>OY755240.1:2391072-2732443 GCA_963576725.1 Azorinus chamasolen
TGCCGTAAAAACCTACTTATTATTCATAACGGCATTATGTCTTACATGAATATGCAACAGGGAAAGGGTTAAATTTCGATTCGCTAATCGCAGCACATGAAGTTCGTACACGGCCGTCCGACCGGTGTGACGATATTAGTAGTCCTCGAGCAAATATAGATTATTAAAAATGTAAACAGATCTTCTTTTTTGTACATGTCACTGTATATGCAGGTCGGGTGTATTGAATCAGAAAGATCGATATTGGAATAGTATGTGTTAGACAGTCCATACATGGAGGTCAGTAATTTTGTTTAATTTTAACAGCGAGTAATTGTCACAACCACCCGTAATCTTAAGTAAACAATAAAAAGAGGACACACATGGAGTTGGTTAAAATAAACATGGTCTGAGTGGAACGGTAAGGGTGGCGTGTAATGCATGATGGGGAGTTGTCAGTCGAATGATCATCAGACAATTGAGGTCCAAAAGCATGTTCAGAAGAATGGGACTTCCCAAAGGCGAGAGACAGAACAACGCACACAGCAAGCTAACAATGATGATAAGAACGGATCAAATGGAGAAGAAAAAACGAGACAAATAAAAAATCCAGATCCACCCAAGGATGGAGAAACAATTAAACCTTCTGACAAGATACCGGAGAAATCTAAAGACACGAATTCAGCTCAAGGTGAGACCCTTAATGTATACTAAATGAATGTTCATGTAAGAACTAATGACGTCATGAATAATAATTAACTGTATTTTCAAAATAACATATGAACACATGAATATTTAGCCAAGCAGAAAGTGAAGAATCATATATATATCATTTCATAAGCAAACACAGCAGGTCCTGATCAGACGGCTCCTATAGGAACCGTCTGATCTGGGTATGCTGTGTTTGCGGAGGCTTAGAAAAACGTAATTATGGAGTAACGGGTTAACCATCTTGCACTTTGGATAAATTGTCGTTTGCACATATTGTCGTCTGCTTCAATTCTAACAGATCATTTTCTTCCATTTTCATCAAATTTCTATATATCAGTGTAACAGTTTTGA
The DNA here is from genome assembly GCA_963576725.1 of Azorinus chamasolen. Lineage (NCBI taxonomy): Eukaryota > Metazoa > Mollusca > Bivalvia > Cardiida > Solecurtidae > Azorinus > Azorinus chamasolen. The sequence continues at coordinate 2,392,114 of OY755240.1, forward strand.
TCCGGATGAGACGCCGAGTAAAGACACCGAGTTACTCGGCGTCTCATCTGAATCTTAAATGTTTGCAAAACTAATTACAAATGTACAGGTATAGATCTAAAACTAATTACGAATGTATCAGTATAGATCTAAAACTAATTACGAATGTACCAGTATAGATCTAAAACTAATTACGAATGTGCCAGTATAGATCTAAAACTAATTACGAATGTACCAGTATAGATCTAAAACTAATTACGAATGTACCAGTATAGATCTAAAACTAATTACGAATGTACCAGTATAGATCTAAAACTAATTACGAATGTACCAGTATAGATCTAAAACTAATTACGAATGTACCAGTATAGATCTAAATCTAATTACGAATGTACCAGTATAGATCTAGTGTTGAATAGTTATGTTTAACCCTTTAACTTCGTTCAGCAAAACATGGCGTCTGCTGTAATCTCTTTACTTTTCCAAGTACATGTATATATGGGTTTTTTCCTGTTCATTTCAAAATCAATATCAGAATGCCACAACGTCTTGATTCTAGCGAAGATAGTTTGCATCTCATTTTAGTCCTCACTTCCTGCAAAAGTCATTATAATTGAAACAGTATAACCTTCTGCATTGAAATATTGTCGTCTGCAAATATTGTCGTCTGCCTCAATTCTAAAAGTAACGTTTCTTTCATATTTTTTTTCTAAACAAATAGCATATGTGTATAATGTAGTTTGTGTCCTGGCGAAATAGCGAGTTACTTGTCTCATCTAAATCCAACCCATGTCCAACGGTCGTCACAGGTTAGAAATAAAACGTCAAAACTCCCAGCCTGATGAAAACAATATGGCTACCCAATCACTGATCTTAAGAGACTATTGACCGAATGTCTAACAGCTTGGATCCCCACCAGACGCCCGTTTACTCGACGTCTCATCTGGGTCAAGTCTGTTTGCAAAATGCCAGTCAAGTCAAGCATAGCAGACGAATGTCATTCGACCTTTCTCGCGAGACTACAACGTTGCTTTGGACTGAGCGGTTGACTTGTCACGATGACACTAATCTACATGTATATCGGGTACAATTGCTGAAAATGAAGTCTGCTATGTTTTGTCTGGCCAATGTGGCAATATTGGCTGTAAGACAAAATGTCCTCGAAACATTCTTACTTTTTCAATTTTGATTGTTGTACATGTCCTTCCTGTTTATTTTAAAACCATGACTTTTCAAATGGACTATCCCAAAATTCAGGTCAAGCTTATTGTGAATAGTTGAGTATTTTTCTAAAGAATAATGTAACAAGGCAAACAGTGCAGACCCTGATGAGAGGGCTCCTCTAGGAGCTCTCTCATCTAGGTCTACACTGTTTGCAAAGACACTAGTGGTCCGTGTCCCACACATTAAGGGTGAAAGCATGAACAACTTTAGATCCTAATGACACAAAGCAGATCCTATTTAAATCAGCTGCCGGTCTGATATGGGTCTGCTGTGTTTGTAAGGCGTTAAAGTAGATATATGTAGAGAAACACAAACTAATGTATCATTACACCGGTCTGATATGGTTAAAGTGGATACATGTAGAGAAACACAAACTAATTCACCATAAAATATTGCTGCTCAACATATTTAACCCTTTACTCTATGAATATTCATCTCAGAAATAATGACATTGTGAATATTATTTTTTAATATGAAAAATGAACAAAGGAAAGTTTGGCTATGTTAGGAACAATGTAATCATATTTATATTACTTCATAAGCAAACAGAGCAGACCCTGATCAGACGGTTCCTATAGGAACTGTCTGATATGGGTCTATCCTTTTACAGAGGCGTAGAAAGGCGTATTTATGGAGTAAATGATATATCCTAGCGAGATATGACGGCTCCTATAAGAGCGATCTGATATGGGTCTACCCTTTTTACAAAGGCGTAGAAAGGCGTATTTATGGAGTAAATGATAGATCCTAATGAGATATGACGGCTCCTATAGGAGCGGTCTGATATGGGTCTATCCTTTTTACAAAGGCGTAGAAAGGCGTATTTATGGCGTAAAGGGTAGATCATGGGGAGATATGAGGGCTCCTATAGGAGCCGTCTGATATGGGTCTATCCTTTTTACAAAGGCGTAGAAAGGCGCATTTATGGCGTATTTATGGCTGCTCATCTTGGTCTAACCCATGTGCAAACGTTATGACACTTTCACCCTCCAAACTACTGGTGTCAGTGCTGCTACGTTATGACACTTCCAAAGTAGCGTGTATAAGCCAATCCAATACGCTAAGTAAAGTGATTGGATTTGGCCAGGCGTTGGCTGTGTTGATGTAAAAGTATGTACATGTGGTGTCAGTGCTGCTACGTTATGGCACTTTCACCCTGCAAACTACTGGTGTCAGTGCTGCTACGTTATGACAAAGTTCATCCTGCAAACTACTGGTGTCAGTGCTGCTACGTTATGACAAAGTTCACCCTGCAAACTACTGGTGTCAGTGCTGCTAAGTTATGACAAATTTCACCCTCCAAACTACTGGTGTCAGTGCTGCTACGTTATGACAAAGTTCACCCTGCAAACTACTGGTGTCAGTGCTACTACGTTATGACAAATTTCACCCTCCAAACTACTGGTGTCAGTGCTGCTACGTTATGACAAAGTTCACCCTGCAAACTACTGATGTCAGTGCTGCTACGTTATGACAAATTTCACCCTCCAAACTACTGGTGTCAGTGCTGCTACGTTATGACAAAGTTCACCCTGCAAACTACTGGTGTCAGTGCTGCTACGTTATGACAAAGTTCACCCTGCAAACTACTGGTGTCAGTGCTGCTACGTTATGACAAAGTTCACCCTGCAAACTACTGGTGTCAGTGCTGCTACGTTATGACAAATTTCACCCTGCAAACTACTGGTGTCAGTGCTGCTACGTTATGACAAAGTTCACCCTCCAAACTACTGGTGTCAGTGCTGCTACGTTATGACAAAGTTCACCCTGCAAACTACTGGTGTCAGTGCTGCTACGTTATGACAAATTTCACCCTGCAAACTACTGGTGTCAGTGCTGCTACGTTATGACAAAGTTCACCCTGCAAACTACTGGTGTCAGTGCTGCTACGTTATGACAAATTTCACCCTGCAAACTACTGGTGTCAGTGCTGCTACGTTATGACAAAGTTCACCCTGCAAACTACTGGTGTCAGTGCTGCTACGTTATGACAAATTTCACCCTGCAAACTACTGTTGTCAGTGCTGCTACGTTATGACAAAGTTCACCCTGCAAACTACTGGTGTCAGTGCTGCTACGTTATGACACTTTCACCCTCCAAACAACTGGTGTCAGTGCTGCTACGTTATGACAAAGTTCACCCTGCAAACTACTGGTGTCAGTGCTGCTACGTTATGACACTTTCACCCTCCAAACTACTGGTGTCAGTGCTGATACGTTATGACAATTTCACCCTCCAAACAGCTGTTGTCAGTGCTGCTACGTTTTGACACTTTCACCCTCCAAACTACTGGTGGCAATGCTTCTACGAGAAAAAAAAATGAAATTAAATGCCAATATACAGTTGGAACTGTCTTAAGCAGTCATCAAAAGAGGTCTAAATATGGGTTATGAAAGGCAGGTGGTAGCTTAATGCAGGTTAAGAGTAATGCAGAAAGCTCCTATAGGAGCTTTTTGCATTAGTTTTAGCTGTATCTTACTGCATTACTTCTGCCAACCCTGTCTTAAGCAACCACATGCTCCATAAGACTATGTTTATTAAATGACTGACTGCTTCAGACAGATTATACTGTAATGCGAGTGGAAGTGAAACGAATAAGACTTCTGATTTCTGTAGCGTCCTTGTTGTACTGAGGTAAGGTTTATTAATTGTACTAAGGTAATGTTTATTTATTGTACTGAGGTAAGGTTTATTTATTTTATTTATTGTACTGAGATAAGGTTTATTGTACTGGTGTAAGGTTTATTGTACTGAGGTAAGGTTTATTGTACTGGTGTTGTACTGAGGTAAGGTTTATTTATTGTACTGAGGTAAGGTTTATTTATTGTACTGGGGTAAGGTTTATTTATTGTACTGAGGTAAGATTTATTTATTGTACTGAGGTAAGGTTTATTTATTGTACTGAGGTAAGATTTATTTATTGTACTGAGGTAAGGTTCATTTATTGTATTGAGGTAAGGTTCATTTATTGTATTGAGGTAAGGTTTATTTATTGTACTGAGGTAAGGTTTATTGTACTGAGGTAAGTTTGATTTATTGTACTGAGATAAGGTTTATTGTACTGAGGTAAGGTTTATTGTACTGAGGTAAGTTTGATTTATTGTACTGAGGTAAGGTTTATTGTACTGAGGTAAGGTTTATTTATTGTACTGAGATAAGGTTTATTGTACTGGGGTAAGGTTTATTTATTGTACTGAGGTAAGGTTTATTTATTGTACTGAGGTAAGGTTTATTGTACTGAGGTAAGGTTCATTTATCATACTGAGGTAAGGTTTCTTCCAATCCTTGTCCCGCTGTCCACTTCAATTTGGAGCTAGTGCAATGTTGACGACTTCCAAATTGATCAAACTTTTGTGACACTATTGACCGAGTTTCGAACAGCTTAGATCCTGATGGGTCGCAGACTTTCTCGAGGTCTAATCCGGATCCATGTTGTTTGCAACAGCAAGCCAGGTCGCGAATAGCGAGATAAATGTTAACATTGTACTTGGTGGAGACACTTATTCATTCATTTGCTAACGGAATAGACCCAAGACCAGACATCTCCTGTTGGCAATTAGTTCTTGTTTCGCTTTCTCTTTTGCAGCTGTAACAAGTAAAACAGCTGACACCGAATCAGGAACACGCGGAAAGGATAAACAACAGACGAGCGGTCCTGATGCTGTTAAATCACCAGTGGGAGCTGTTGGCGCACAAACGAACCCGTTACATGTAGAGTAAGAAATATACAGTAGAACCCCGCTAAACCGGAATTCTATATTTTAGGCAGGGGGCTGCTTAATGCAGGGTGAAAATAACGCAGAAAGCTCACAGGAGAGCTTTCTGCATGACTTTCATCCTGCATTAAGCTGCAACCTGCCTCCAAGACCGATATTTATACTACATATAACGTCTGGTTTAGAGAGGTTTTATTGTACCATAACAGTTCGGTTACCTTCGGTCTTGGCGCAAAGTCTATGCACGGTAACTCTTTACCTAATGAATATTCATATCAAGAAAATAATCACTTTATGAATGTTACATACATGTAGATAATTTTCATAGGGACAATTTTTGCCAAGACAGAAACTGTATAGAGTGAGATCTGTGTTATTCTGTAAAACATACTAGAGCAAACCCGGATTAGAGAGTTATGTTGCAACCCAAAATGTAATAACGACGCAAAATGTAATAATTATTACAAAATTCGATGATTTATTACATTATATTAATATGCTGAAAACCCGTTCATGCAATCTGTATGATTCATTCCATATACGACTATATTTGCAATTTTTGAAGAGAAATGGATATACAAGTAAACTATACCTCCTCTGGTATGGCAACAAGGGACTGAGAAACAAAACCGTTCTAGATCTACCCTGTGAGTGTGTGTCTGTGTTGAGTTAAGGGTTAAATGCACGTTTAGCCTAGAGATATATATCTAGGGCAACAATGTTAGTCTAGATATATCAAGTGTTTCCATATACGATTTCTCGAATTCGGATAATTCGAAAAACGAGATAACTCGAAGTAAATGTTCGGTCCTTCTAACATTTACAATACAGAATAGTTCTGCAACGACATTTTCAATACAACAACACTTTCTATGGGAAAGAGGGCTGACTGCATCTTATGCAGATCTAGACTCCTCGGTATTTGGTATTTATAAAATTGTCCAATTTTCAGTTGAGATGTATTGTGACCTTTGGGGAATAATTAGTGAAACACACTGAATTCATAGTAGGCCTAAGGGTCATTCAGTAGCCTTCACATTTTTAAGCACTTACCTGATAAATATTTATGTAGGCCTACTGATATCAGGGATGCTAGATCTAATCGAGTATTTGTAAACAGTGACATTTTGAATATTTGCCCATAACAGATGAGAAACTAGAAAATTAGATTTATATTATTTCGTGAACCAGCAAACAGAGCAAAGTCGCAGACCCCGGTCAGACAGCTCCACGGGATAAAATGTGTAGCCGTCTGATCTGAGTCTTTTCTGTTTTCAAATGCATCAAAATATGTCTCTTTCATTCAAAGGATTATTGTTTTACTGTCACTGACGATTATCAGTACATTTAGTTTAATGATTACCTTGCAAACAACATTTCTGTAGACTACGTCTCAGGAATTAGACTCGTGGAATATGTCTAAAATAAGTTAAAATGTCCCTAAATTGACGTTTTGTAACATTTGGAGCTGAAAAAATAAACATTAGGGTCTTTTATAGAATATACGCAATTTCAGCTTTGTCTCAAAACGCCCCAAGGTTTATTTTTTTTCAGCTCCAAATGTTACAAACCGTCAATTTAGGGACATTTAACTTATTTTAGACATATTTCATGAGCCTAAGGCCTGTGGGCTACGTATCTATAGACTATATCTAGATGAGATGTCGGGTAACTCGTCATCTCATCAGACTCCATACTGGTTGAATCATGATATTGTGATTATGTTTTTGGAACAAAGAGTAACACAAAACTGAAATTTGAAACAGAAGGCAGACTTTGCAGACGACAATTTTACTGGGCAACGAAAGAGCAACGGCACACATGTCATTGGTCACACAGATGTAGTTATTTTAGCACATTATTATTACCTCCCTTGTTGAGAATGTGTTGTCGCGCGAACTGTCAGCTAGCTGGCTTAAACAAAATCATCCTTTATTTTCATCGTTACGGTGTGATGTTTATCGGAATTATCTCGCCATTGAACCGGAAATATTTCATAGAATAGTCTCGTCACAGATATGAGCAGTGAGAAAGACATGTCTACTACTAGCTTGTATTGTACACCAATTTAACATGGTTTATTTAGTAGGAATGGGCTTAACTTCCAAAATTAAATTTTAATGACAAACAGTGCTGACCCTGATCAGAGGGCTCCTCGAAGAGCCTGTAATCTAGGTCTAAATTTTGTCCATATGTCAGTGCAATTGCATCCTACTCTCAGAAGGATTAGTCCTTTGTTTGATAAAAATAAAAGCATACTGATGCAGTTGCAAGCAGAGTATATCTCATTGTACTAGTATAAAGTTCTTATCATTGCCAAATATTCCGATGTTCATATGCCATATGGAATGGATTAAGTAATATGAATTCATGTAAACATTATTTCTTAATGAATATTTATCAGGAAAAGTGTTAAGTTTAATTAAAAACTCTTATTAAAACTCTATTTTTTTTTCAGAGAAAAAAAGAAAATACAAAAAGAAGGCAAGTCAAAATTATTTCCTGTTTCTGGTGTCTCTAGAGCAGTTAATAAGACAATAATTAAACCTATACTCCATAGTCCATAAATACGCTCCTGCACATGGTAGACCCAGATCAGACAGCTCCCGTAGATAATTTCATGATGAGAGTCCTGTCTAAGTAAGATACTTTTCACATTTCTTCATCAAACCTTATAATCTCTCTGATACTCATTAGAATCCCATGGTAGATAATTTCATGATGTGTGTAGACCTAGATCAGACAGCTGCTGTAGATAATTGCAGGATGTGTCCTGTCTGTTATGCCCTTGTAGACAGTGTAGACCTAGATCAGACAGCTCCCGTAGATAATGTCATGATGCGTCCTGTCTGTTATTTCCTTGCAAACAGCATAGACCTAGATCAGACAGCTCCCATAGATAATTTCATGATGCGTCCTGTCTGTTATTTCCTTGCAAACAGCGTAGACCTAGATCAGACTGCTCCCATAGATAATTTCATGATGAGTCTTGTCTGTTATTTTCTTGCAAACAGTGTTGACCTAGATCAGCCAGCTCCCATTGCTAATTTCATGATGAATCCTGTCTAAGTAAGAGACTTTTTACATTTCTTCATCAAACCTTATAATCTCTCTTATACTCATTAGAATCCCATGATAGATAATTTCATGATGCCTGTAGACCTAGATGAGACAGCTGCTGTAGATAATTTCATGATGTGTCCTGTCTGTTATGCCCTTGCAAACAGTGTAGACCTAGATCAGACAGCTCCCGTAGATAATTTCATGTTGCAAAGTGTAGATCTAGATCAGACAGCTCAGGTAGATAATTTCATGATGAGTCCTGTCTGTTATGCCCTTGCAAACAGTGTAGACCGAGGTCAGACAGCTCCTGTAGATAATTCCATGTTGCAAACAGTGTAGACAGCTCCTGTAAAAACTGTTTCACTAGCATAAATGCAAATTGTTTGATTATATAAAATGCATTATGTACAACACTTTCAAGAATACGTACATTACTTCTCTTTGAGATGATTTTAAAATGTTTTCACAACATCGGACTTTCTTGAAATACAATTATTTTAGTTCATGTATTTGTACATGTTCGTCATCCATTGTTTGTCGTTCATCGTCCGTCCTCAACAATTTGAACCTTTAAAAATCTTCTCCTCAGAATCTACAGGGGACAAACTTTCATCTTTGGCACATATCATGTTCAGTGTCAAAATTGGCTCTGTCCCAGGGGTGCCTTGTTTTCAATAGAAACATATAGTAAAACTTTGAAAATCTTCTCCTCTGAAACTGGAAGTTTCTCAGCTTTCATATTTGGCACATATCATCATGTGTAGGTCCTCTACAAAAGTTACATAAATTATGTCCCTGGGGTCAAAAATGGCCCCGCCCCAGGGCTGGCCAGTTTTCAGTAGAAACATATAGCGAAAACTTTGAAAATCTTCCCGTCTGAAACTGGAAGGTTCTCAGCTTTCATATTTGGCACTTAAAATCATCAAATTACGCCCCTGGAGTCAAAATTTGTCCCGCCCAAGAGGTGGTCAGTTTTCAATAGAAACATATAGTGAAAACTTTGAAAATCTTCTCCTCTGAAACTCGAAATTTCTCAACTTTCATATTTGGCACATAACATCATATTTAGATCCTCTACAAAAGTTAGATAAATTATGCCTGTGGGGTCAAAATTGACCCCGCCCAAAGGGTAGCCAGTTTTCAAAAGAAACATATAGTGAAAACTTTGAAAATATTCTCCCTTGAAAATGAATACTTCTGACAGCTTTCATGTTTGGCAGATAGCATCATATTTAGGTCCTCTACAACAGTTATATAAATTATGCCCCTGGGGTCAAAGTTGCCCCTCCCCAGGGCCTGCTAGTTTTCTATAGACACATATAATGAAAACTTTGAAAATCTTATCCTCTGGTTGTCTAGTGAAGGATATCAGAGCCACTCTGGCCTCTTGTAATGATATACACACACCAGAAATGCAGATACTATAGAACTAGATTTAAAGCATTCCATAAGCAACCAGAGCTGACCCAGGCCAGACAGCTCCTATAGGAGCTGTCTAATCTGTCCTAATTTGTTTCCAAAAAAGACAAATTGTTAACCCTTTACTTGGTGAAAATGTCTTTTCATGCCTTTGTACATGTAAACAGAATGGCCCTAGATCAGATAACTCATGTAGGAGCCATCTTTTCAGGGTCTGCTCTATCTCTATTTGCTTGTTGTTTTATATAGATCTGATTCTACAGATTGTAACAAGGTCAAAAGCTAATGTTTTATACCACTATAATGTCCTGGATCAAACGGCTCCTACAGGAACTGCCTTACCTGGTATGCAAAGATATTAAAAGGCATATCTATTGAGTAAACAGGTTTTATGAATTACCTGTTATTTATGGAGTAAAGGGTTTTATGAATTACCTCTTGTCTACGGTCAGTAAAGGTTTTTATGAATTACCTGTTATTTATGGAGTAAAGGGTTTTATGAATTACCTGATATCTATGGTCAGTAAAGGTTTTTATGAGTTACCTGTTATCTATGGAGTCAAGGGTTTTATGAATTACCTATTATCTATGGCCAGTAAAGGGTTTTATAAATTACCTATTATCTATGGTCAGTAAAGGGTTTTATGAGTTACCTGTTATCTAAGGTCAGTATAGGGTTTTATGAATTACCTGTTATCTGTGGAGTAAAGGGTGTTATGAATTACTGTTATCTTCATTACAGATCAGATGAGGCAACAAGATGATTTAAAGAAAATGGCAGACGAAAATGAGGCAAAAATAACACAAGCAGTAAGTTTCTTTTAAGGTTATTTCTGCCCATCTTTCATATAAATCAGTCTACAGGAGCCATCTGATCAGATTCTATGCACTCTATTGACAAATATGTAGAAAGGGATAGAAAGGGGTATTATGGAGTAAAGGGTTAAGCACTAAATGTGGAGAGAAAGATAAGTAAGGGGATGTCAACCAATCAGAAAGTGTGTCTTAATCCTGGTCATTTGATTTGGGTCTACTCTGTTAGCTAATTCATAGAAAGATGTATTTATGGAGTAAAGGGTTAATGAATTAATCTTGATATCATAAAATGATCAACACTGATTTCTGCTTCATTAAAGATGGCAGTCAATGGTATCAAACCGCTGGCAAAAGATCAAGAAAACAGTTTGATACAAGCCGTGTCTGGTGATGTTGACACTGTATGTCCTCCATCAACAAAAATAGTCAGAATCTTCACAAGCAGTACTTTTACAGGTATGTATGATAAAACCCCTTTAAACTGAACTTTCACCTTTTAGTCTGTTCTTTGTTTATTTCAAATTTCAGTACCTACTGAATACTCAGGGACAACATAGTTACAATAAAACCCTGCTAATTTGACCATCTAAAAGAGGTATAATTCTGGGTGCTGGATGCAGATGGTAGCTTAATGTAGGACAAAAGTAATACAGAAAGCTCCTATAGGAGCTTTCTGCATTACTTTTGTTCTGCATTAAGCAACCACCTTTTATAATGACAGGTGTGTTTATTCATCAAGTGGTCGCATTAAAGGGGTTCTACTGTATATTGAAATATAGAAGGTGGGACATTGTATTGTAGCCACTTTAGAAAATAAACAGTCAAGTGTATCAACATATATGCCACTATTAAAATTCAGCTAATAAGTACATGTACTCATGATAGCATTTTATTACTCCCCTATTGGAAAAGCTGAAGGAAACTATAGGTTCGTACTCTGTCCATCTGTCAGTCACACTTCAGTTAGATATTAACCCTTTCCCTGTTCTATGTTTATTACACATTTCAATACCTACTGAATATTCATTAGCAAAATAGCTATAATGAAATGAGGAAGGTGGTGCATTATAGCCATTATAGAAAGTGAAGACACAGATCTTTCAAATTCTATTGGCAAACAGACTAGACCCTGATCAGACGGCTCCTCTAGGAGCCGTCTGATCAGGGTCTACTCTGTTTGCAAATGTGTTAAAACACGTTTTAATGAGGGAAAGGGTTAAAGTGATATTTGGAATGTAGTTTTATTATAATGAGTTACAGATCAAGTTTGAATTTTAGTACACATTTTGTTACGCTACATTGATTTAGGAACAAAAATCTAAAAAAGGGGTACCACCAATAGAATTTTAATTATTTTTACCCCACCACCAAGAGAATAACATTTCATAATATACCCCCCCACCTAGAGAATTAAAATTACACCCCCCCCCCCTCCAAAAAATAAATAAACATATTTTTACATTTATTCAATTACTTTTTCTCAAGCCGACTTACAAACCCAAATGACAGCCCAGTGTATTGCCACATTTGTGCATTAGTCTGACAGTCTTTCATTTTGTCCTGTTGACATCATACATGCTTCCATGGTTCTGTAATTGCAAGTGAATTTCTCTTCGCCTACCTCGGATTCACTACGTGTACCTGTGCTACTGCTAGGAGTCTGTGTTTTATTATTAAAAAATCCTGTCAATGTCTTTTGGTTGTTATTTAGGTCTATTTTCAGTTTAATAATTTTGTTTTGTTCATCCGGGCTTTTACATCGAGAAGCAAGAACAGTGATTGGTTGAGACTACCAGTGTCTTTGTACTTTGTCACGGTCTAGTCTGAATCAATCAGCCGCTCATAATGGAAGTGTGATCAGATAAGCATCTAGATGATCAGGATTGAAAATTGCATGCGTCCACAATATTTACACAACGGAATTTTAGCGGGAGTTCGTGTCAGAAAAAGGTTTTCCATTAATTTTCATTATTGTCGAAGAAAACGGCTCATGAAGTGTTTCACTTGAGAAACCACCACATCAATTTAATTTCTGATGTTGAAATACCCCCACCAATAGAACTTTAATCAAATTTCCACCCCAACCAATAGAATCAAAATTTCTTTTGCACCCCCACCAAGGTAATTTTAATAGACTGTCGTTCCGACCCCCCAGGGAGATTTTCCTGGAATAGCCCTTATCACAATGGTTTTGTTCTGCCACACTCAACAATTCAAATGGACATGAGTTGACAGACAAGATAACAGTCTTGATGTTAGTTTATTCTCATCATACCACATCACCGTAAAGACTGAAAATAAAATATAAACCCACTAAGAACTAGTTTATATCCCTAGAATATGACTAGATACTTGCACAGTCATACTATAAGTAACCAAGGGACTAGAAAAGTCATTCAACAATAACCAGAGAAACTCTTTAAGAAAACAAAAGGTTACGTCTATTAACACGAAATACTAATAATGTTCAAGTGTTTACAAAAGATGGTTAGTATTTAATGAAGAACTCTTCTTAAAGGGTCTCTCCAAGAGGCGATTATCTAAAGTACGAAACATAATGAGTACGAAGCAATCACACAGTTTGCAACTTAAAAAACACTATCTGCACTGAAGTTAACCAATAAACGTTTCTTAAAATACTACGAATGTTTTATCTAACTAATACATTATTCAAACTTACGCCTTGGAGCCTTGTAGAGGCGAAATCGAATCAACTATGATTTATCGTGAAAAAGGAACCACGTTTTTTCATCAAAAACTTCCGTTTTAGGTACAGTATAAAATGCGTACCGATAGCGCATTGAACACTGAAAAGCGGCGGCAGAACACTCCCCGCCTGATATTTATAATATCACACCCATTCTAGGCTTCAAGGTCAAGTTCAAATACATGTAAATGGATCACATGACTTATCATTGCTGAAGATGCAACTATGCGTATGAGATAACCATTAAATATAACTGCCTGTTATATATATCCAAACAATAGTAATCTTAATTATGATGCAATGTCTGTAAGAACTCATTCCCGAGTTTTCAAATAACGGTATCTTGAGACAAAATGAATGTTAAGACAAAAATCTTAAAACGAATCAAGTCTCAAGATAAAGTAGCTCTAGTACTTAAATGTGAAACTTAAGACATAACATTTACAGGCAATGTTACACTATAAACAGGATACTATACAAGCCTCAAGAATGCATCATAAGATAAAACTAAATCTAAGACTAAGTCTCAAACTATACGCCTAACACACTGTAGAAACTAGATCTATGATGTTTGTCGAAAACTTCACACTTTTAACACCTGTGATTTGAACACTTCAAACTTTTAACACTTGTAGTTTGCACTTCAAATTTTGAACACATGTAATTTTGAACACATGTAACACTTTTGGCCTTTTACATTTTATCGCTGGCTGATCTCCAACCAAGAGTCTCTATCTCAAAATTCACATTTGTACTTCAAATTTGAACACATATAATTTGCACGTCATATTTTTATCGCTGGCTGATCTCTCACGTTTTAAGAGTCTCTATCTCAAATTTCACTGTTCGAAACTTTGGGTCTACACACTATCCACTAAAGGAATCAGCTCAGCTACCGGTCTTACATAATTCACAGTTTTACCAACTTTCACTACGCGAATCTCTACGGTACGAATTTTTCCGTCACAGTCACTTGGAAAGACCTTCTCTATTACTGCCATAGGCCAGTTGTTTCGGTGAAGCTCTTTGTCCCGCAGCATCACTATGTCACCGGTTTTCACATCAGGTTGCTGCGTCAACCACTTACGCCGCATTTGCAAAGATTGAAGATAACCATCTCTCCAACGCCTCCAAAAAGTGTTCGACAGACACTGAACGTATTTCCATTGCGACTTGTAGATGTCTTTGATATCGACGGATGTAGAAAGAGCTGGTAATGGCTCTTTCTTCTGGGTAAGTAGATCTCTGGGTTTTCTGGGTCATAAGAAATGGGCGCGATTGGTCGCGAGTTCATTATTGCACTCACTTCGGACATGAAAGTGCAAAGTACTTCATGAGTCAATTTTTGTGAATGACTGGTTAAGAGCATGGCATCAAGAATTCTTCTTGCAATACCTATGAGTCTTTCCCATGCTCCTCCCATATGCGACGAGTGAGGGGGGTTGAAAGTCCAAATTGTTTGCGTACTCTTTAGATGATCATGTACTGGTCCCTTCTCAACACAAATTCCCACAGCTTGGATGTTATCTAGTGCTCCAATGAAGTTTGAGCCACGGGCCGACCTAAATTCTTTAACAGGTCCCCTCAAGGCGACGAAGCGTCGTAGGGCATTAATGAAAGCGGAGGAGCTCATGTCTTCTACGACTTCAATGTGGGTGGCTCTAGTGGCTAAACATGTAAATAGAATAGCCCATCTCTTACTTTCCGCACAACCACCCCTGGTTTTCCGGGTGACCACTGACCACGGGCCAAAGGCGTCAATTTCAACTGCAGTAAATGGGGCTCCTGGCATTACTCGATCTGCTGGAAGGTCCGCCATACGTTGAGTATGAAATTTTCCTCGAAGTTTGCGACAGGTAACACACTTATGCAACACTGATGAGACTAATCGTTTAGCACCAGTAATCCATATGCCACTAGTACGGATGGCTGATTCTGTCACAAGTCTCCCTTGATGCTGATTTTTTGAATGATAATGGGTCACCAGCAAACGAGCCAAATGAGATTTTCCTGAAATAATGATGGGATGTCGTTGGCCATAACTGGTTGGAAACTTGTTTATACGTCCTCCTACACGTAGGATGTTCAGCTCATCCATCACTGGAGACAGCAAAGCAATACTACTACTTGATGGTATGGCTGCATTCTTCTTCAAAATGTTAATCTCATTTCCAAAGGCATCCTTCTGAGCCGTCTGTATAAGAAAGTTCTTGGTATCTTCTGAATCCAGAACGTTGCTCTCGGAGATTGGTGTTTTCTTCTTATATGCTCTGCAAAACCTTTGTAAAAAGGAAAATGCTGAAACAAGGGACTTCCATGTTGAAAACTTTTCAAACCTCGAAGCTATACTTCTTGCTATTTTAGTAATCTTCACCTGAATCTCAGGCCGTAGTTCACGATCTTCTGTTTCGTCAACCAGGTTAAAGGTTAGGCTTTTTTTCAGGATCCTTTGGCACAGATTCATCTTTCATGAAAGGCGGTCCGATAACCCAAATGCTATGCTGAAACTCTTCGGCTGGTGTATTACACCTGGTACCACAGTCTGCTTGATTGTTCTGTGATGCAACGTATCGCAATTGGCTTGCTTTCGATGTTTTCAGAATGGCTTGCACCCGATTGGTCACATATGTGTAAAACCGTCTAGTGCAATTGTTCAAGTACCCGAGAACAACTTTGCTGTCGGAATGGTATATAAAATCCTTTGCAGACACATCAAGATGTTCCATGATAACATCTGCCAATTCTATGGCTAATAGAGCTGCACATAACTCTAGGCGTGGAATTGTGGTGCCTCCTGGTGGTGATAGCTTTGATTTTCCCATTAAGAATCCAACTTGGATATTGGACTGAAATGTCGCGCGAACATAAGCTACAGCTGATATTGCCTTTTCTGAAGCATCGGCAAAGACGAAGATATTCAAGGTATCGGCTTGACTCCATGACCTTCGCATGGACATTCTTGGGAAATGTAGGTTCTTGACCGTTTCCAAGGACTGCTTCCAGGTATCCCATCTATTCTTCAAATCTTCAGGAAGGGGTTGATCCCATTCAAAATCACAAGCAGTGATCTCGCGAAGAAGCATTCGCCCACCGACAGTAATGGGGGCTAGGAAGCCTAGGGGGTCAAATATGCTGTTTATCGCTGAAAGTACTCCCCTTCTTGTATCTGGTGTTTCTGGAATATTGAGACTGAAGGAAAAGGCATCTCTGTTAAGATCCCAAACCAGGCCTAGACTTGCCTGTGTTGGAAGGTCATCAGAAAAGATGTCTATGGTTCTGAGATTCTTCTCTAAATCTTCAGGCGGGAAAGCATCCATCACTTCAGGGACATTAGATGCAATCTTGTGTAACCTAATCTTGGCATTCTCACACAAAACTTTCTGTGTTCTTTGTAAGAGGCTAATGGCATTTGCTACAGATGTACATGATGTTAGACCATCATCTACATAGAATTTAAGTCTCTCTCAACAAAGCGTTTCACATCTTCATCTGCATTGGTCACACTTCTACGTAATCCAAATGTGGCTACCGCCGGGGATGGCGTGTTGCCAAAGACATGTACTCTCATACGGTATTCTATCAAATTCTCCCTGGGGTCATTGTTCCTGAACCAAAAGAAGCGAAGGTAGTCCCGATATTCCTCACTCACCAAAAATGAATAAAACATCTGCTCTATATCCGACACCACAGCTACACAATCTCGGCGGAAGCGGAGCAGGACTCCCAGCAAGCTGTTTGTTAAATTTGGTCCTGTCAAAAGTTCGTTGTTGAGAGAACGTCCTTCGTATTCAACAGAAGAGTCGAAAACCCCTCTTATCTTTTCTGGCTTTCGAGGGTGGTATACCCCGAACAACGGCAAATACCAACATTCTTTTTCAGGTGACAGCGCAGGAGCAACTTCAGCAGCTCCGGATTCAAAAATCTGTTCCATGAAATCAAGCATATGTTGCTGCTTCGTTACATTCTTTTTCAAAGACGACTCAAAGGCGCATGCTCTTTTCAGTGCTACAGGTCTGTTATTCGGAAGGTGTATTCTCGGTTTTCTAAAGGGAAGTGGAGCCTTCAACTTGCCACCAGGGTCTTTAATCATCTTCTCTTCCATGATAGCAACAAATTCAAAGTCATCTTGGGACATGCCAACACGCTCATCACATTTCGATGTCTGGAATACATCTCCTTTGTACTGCTGGAAAAAATCTTCTTTCACTTGAAAACTTTTGTTACATGGACTGAAGACACTCGGTCGTTCTCCTTTGGTGAAGTGGGTCTTGAAGGCATTTATGCTGTCTAGTTTGTGGAACTGTCCCAAACAAACTTCTCCTATTATTACCCAACCCAGAGGCAATTTCTGAGCAAATGGCGCTTTCCTCGGACCAATGATTTGCTGTTCCACATGGTGAGCCTCGACAACATCTCTCCCAATCAGAAGCCCAATTTCAGCGGCAGGATCCTCGTTAGGTATGCTGTCTACCAAAGATGCAAGATGTACAAACTGTTTAGCCACTTCAGGCGTAGGAATTTCTGACCTTTCATTTGGTAGTTCACATTCTATCAGATCTGGCAATGTCAATTCTCTGGAACCATCCACTGACTGCACAATTAAATTTGAAGCGTGCCTTGCACGAATCTTCGTAATACCCGCACATGATGACAAGGAGTATTGGCGTGTTTCTCCCTTATGCAAAGACTGTCAAACAACACTGAGCTTCCCAGAGTCTTATTGCTTTGATCATCGTGAACAGCATACGTCATCACACTATGCTCAGGCTTGCCTTTTGGAAATACTTTCACTAATATTGTTTTCGCGCAAGATCTTCCAGCAACTCTGTCACCGCATAACTGAGTACATTTGGTGGAAATGGCTGCACTGCCAGTTTGTGGTTCTACTGATTGTTTTTGCACTTGTCTCTCCCGGCCATAACTTTTCACACCATGGGTTTGAAACGGCCTATTCACATGCATTGCTGTAGGATGATTGGCACTATTGCATTCTTTGCACTTGACATCAGTCTTACAGTCGCGGAAAGTGTGAGCACTTGTTTCACAGCACCGATAACACAACTTATTGTCTTTCAAAATGCCTTTGCGTTCGTCTATAGTTTTTTGGCGAAAGGTTCTGCAGGCATTGAGTTGGTGACCTGCTCCATGCAAAGGGCAGAATGACGGTCCATTCGACTGCGACTGCTTTACATCTGTCTTGTAAGCGGACACTGTTTTCTTCCAAGGAGTTTGTCTTTTGTCTGACTCATAAACTGGCAGTCCAATTGAGAAGCCTGGATCATTGCAACGAGTACTCACTTCGCGAATGAATGATACAAATTCATTGAATGGAGGATATGGCACATGCTTCAAGTTTTTGTATTTGGAAGCTCGGTCAAACCATTTTTGCTGTACATTGTATGGTAGCTTAACTAACACTTTATTTACACCTACTGATGTATCGTATTGACTAAGTAAGGCACGGTACCGTTCATCTTCCTTCATTGATTCTATTTCATTCAAAGTGTCTAACAGTTCATAAAGGCGCGGAAAATCTTTCTGATTCACAATCTTTGGAAAACGCTCCAGCTTTGTCTTAAAAGAAGCATCTATCAATTCTGGTCTTCCATATCGCTCTTCAAGTCTAGCCCAAATCTTTGAAATAGCTAGGTCGGGATTACTAGCATTCGCGTTTCGCAAACTCTTAGCTTGTTCCAATGATTTTGGACCAAGGAACTTAACCAACAAGTCCAATTGCTCTCTTGCACCTACTCCGAGTTTAGAAATTAAAGCTGTGAAGCTCTCTTTCCAGACAGAAAATGACTCTGCTTGGTCATTAAAGTTAATAAATCTTGTCATTAATAGTTCTTTTCTTATTAGGTACTTAGAGAACTCTTCAACAAAGTTAGTTCCATTCTGACACTGAGCATCATTTGGCCGTGTTTCTATTACTGTTGCCGGGCAAAGTGCATTTTGACTGCGCACGGTTGGAATAGTTGTTCTTATTGTTTCATGTTGTTCTTTAACATGTGGCCCTTCATTTGTAATTGCCATAGAAATATCTGGGACACTTGTAACCTCTGTTTTCTGAAGTGGCTGCGCTGTATCTATAAATGTCTCGGTTTGTTGACAACCGACATTTTCTGCCACATATGACTTTGTCCGTTCTTCACGCACACAACGCAAAGAAGCACTACTACTTGATCTCTCTGACTCATTGTCAATTTCTCCTTGAATATACACTTCATATTCTGCTTCAGCAACCGCAAAGTCTCTTTCACACTCTAAAAGTTCTTGTTCAGCTTTAAGTTCATTTTTTGTCCTTTCAATTTCAGCTTGTTTCTTTTTAAAGTTAGATGCTTTGAAAGCAAACTCATATTTGACTCTGGCTGCTTCCATCTTAGCCTTTTGTCTTGTGATACTGGATGCCACAGATATATTTGAAAATCTGCTTTTCGTAGAATTTTCACTTCTCACAGTTTGTGACTTTTTCTCACTTCTCACAGTTTCTGACACGTTTTCACTCCTCACAGTTTGTGAATTGACATTATGCTCTGTACTCTTAAGTGTCTTAAGAACCTTATCTATCTGAGACATAACAGTGAACACTTTACTTCTAACTGCAGCTTCACTAGTTTGTAACGTGGATTTCTCACATTCAGAAATGTCACCAGGGTTCCTGTCCAGGAGTTCAATCAAATCATGTAAAAGTTCTTGATATTCATTGTAAAGTATTCTGATTTTATCACTTAAGTTCTGCATTGTTGATATATCTGTGCAAATATTAAAGTTCAAGATTTCTATGTCAATCCTTTCACTTATTCTTGAAAGCTTTTGAACGTAAGCACTAATCTTATCTTTTAGGTGCTCTCTCCCTCTTTCAGTAAGCTGCCTCTGTCGTTTATCTTCAGCTTCTGCCCCGAACACTGAAACGTTCTCCATTGATCTTGCTCGTTCCATCCCGAACTTTCTGGGTCCTCCGCAGATGTCGAAGCAAGGCTCTTTACTGTTCTGCCACCCTCAACAATTCAAATGGACATGAGTTGACAGACAAGATAACAGTCTTGATGTTAGTTTATTCTCATCATACCACATCACCGTAAAGACTGAAAATAAAATATAAACCCACTAAGAACTAGTTTATATCCCTAGAATATGACTAGATACTTGCACAGTCATACTATAAGTAACCAAGGGACTAGAAAAGTCATTCAACAATAACCAGAGAAACTCTTTAAGAAAACAAAAGGTTACGTCTATTAACACGAAATACTAATAATGTTCAAGTGTTTACAAAAGATGGTTAGTATTTAATGAAGAACTCTTCTTAAAGGGTCTCTCCAAGAGGCGATTATCTAAAGTACGAAACATAATGAGTACGAAGCAATCACACAGTTTGCAACTTAAAAAACGCTATCTGCACTGAAGTTAACCAATAAACGTTTCTTAAAATACTACGAATGTTTTATCTAACTAATACATTATTCAAACTTACGCCTTGGAGCCTTGTAGAGGCGAAATCGAATCAACTATGATTTATCGTGAAAAAGGAACCACGTTTTTTCATCAAAAACTTCCGTTTTAGGTACAGTATAAAATGCGTACCGATATAGCGCATTGAACACTGAAAAGCGGCGGCAGAACAGGTTTCACAAAGTGACTTTTACAGAAGTGTCAAAAGGCGTCAATATGCGGGAATGGGTTAAACAGCTTGATCCTGATGAGAAGTTACCCAGTGTCTCATGTTGATCCATGCTGTTTGTACATAACTAAAACTCAGATTAAGGCTTAACCTTTTACTCCATAAATATGCCCTTCTGCGTCTTTGCAAATAGAGTAGACCCAGATCAGATGGCTCCTATGGGAGCTATCTGATCAGGGTCTGCACTGTTTGCTTGTGATATGATATAGATATGATTCTACAGTTTCTTCCATTGCCAAAATGTCCTATGTCCAAATATTTATTTATCAGTTGATCTAAATAATAATTATGGTGACACTATTTCTTGCATGAATATTCATTGAGTAATGGGTTAATTAATACTCTTAATTGTTTTGACAGACACTAAGAATGAGAGGAACATGCTAATGAAGCATGCCTACCCGAAAATCAAGGAGCATTGTTCTAAAATTGGCTACGAGTTCCAAGTGGTTGATATGAGGTGGGGTGTCAGGGATGAAGCCACAGACGATCACATGGGAACAGAACTGTGCTTGAAAGAGCTAAAGCTCTGTCAGGATGTGTCTACTGGACCAAATTTCATTGTGAGTATAACAAAACTGAGCTTTCTACTTAGCTGCTTCCTGGTTTTTAACCCTTTACTCCATGAATGTTCATGCAAGAAATAATGACATCATAAATATTAATTAGGTTAATTAATTGTTATAACAGGACAGAAACTGTAGAATCATATCTATATTATATCATGAGCAAAATGGAGCAGACCCTGATTAGACGGTTCATATAGGAGCAATCTAATCTTGGTCTATTCTGTTTGCAAAGACGTAGAAAGGCGTATTTATGAAGGAAAGTGTTAATGATAAAAATAATGGAGATAAAAATAATAATGACACTAATAATCATAGCGTAATAACAATAATACTTTTAAATTAATACATGTACTACTACTAATAATATTATTGTTATTATCATTTATTCTTTTTATTAAACTAGTTCTCATTATAAAGAAATTCCTAAGTACTTGTAAAAGGCATCTGGTATTTTAGCATAGCACCTGCTTCACACTGAGCATCTAAAAGAACCACAGAAACTCTGTCGATAAAATGAGTAGGGCATCGCGCCCGGGTTTCTTTGTATCCTCTCCCTCTCTCTGGGCATCATATTATCCCATAGTGAGCAGAAACGGGCATTAATCAGCACAATCAATCAATCAATCTTTCAGTCACTGTTGTCACACAAGTATGGCTACACACCCTTCCCCAGGGTCATTGAAGCCAAGGAGTTTGAAACGATGATGGAAGGCATGGAGGACGAGGAGAATAGAAAACTGTTTATGAGGTAGACATGACTGTAGATAAGATATGTACTGATGTATCGACATCTCCTATTTCATTAGCCAAACTCTATCTTGCTGCTACAGTTTACTCCATAGATACACCTTTGCAAACAGAATAGACCCAGATCAGACGGCTCCAGTAAGAGCCATCTGATCAGGGTCTGCTCTGTTAAGCTTGCTTATGATATAATGAAGATATGGTTCTACAGATTCTGCCCTGACCAAACATTTTGTTTGTCAGATCTGTATTTATGATACAATGGATCCTGGATATATTGAATTTTAACTCATTCCCTCATATTGACACCTTTTGACGCCTCTGTAAAAGTCACTTTCTGAAACCAGTGAGATAAATATAGCGTTTGCTCCATAGGAACAAATGTTCTATTTATCACAATGGTTTCAAAACTACACAATTCTAAAAAATTCCCTTTTACCAAATAACAATTAATTTTTGGTAGATTTATTCAAAATGGTTTGGTCTAAAAATAGCTTATGAGGTAATGAGTTAAGGGACCATGCAAATTACTTCGAGATAACAGGAGTTTGAGTTAGCCTATTCCAAACTTGGACACTTTCTTGATGTAACAGCCTAAATGTTGGTCAAAAGTAATGTGACTTGTGACCTGCATCAAGCCGTCACATGCCTAAACAAATTTGTGCATTGGCGAAGTTGGTAAAAATTCTGTTTTACAAAAACTTGGAAGGGACACAATTTAACTGAAGTTATATAGAGTTATATTGAATTATTGGAGTTTTAGATAACCTGGTACCACTGTACAGTAAAATCTCGATTATTCGAACACTAAAATGCGTAGCATTTGCCGCTCTTTAATCCTTTCCCTCATACAAACGTGTTTTCAAGCATTTGCAAACAGAGTAGGTCCAGATCAGATGGCTCCTAGAGGAGCCGTCTGATCAGGGTCTACTCTGTTTGCTATTAGAAGTTGATAGATCTGTTTCTTTACTTTCTAAAATGTCTTCAATGTTCCACCTTCAAGAAATCTTTATAATAATTGTGTTAATTAATATTTAGTAGGTACTGGAAATTGGCCTAACTATAGAACAGGGAAAGGGTTAAGACAGATGGGAAACTAATGCATGGTGCAAGTCTTGCAGACTCCTCTAGTAACTGGCTCACTAAAGTTCTTTAATAATTATATTGTTGTTTGTTTTCTATTTTTTGCATGCAGATGGTACACAAAAGATGACAATACCGTACCTCCTGCCTATGTGCTTTCTCCTGTTAGTACGTTCCTACCAGGTTTTATAAGCCTTGACCCAGAGCTAAAGAAATCTGCCAAGCAAATATGGT
The DNA here is from genome assembly GCA_963576725.1 of Azorinus chamasolen. Lineage (NCBI taxonomy): Eukaryota > Metazoa > Mollusca > Bivalvia > Cardiida > Solecurtidae > Azorinus > Azorinus chamasolen. The sequence goes on from OY755240.1 coordinate 2,415,350, forward strand.
GGGAGGAGAGTGAGAGAATGCAAGATGCCCTAAACGTCACGGTCACCAAAGTTTTCACTAAGGAGGTCGCCAGAAAATACATAATGTCAGGTACACATGAAGATTTTTTTGTTAAAAGTCGTTTGACAGCCATTTGTTCACAGAGTACAACCTGCATCATTCTACAGTTTTCTTAAGTAGTATAGTTACTGTTGTTGCTGCAGTAATTATAAGGCTAACCCTTTCCTTCATATAAACACATTTTTACGTGTTTGCAAACAGAGTAGACCCAGAGCAGATGGCTCCAATAGGTGTCATCTGATCAGGGTCTGCTCTATTTGGGTTATGATATATGATATAGATATGATTCTACAGTTACCTGACATAGTCAATAATTCCAGTGTTCATGTGCTATTATAACAGGTTGATCTGATCGATATTCATAATGTCATTATTTCTTACATGAATATTCATGGAGGAAACAGTTAACCCTTTCCCTCATATATACATACAAAGAGACAAGACCAAGATCAGATGGCTCCTGTAATAGCTGTCTGGTTCAGGTGTGCTCTATTTGCTAATGACATGATATATATCTACTATATACAGCTTTTGTCAAAGCCAAACATTCCCTTCCAAAGTTTACATTATAAACATTCAGCATATAAATATTCATGATGTCATTATTTCTTACATGAATATTGAACAGGGAAAGTGTTGAAACAATTCAACTAATAAACATTTATGATTTCTTACATGAATACTCGTCAGGTCTGGGGCTAAGAGAAATTCAACAAAGATATATTATAAGAGATTGAATTGGACAACAATTTGGTTCCAACAGTAAAACTCTTGGTTTCTTAACTCATTTGCTCCCAGTGGATTCTTCCATGTTTATATATGGGATTAGTCCATTTTTTATCTAAGGGGTACATGGCTTTATTAGTCAGGTCTTGGACTGAAAGAAATTCAAGGAAGATAAGAGATTGAAGTGGACAACAATTTTTGCAGCGGCAGTTGACTTCTGACTCTAAAGATTAACATTTTTGCAGATTTGGCACCAAGCTTTGTTTAGTCTGTGGTGTAACTGGTTTTTTTATATATATAGTAAAACCTCTCTAAACTGGACGTTTAATTTAGTATACATATTGATCTTGGAGACAGATGGCAGCTTAATGCAGGGTGAAAATCATACAGGAGCTTTCTACATGACTTTCATCCTGCATTAAGCAGCTACCTGTCTAAAAGTATCTAAATTCTTCTCTTCTAGAATTCCAGTTTAGAGGGGATTTTCTGTTACTTTGGTTTCAGTGACAGAAACAGAAGTACAAGAAGGCCTTCTTAAGTGTGAGAATCCATCCAGGCACAGTCTCTGGTTCCGTCGAGACATAGAAGATATTGACAAACAGCCGAGCAGTTACCTGTTGTCTCGTTTCATAGGTCTTTTTTTAATAGCCATGTTTCTTTTCCTTCATTAAAACGCCTTTTCATGCTTTTGCAAACAGAGTATACCCAGATCAGATGGCTCATATAGAGGCCATCTGATCAGGTTCTGCTCTGTTTGCTGAAAGTATTGTATGTTTTTGCAGTTTATGCAATTAGAGCAGTAATTCTCGGCTTTAATTGTTTCTTTACAAACACATGTTTACTCAGTGTTAAAAGAGTTAACTAAAAGTTACAATAACTTCAAGTTTGCGTAATTGCTAATGTGTTTGCCAACTCACCTTTTGAGCAATTTTCACAGTTAATGTATTCCATCGCATGACCGTTGCCATTGCTTTGCTATGGAAAAATGTTATAATTACAGTTATTACCAATTTGGGACAATATTTCTCGAATATTCAAAGCAAGCAAAACGTTAAAAGCAATAATTTTGTATCTGATCTTTTGCAATAAAGATAAAGAAGAAATTAAGCCAGGACATGCCAATCTCAATGTTATATCCAAAGAAACATACTAAGCAAGAACATTCAATCCAGTCATTACTGTATTTTATTGCACACCACACACGGTAGGTAATTTTGTATACACAATACTCAGGGTGTTAATTTTTTATGCAGAATGCACAGGACCAGAAGAAAGATGGAAGAAGGCAAGAGAAATGCTGAGAGAGCTGAAGGAGGAACAAATTGCCAAAAAGCTGAACCCAGACAGAATAATAACCTACAGTATACCATGGAACGAGGTGTCAGGTAGGACTGAGTTTAACCTTTCTGTACTCATCATCTGTACTCATCATCTGTACTCATCATCTGTACTCATCATCTGTACTCATCATCTGTACTCATCATCTGTACTCATCATCTGTTTTCATCAGGTACAGGGATATGAATTTTGCTGAAGATAAGAATTTAGATACCATTTGGCAGGGAGCTGATTAACCCATTCCCTCATATTGACGCCTTTTGACGCTTCTGTAAAAGTCACTTTGTGAAACCATTGTGATAAATAGAGCATTTGCTCCTACAGGAGCAAATGCTCTATTTATCACAATGGTTTCAAACTACACAATTTTAAAATTTTCATTTTCTCTAGTTTATGCTCCTTTTTGGTAGATTTATTCAAAGAGGTTAGGTCTAAAAATAGCCTAAGTGGGAATGGGTTAATGCAGGATGAAATTCATGCAGAAAGCTCCTAGAAGAGCTTTCTACATAACTTTCACCAGTCCTGCATTAAGCTGTCACCTGTTTCCAAGACTGATATTATACTGAATTTAACATCCAGTTTAGAAGAGTTTTACTGTATGAATAGAGTTCACTACTTTCAACCTGAACTATAAATGATGCATTTTTGCAGTTTGTAAAAATGGAATGAATTTGTAATTTATTTAATGAACAGTAGTAGGTAGTGGAAATAACATGCATAATAATAACTTAAAAGTGAGAAAGTTTAATTGTTATATAGTATCAGTGTTGCCAATGTTATTGATCTGTAATGTAGAAAAAGTTTGTATAAAGTTTTATATCAGTCCTAGCTACATGTATGTCCCTTTGTACTGCTTTGTTCCGTATGCGTTTCTGATTTAAAAACAATATTTTGTTCTATAGCAAGCAGTTACTAGTGGCATCCGGTGTAACCCATTGTCATTGATTCACAAATGCATTATTTAGAGAAATTTTCAAAGAATAACAAATGTACTATTTTTTCAATGGTTATGAGATATTTAACTCTTTCCCTGTTCTATGTTTATTCCAAATTTCATTACCTACTGAATGTTGATGGACAAAATAGTTATAATGAAATATGGAAGGTGGAACACTGTAGCCAGTTTAGAAAGGAAAGAACCAGATCTATCAAATTCTATTAGCATACAGAGTAGACCCTGATCAGACGTCTCCTATTGGAGCCACGTTTTAATGCGGGAAAGGGTTAAAACAATGTGTTATTTATTAACCCTTTCCCTGGTCTGTGTTTTAGTCCAAATTTCAATACCTACTGAATATTCATGGCAAAATAATTATAATGAAATATGGAAGGTAGAACATTGTAGCCATTTTAGAAAGTAAAGAAACAGATCTATCAAAGTCCATAAGCAAACAGAGCAGACTCTGATCAGATGGCTCCTCTAGGAGCTGTCTGATCTGGGTCTACTCTGTTTGCAAATGCATGAAAGCACGTTTCTATGAGGGAAAAGTTAATGTACTGATTAAATGACTTAACGGTGTATCAGAGGATAGTACATGTTTGTGTGTAACTCCCTTTGACCAGAAATTGAGCACAATAGTTCATAAGTCACCTTTCACTTTGTTCCATATTGTCTATTCCAGTTGAAGTTTGCAAATGACAGAATCATTTTGGTCCACTTGTTTTCTCACATCTTATTTTAATATTTTTGTAACTTTTATAATTAGTCCCCTACTCAGGTAACGCCAAAGGGGACTATAGGTTTGCACTCCATCAGTCTGTCCATCTGTCAGTCAGTCAGTCAGTCAGTCAGTCAGTCAGACACACTCATATAGGAGCCATCTGATCTGGGTCTACGGTGTTTGCAAATGTGTGAAAAGGCATTTATTTGAGGGAAAGGATTAATCCTTTACTCCATAGATACACCAAACAGAATAGTTTCAGATCAGATAACTCCTTTAGGAGTCATCTGATCAGAGTCTGTTTGCAAGACAAAATAATAACTAATTGTACAGCTTCTGCTAAGGCCACTAAGTCCTATGTACATAATCATGTTCCAATGAAAATTCAGCTAACTGATATTCATGATGTAATTGTTTCTCTTCGATTCTAAAGAGTGGTCACAATATATGGTTTTGGGGAGAAAAGATGATTTTAGTACATTTGTACATTTATTTGAATATGCACATTTGTCTGTTGTTCTGTGCAAGGTTGCATGGAGACTATGCCTCTGGTCTGTGTATACAGTGTTTATAATGCAAAAATACCCATTTCCCCCAGATAATTAATTTCTTGGGCTATATATATCTAGTTAACTTAAATATTAATTTCTTGGGCTATATATATCTAGTTAACTTAAAAATCTTATTATTTTTCCTGTCGATACGACAAATGTACACATGAATGCAAGGTTTATTGAAAACCATTTGACATTCCAAACACTGTGGACACAAATCAGGTGTTGCATCAAAAATGTCGGTTTCTGATCAAGGTGTAAAATTTTAGTCACACATCAGGGTTGACAGTTTGTCCACTTTGCAAAAAGTGCAGACCCTGATCAGCCACTGTGTGTTGAACGTGTTGACTTATCAAAGGGGTAGAAAAGCCTATATATGGAGTAAAAGCTAAAAATATGTTTAGGTATAAATCCTGAGGCTGAACAGAAACATAAGGAGTATTTGGACAAACTTTGTGATGACTTTGTCAAAAGTATGACAGCCATGATAGACAAGGCTGTAGCAGAAAGGGGAGCAATGAGGGACCAATTCAACGAAGAGTACATACAACACATTAGGTTCTGTCAGACGAAGTGTGTGGGATTCCAGGGACGGGAGGACACACTTGAGGTGAGTTGATATACAACATATTAGGTTCTGTCAGACCATGTTCCAGGGGTAGAACGGCACACTTGAAATGAGTACAATCAACATATAAGTTTCTGTCAGACCAAGTGTGTGGGGTTCCAGAGACGGGAGGACACACTTAAGGTGAGTGACATACAACACATTAGGTTCTGTCAGGTTGAGTTTGTGGGGTTTCCAGGGGTGGAACGGCACACTTGAAATGAGTACAATCAACATATTAGGTTCTGACCAAGTGTGTGAGATTCCAGGGATGGATGGACACACATACTTGAGGTGAGTATGTACACCACATTAGGTCCTTTCAAATAAAGTGTGGGTGATTCCAGGGATGGGAGGACACACAGTTGAAATTTTGTCAGACCAGCTGTGTGCTTCCAGCACATCATTAGGATCACATGTTATATGTTTGACATTCTCATAGTATTCGTGAAAAGGAATAAAGGAACAAAAATAGGACAGAGCAACAGATCACAGTCAGTAATCAAATACAGTAAAACCGGGCCTCTAATGCGACCACCAAAAAGGGGCATAGTTCTGGGTGGCAGAGGCAGGTGGTAGCTTAATGCAGGATATAAGTTATGTCCTGCATTAAGCAACCACCTATAGGAGCTTTCTGCATTACTTTCATCCTGCATTAAGCAACCACCTGCTTATAAAAGCAGCTATGGTTATTTTGTAAGTGGTCGCATTAGAGGGGTTCAACTGTACTAAAAAAGTCCTTTCTCCACCAAACCCTGTGTTGTGACGACTCTTTAGAATCCTCTTTCGGAGATGATTATAAAGAGTGGTCACAACATAGGGTTTGTTGGAGAAACAAAAAAGTTATTCGTGCAAATGTTTTAATTTACACATCTTAATATCTAAACCTCTGGTAGAAGTTTTGTAGGCGATATTTACTATAGTGTTGAATGGGTTAACATCAAGATTTATTCAAGGTTCAAGTGGCTCACGAGAGAGCAATTTGATCAGGGTCTTCGCTATTTTCCAGTATGTCAGTCTAATTTAATCCTTTACTAGTTCAATATTCATATAGGAAATACAAATGTACATGTAACGACATCATGAATATTGATCAGCAGAGTTTTTATAAAGTAAACTTTTCAAAGACATTGTTTGCTTTTCCAAAAGTATACATGCATAGACATCTATATCATGTTATAAGCAAACAGAGCAGACTCTGAACAGACTGGTCTAGCTCTACTGTGTTTGTAAGTGTATGGAATGGTGTATATATGAGGGAAAGTGTCAGAATGGTGATTATATGAGGGAAATGTGTCAAATGTATCAGACTGATGTCAATCTAATTATACAGCTTTACAAACTGGTGTAGAGGGGAATTCTGTTGTCTAGAATAATTAAAATATTTGAAAGAAAATGGTGGAATTTTAATTCTTCTTTGATTATGTTGGTTTTAACCCTTCACTCCATAAAATACTTTTTTGTACGTCTTTGCAAACAGAGTAGGAGCTGTCTGATCAGGTCTGCTCTATTTACTTATAAAATGGTACATTGAGCAAATGCTCTATTTATCACAATGGTTTCAAAAAGTAACTTTAACAAAGGTGTAGAAAGGCCTATTTATGGAGGAAAGGGTTAAGCATTATCATTGGTCAGAATGCTGAAATGGTTATCTTTTCAGCTTATCAAGCAGTATGTACAGGGTACCAGCACAGAGCCCCTGGTTATTCATGGTCCTAGTGGTACAGGCAAAACCTCCATAATGGCTATGGCCGCAAAAATGATGAAGAAATGGACTTCGAAGCCCCCAATGCTTGTACTCAGGTAAATACAAGATAAGGTGATATATTTTTGTTTCCCAAATGTTTCAGGGCAAGGAGAATTTAGAGTAGCAAACGTAATCAGAGTGTTGACTGTTTGCTTGTTCAACTCTTTTGTATAAGAAATAATAATATATTAATAGTTTTGAGTGGCAGACTGGCAGTCATAAGCAAACAGAGTAGACCCTGATCAGACTGCTCCTACTCTGTTTGCAAATGTGTGAAAGAGTATTTATATGAAGGAAAGAGTTAACCCTTACAGTGCGGGACACGAGTCGCTAATGTCCTTTGCAAACAGTGTAGACCCAGATGAGAGGGCTCCTAGTGGAGCCCCCTCATCAGGGTCTGCACTGTTTGTTATTTAACACATATCTTTAGAAAAATCCCTAAATATTCACCGAAAGCTTGACCAGTTTGAATTTTGGAATAGTCCATTTTAAAATTCAGCGTTGTAAGGGTTAAAAATCTCTGCTTATAAATGTTTGTGATGTCATAATTATAACCTGACATAAATAGTCATGAAGTAAATGGCTAATATTGTTGTGTTATTTTCAGGTTTATAGGAACATCTCCTGCTAGCTCATCAATCATGCGTCTACTGGACAGTATGGTAGCACAAATTACTGTCATGTATTCACAAAGAGTGACACCCCCATTACAAGTAAGTTGACGGTCATTGTGCTTAATACTTTACCTCATAAATATAATTTAGTAAGAAATAATGACTGCATGATTAAAAATAAGCTGATGTTTAGCTCGTCTGTTTCGAAGAAAAGCTATTGTGATAACTGGGCTGTAGGCGTTGTCGTCATCATTGGCGTCAGCATGAAAAAACTTTAATGTAGCTCATTACTCGAAAGGTGTAAAAGGTATCAACATGAATCGTCATATGTTAGTAGATCTCATTGAGGGGAAAGCGCCTACATAAGAAACATAACTCTTGATTTCAAAATTTTGGAATTATGGCCCTTTATTTTTTTCATTTTTAACTCGTCAGTTTCGAAGAAATCACGAGCTATTGTCATAACCCAGGCGTCCGCTTCGTTGTCGTCGTCATCGTCCTCAATCTTAACATTGACCATAACTTCTTCAATTTTTCATTTACAACCTTAATTTATGGTATGCATATTCATCTTGACAATGACGACAGACGAGCGTTGCACCGGCTTGCACGTTGGCGCCACACACGGCTCTTGTTTGTAATGGACTTATGAAGATAGGAATATTTTACCTTGGCAGAAATTATAGAATCTCATATATACAATAAAACGTCTTGAAACGGCTCATTCAATTTAGTATCAATATTACTTCTGGAGACAAATAACAGCTAAATGCAGGGTGGAAGTCAAGCAGAAAGCTCCTAGAGGAGCTTTCTGCTTGACTTTCACCCTGCATTAAGCAAGCACCTACTTAAAATTATCTAAATTCTTCTCTACTAGAATTCCAGTTTAGATAGGTTTTACTGTATTATTTCATAAGCAAACAGCAGACCCAGATCATATGGCTCTTACAGGAGCTGTCTGATCTGTGCCTACTCTGTTTACAAATGCATTTCCATTTGGTAAAGGCTTGACAAATTCTCAAATCTGTTAAAGTCCCTCAGACGTCCTGAGATTGAAAAAATGACACTTTGGTGTTTTTGATAGAGTGCCCATCCATTTGAAAGAAACTGGTCTGAAAAAAATTTCAAACGTTAGGTTTAGTGTTAAATTACATGATTTTAAAACCGATGAAAACGAAAGTAGGATTAAATATAGAGAGAAAACGTAAGTAGGTTTAAATATAGAGAATGTGATTACATGTATGTTTATTTCTACATTTTCTTTTCGATTTTTTTAAAGACAGTCTAGCACTCATCCCACTTCGGCTTTAATGAGACACCTAAATGCATTATTTTATATCTAGAGGCGCATGCGTGAAGTGTATGCTATATTTAAAGTGAATATTTATATATAAGAACTGTCATACTTTTTCGACCGCTGGAACAAAAAATACAGCGCGATATATTTTAGAGTTTTATTGTTGTTTCTCAACAGAAAACGCTCAAATAAAAAGCAAGAATGTTTAAATTGCATAATGAAGGGTACATTCAGCATATATTTATTTTTTTAATGCAAAGGCATTTAGGGACTTTAACCTTTCTCCTACTGACAAAAAGGAGTCTACTACAAACCTGTTTTACTTATATCTGATTGGCTGTCACAAGTTTTACTAATATCTGATTGGTTCAAGCCTGATATGCTATAGATTGGTTCAAATGTTTAAGGAACTATTGACAATGCAAGTATCACACAGCCTGAATTATGATGAGATGCCGATTAACACTTTCCTTCATATAAACACTTTTTTTTTGTCCAATCTTCATGAAACTTTGTCTGAATGATCATCTTGATAAAACCCCGGACAAGATCGAAAATTGTAGGAAAACTTTGTGAACACTTAAGAGGTCACATTTTAGCCCAATCTTCATTGGTCACCATCAGGTTTGTTCAGATCATTGCTCTTGGTCAGATTTTGCCCCGTCCTTGGACCTCTTTCTTTACAATGAAATAAATAGGAAAACTATGACAATTTTATCCTCTAAAACTATATTGCTTAGGACCTTTAGCATGTACTCATGATCCCCTTTCAAGATTGTATAAATTATGCATCTTGGTATAATATTGGCCCTGCTTTGTGGCTGGCCATTTTACATAGAAAAGTAAAAGAAAATCTTTGAAAATCTTCTCTTCCAGAACAATAAGGACTAGAGCTTTCATATTTGGTATGTGTAGCATATGCTAATGGTCCACTCTCACGGTTGTTCAAATAATACCCTTTGGTTCATATTGGCTCTGCCCAGGGGTCGACTTTATTTTACATAAAAATATTCTAAATCTTTAAAAAACTTGTTCTCCAGAACCATGACTGCTCATGATCCACTATCAACATAGTTCAAATATTGTTTGTTAGGTCAATATTAGTCCCATTCTGGGGCTACCAAGCTATAATCTTAAATCAATTGTAATCAGGTGAGCGAATAAGGGACATCTTGGGCTTCTAGTTATATTCACTGTATTTTTTTTTTATTTTCTAGAATTTGTATGGGAAAGTACTGCAGTTCAGGGCAGCTTTGGATAACGGAACTCCTGCAAAGCCTCTAATCATCATGCTTGACTCCTTGGACCAGCTGGACCCAGCTTATGATGCCCGCAAGTTGACTTGGTTGATAGGGAATCTTGTGCCAGGAACCAAGATAATAGTTTCTACTCTTCCTGAACCAGTCTATGACTGTTTCCCTGCTCTTAAGGTAATTGTTGCAAATAACCTATTTACATATTGCAGTATAACTTTGGGAACTTATTTGCTGATAGTGGCAAAACTCACCTATGCAAACAGTTTAGATCCAGATGCGACACCAAGTAAATCAAAAATGAGGATTGAAGCAGACATCAAAGTTTGTAGATGAGCTATTGCTACACATGCAGATAACCTCTAGCAAAACTTGTTCACATTAATCAGTAGATCTCTAGATAAGATGCGTAAATTTAAACATTTTCAAGAATAGCTCTTTTATATCTCCACCACAACCTATACTGTGACCACTCTTTAGAATCGTCTCGAGACAATTCTAAAGAGCAGTCACAGTATAGGGTTTGATGGAGAAGTGATGTTTTAATAGTTTGGTACTCACCTTTAACTATAGCCCTATTAAGCCTTTGCCTGAAGAGATGCCTTTCCATGCCATTGCAAACAGAGTAGACCAAGATCAGGACAGCTCGTGTAGAAATGTCTGATCAGGCTCAACTCTATTTAATATTATAGAATGATAAAGATCTGATTCTGTAGTTTTTTGTAATAGCCACAACAGTCAATGGTTATAAGCCATAATAGGATTTAATCTTATTAATTGTGTCTCCCCCAGTATATTAAGGGGGACATTTTGTTTTTGTTTTTGGCGTCCGTCAGGCCGTCTGCCCGATTTTACTTTGTCCGCACGGTTTCTCCAAAACCTTTGGTTGCATTTTCATGAAACTTCATTGGATTAATTCCCACCATGCCTTGTTGTGCATATCAGATTCCTGTTCTGATTCGATGATTTTCTGCAGAGTTATGGGACTTTGAAATTTAACATGGAAATTTTTGTCCACACGGTTTCTCCAAAATCCTTCTTCAGATTTTCATGAAACTTCCTAGGATTGATCAGCACTATGTCTAGTTGTGCATATGTTATTCCTGTTCCGGTTTGATGATTTTCTGCAGAGTTATGGGACTTTGCAATTTTTACATGGAAAATTTTGTAAGCGCAGTTTCTACCAAACATTTAATTTATTTTTCCTGAAACTTAATAGGATTGATCAGCACCATGCCTAGATGTGCATGTCTTATACCTGTTCCTGTTTGATGATTTTCTGCAGAGATATGGGACTTTGAAATGTTTACATGGAAATTTTGGCTGCGGGGTTTCTCCAAAATCTTTGGTGGGATTTTCATGAAACTTCATAGGATTGATCAGAACCATGCCTAGTTGTGCATAGTTTATTCCTTTTCTGGTTTGATGATGTTCTGCAGAGTTATGGGACTTTGTCCACCAGCTAGGGGAGACATCAGTTTTTGAATCAAAAACAATTCTAATATTTTTGATGGTTTTATTAACATAAATAGTCATCAAAGAAAGGGTTTAAGCCAAGGGCTTTTCTTTAGACCTAAATTCACCTAATCTCTTTGAATAAACCTACTAAAAGGGAGCATTTACTCGAGAATTTTAGAATTGTGCAGTATTGAGAACAATATTATTAAAGTGATAAATAGAGAATTTGGTCAAAAGGAGCAAATGTTTCTTTTATCACATTGGTTTAAAAAAGTTACTATTATGGGGGTGACAATATGAGGGAATGGGTTACAGGTATTTTTGAATGTGTGAGCTGATTTTGTTCTTTCCAACAGAGAATTATAACGACAGAGTCCAATTTTGTTGACGTTCCTGTTCTCAACACAAATGATGTGAAATCCATTCTTGATGGTTGGCTGGCCGCACGTACCCGCTGTCTGACAGACCAGCAAATGACCATTGTCCTGAGTGCCTTCACCAAATGTCCAACACCACTGTTCCTGAAGGTATCCTCAAATACACTCTACAGTAAAATATATTTAACTCATTACGTCATAGACTATGTTTAGATACAACCTCTTTGAATAAATCTACCGAAAATGAGCATTAATTAGAGAAAAGGAAAATCTCAGAATTTTGTAGTCTGAAACCATTGTGATAAATAGAGCATTTGCTCCTATAGGAGCAAATGCTTTATTTATCACAATGGTTTCACAAAAGAGACATTTACAGAGTCGTCAAAAGTCGTTAATATGAAGGAATGGGTTCATCTTTGCTTCATGTAAGAAATAATGATACCATGAATATGAATTAACTGATTTTTATATTGTCATGGAAACAGGAATGTTTGGCAGAAACTTTAGAATCAGATCTTTATTTTATTATAAGTAAACAAGCAGACAGTAATGAGGTATAGTAATGTTTTACCATAGGTTTATGCATAATCTGGGCCCCATAGTACAGAAGATTTACAATTGAAGTTATTATACATTCTCAAGCCGAGGACTATAAACTGAGATCAGATGTATCAGTGCTTTACATTGGGCATCTAAAAGAACAAGAGAACCTCTGTCGATAATAAGAGCAGGGCACCACGCCCCGGTTTCTCTGTATCTTCTTTCCTCTCTGGGGCGTCCAATTAGCCCATAGTAAGTAGATACGGACGTTAATCGAATGAACAAAGAAACAAACATTCTCAAGCATTTTCTCCAGCATGTTTTGACTAAATCTTTAAAAAATCAGAGTATATATATAACCTGAAATGATACTCAAGCAGATTGGTGTTTGTCAACATCTGACCAATCTGAGCTTGATCATGATTTCATACTGATGCGGCCCAATTTTGATTGAAAACTTTATGCGGATGAGCAGCTTTGAAAGCAATAGAGAATCTTGCAGTGCAGGCTTTGACCAAAGGGCTCCTTTAACACTTTCCTCCATAAATACGCCTTTCTACACTTCTGTAAAAGTCATTTTATGAAACCATTGTGATAACTAGAGCATTTGCTCCTATGGGAGCAAATGCTCTATTTATCACAATAGTTTCAAAACTACACAGTTGTAAACTTTTCTTTTTCTCTAGTAAATGCTCCTTTTTGGTAGATTGATTGAAAGAGGTTGTGTCTAAAAATAGCCTATGGAGGAACGGGTTAAAAACTCTCTGGTCTTGGCCAACAGTATTTGGCTACGGTCCTCAATTGAGACACTAAACACAAAAGGGTTAACACTTAAAATAGCCTGATACAGGCATATTGGTATGTATTTGGAAACATAGTAGAATGAAATAAGGCAGCTGTTTAACCCTTTCCTCCATAGACTATTTTTAGACCCATCCTTTTTGAATGAATCTACCAAAACGGAGCATTAACTAGAGAAAAGGAAAATGTTTATAATTGTGTAGTATAGAAACCATTGTGGTAAGTAGAGCATTTGCTTCTATGGAGCAAATACTCTATTTATCACAATAGTTTCATAAAGTAACTTTTACAGAGTGTGGTCTTATCATTATGATTAAACCATTCCTCCACAGGAAAAGTTTAGAATTGTGTAGTTTTTAAATCATTGTGATAAATCATTTGCATTTGCTCCTATAGGGGCAAATGCTCTATTTATCACAATGGTTTCATAAAGTAACTTTTACAGAGGCGTAGATAGGCGTATTTATGAAGGAAAGGGTTAAGAGCTTTGTCATAAGGGTCTGCTCTGTTTACTTAAGGAATAATATAAATCTGGTTCTATTTTCATTTCTATGGCCAAACATTATTTGGTCATATGTCATCTACAAAGCTCGTGTAAATAATATTCATTAAGTCATTATTTATAACATGAATTTTCATTAGATATAAATTAGTGGCTCTATACGATCTATTTAGTCGCATTGACATAAAACCCAACTCACTCACACTTGTCTTTATATCTGCTAGCAAATTTATTTCTTATATAATAAATGCATTTAACAATAGTTCACATAACCATTATTTGAAACTCAACATAAAAATATGAAAAGGTTAATATTTTACTTGAATTTTCAAATTTATAACACATGCACAAGGATAGTTAATTGGGCATATCAGAACCTTTGTAATCGTATACATGTATATATTATTTTATAAGCAATATAGCAGATTTTGATCAGAATGCCCCTACATGAGCTGTCTGATCTGGGTCTGTTATGTTTGCAAAGGTGTTAACTCTTTCCTTCATATACATACCTTTTCGACGTTTGCAGAGTAGACTCAGATCAGACAGCTCCTATAGGAGCCGACTGATCAGGGTCTGCTTGATGGAATTTGATACATCTGTTTCTGATATGGCTAAGTTGCTTCACTTTCTGTATTTCGTTATAACTATTTTGTCCATGAATATTCAATAGGTATTGGAATTTGGAGTAAATGTAGAACAGGGAAAGGGTTAAAAGGTGTTTGTATCAGATAAAAGGTTAATATCTTATAACTGATGATTCTGCTTGTAGCTGTCATTTGAGGAGGCTGCCACATGGAAGTCATTTTCTACTCTTGAGACCACAGTTCTGCAAGATACGGTTAGGGCCAGTATAGACTTCCTCTTCCAGAAGCTGGAGAAGAATCATGGACAGAAGCTGGTGTCTCGTGCCCTGGGATATCTGACCATGGGTACTTGATCTATAGTAAAACCTCTTTTAAATTTTTTTGCTGATGAATTATATTACAAACTCTTTAAGTGCTGAGAAACTTTGACTTTAGGAATATTAATTACATGAACCGTCATAATGGCAGATGAACAAGTTTGACGGTGGCAGACGTTGTAGAATCAGATCTACAATAAAACCCCTCTAAACTGGACGTTTAATTTAGGATAAATATCGGCCTTGGAGACAGGTGGCAGCTTAATGCAGGATGAAAGTCATGCAGAAAGCTCCTCTAGGAGCTTTCTGCATGACTTCCCTCCTGCATTAAGCTACCACCTGCCTAAAAGTATCTATTTTTTTCTCTACTGAAAGACGTGTTTGGAGGGGGTTTAGTGCATATCATTCTCTAAGCAAACAGAGAAGACCCTTATCAGACAGATACTGGTCTGAGCTGGATCTACATCGTTTTCAATGCATAAAATGTGTCTTAGGTAAAGTGTTGACCCTTTCCCTGTTGAACATTCATGTAAGAAATAATGACATCATGAACATTTATTAGCAGAATTTATAACCAGGTTTTTCAACGAAAAAAAAAGGTTATTAGATTGGTGTTCTCGGTATCAAGCAGGTGTTTTCCGGTCGATAACTTTATTTTAGATTGACCTATTTAGACCAAACTTGGTTTAATTGTAGGTAGCTTACATAATGACCTAGCTTGAAATTGTATTCTGAGGTTCTCTGGTAAAGGTCACTGTTTCTAAAAATAGAAAAACAGTTTCTGGTCAATAACTTAACATTAGATATACCAATTTTGACCAAACTTTGTATTTAGCAAGCTTACATAAAGACCTAGGTTGGGATTGTATTTTGGGGTTCTTTGGTAAAGGTCACTGTTTCTAAAAATAGAAAAATGGTTTCTGGTCAAAAATTTAGTTTGGATAGAACAATTTTGATCAACCTTTGTATTTAGCAAGCTTACATGAAGACCTAGCTTATTTAAAGACCTAGGTTGGGATTGTAATCTTGTGTCAAGGTCAATGTCATTGTTACTTAAAATAGAAAAACGGTTTCCGGTCAATAACTTAAGTTTGGATATACCATTACGTAACCAATTTTGACCAAATTTGTATTTAGCAAGTTTACATGAAGACCAACTTGGGATGGTATTTCGGTGTTCTTAGGTCAAGGTCATTGTTACTAAAAATAGAAAAATGGTTTCCGGTGAATAACTTAAGTTTGGATTGACAGATTTTGACCAGGCATATTTAGCAAGCTTTTATGAAGACATGGCTTGAGGTTGTATATTTGGGTTCTCGGGTCAAAATCAAGGACACTGTTACTAAAAATAGATTTATGGTTCCCGATGGATAGACCAATTTTGACCAAACTTTGTATTTAGCAAGCTTACATGAAGACCTAGCTTAGGGGTTGTATTTGGAGATTCTCAGGTTAAGTTCAAGGTCACAGTTTCTAAAAATAGAAAAATGGTTTTCAATTGGATACACCAATTTACTTACGATAGAATTGACCAAACTTTGCCTTTCGAAAGCTTGCATGAAGAAGAAATTTAGGACTGTATTTAAAGACTCTTAGGTCAAGGTCAATTTTAGTAACTTTTCCCAACTTTTTAGGCTCTTGGTAAGATAATTTGGTAAAACTTTGAAAACCTGGTTTCGTGGCATTGTCACATTTCTTGTTATACAATGTACATAATGGCATAGGTATAGATGATGGTTTGTTATTGGTAACTGTAGAATCAGATCTATGATAACTTCATGAACAAACAGAGCAGACCCTGATGTTTGCCAATTGGTGAAAAGGTATTTATATTTAGGGGAAGAAGTAAGGGTGTGTTTGTTAGGGACTGGCGTATTTATTAGGGACAATACATTTTTAATTTTCTACGTGAGAGGAAGAGTTCAATGTGCATGTCATTTTTATTTATAAAATACCAGAACAAAGACACCTGTGACCCATAGGTTTCTATTTGAGTGGATAAGCAGTCACTTAGTGGTCCTTTAGAAGTAGAACACTATAGTGATGATTTGTGCAGGATGGACAAAAGCCCATTTATGATTTTTCAGTGTGTATATTAAAGTCCCTGGACGCCCTGAGATAAAAAAAATGACACTTTGGTGTTTTTGATAAAGAGCCCATCCATTTGCAAGAAACTGGTCTTAAAAACGTTTCAAATGCAAGTTTTCGTGGGTTTTTTTAAATCGATGAAAACGAAAGTAGGTTTAAATATAGAGACTGTGAGTATGTTTATTTCTACATTTTCTTTCCTCTTCGGTGACAATTGTTTTAGAGACAGTGCTCATCCCACTTCGGGTTCCAAGATATCGAGAGGCACATGCGCGAAGTGTTTGCTATATTTATAGCAAATATCTATAAAGTAGTCTGTCATACTTTTTTGACCGCTGGAATATATATTTTTAGACCGCCTGTCGTCCGTCGTCCGTCTGTCCGTCCGTCCGCACTCACGAAAGGGTAGTTGTGTGACTTTTTCTAACTAGTCCCACAAGTAAAATCATTAACCTGGCCATCTCTTGTGACATTAACCTGGCCATTTCTTGTGACATTAACCTGGCCAGTTGTGGGACATAGGGTTAGGGTAAGGGTTAGCTTCCAGATCATTCTTTTCCAAAGTTAGAGCCAAAAATAGTTTTTCTTGTGGGACTAGTCACACAAGAAAAGATCAAAGGAAAAAGTCACACAACTACCCATCCGTTAGTATGTCCGTCCATCTGTCCGTCTGTCCGTCCGTCTGTCCGTTCACTTTTATTTCAAATGACTTCTTCTCCTAAACCACTGGGAGGATTTCAACCAAATTTCACAGAAATGTACCTTAGGGTGTCCTCTATCAGGTTTGTTAAAATCATGACCCCCGGGCAAAAAATGGCCCCGCCCCACTACTTTTACAGGGTTTTTTTTTAAATCTTTAAAAATCTTCTTCTCTGAAACCACAATTTCTAGAGCTTTGATATTTGGTATATAGCATCATCTAATGGTCCTTTACCAAGTTTGTTAAAATGATGACCCCCGGGCCAAAAATGGCCCTGCCCTGGGGCATGTAGTTTTTACATAGACTTATATAGGGAAACCTTTAAAAATCTTTTTGTCTGAAACCACATAATCTAGAGCTAAGATATTTGGTATGAAGCATCACCTAATATACCACTACCAGGTGTGTTCAAATAATGACCCCTGGGCCAAAAATGGTCTCACCCTGGGGTTTTATGCTACTTAACATCAGAATCTGTAACACTTAAAAGGTGATTTCCTCACAGTTATTTCCCTTGTCCCATCAGCATAGCCATAAGGGACAAAGGGAGATAACTGCATTGGAGTTCAGTATCTTCAGAATAGTGAATTCTATTTATAACTAATTATAATAAAATGTTGAAGGTGAATCGGTGTAGCTGTTTTAGAAGGCATAGAAACAGATCTATCAAATTCCATTAGCAAACAGCAGACCCTGATCCTATAGGAGTTACCTTATCTGGGTCTACTCTGTTTGCAGATGCATGAAAACAAGTTTATATGAGGGAAATTAAGGGTTAAATACTCCAGATCCTAAACTGCAGTTCAAAGGTTACAGCCCTGGGCAGTAAAATCACTCCAGGTCAATGCATGACTCTTAACTCTTCAGGGTTGCCACGCGTCAGGGAAAAGTCAGGGAAATTTAAATTTTTTCAAGGTCAGGGAATTGTCAGGGAATTTTGAGAACTGTCAGGGAATTTTGAAAATATAGGCAAATGTCAGGGAATCGTCAGGGAATTTTGAAAACATGAGAATGAATGTTATATATTTTAAAAATCCATTACATATTACAGAAATTAGGACACAAAGACCTAAATTTCGCGATGAAATGTGTCAGGGAAATTTGAAATTATGTCAGGGAAATGTCAGGGAATTTTGTTTCCTCTGGTTTGTGGCAACCCTGCTCTTTGCACGCTAGTGGTGAAACTGTGATTACCTATGCAAACAGTTTGGATCCAGATGAGAGGCCGCATACTGCGGCGTCTCATCAGGATCCAAACTGTTTGTCATCTTAATCATATTTTTGCAAAAAAATGAAAGTAAGTTTATTTTAAGAATTGAAGCAGATGACAATAACTTTTTGTTGCAGACGAAACATTAAAGGCATTTTGAAAGGGATGTTGACCCATTAACCCCAGTGTGTAGTGTGAGTGATAGCTAGATGTTACATGGTGTCTTCCAATGTCTCTCAAATTAGATGTGGGAGATATTGGAAATCCGTAGCTAAGAGTAACAATTCAGCCAATCAAGGAAAATGATCATCATCTAGACTTTTGATCTGGGTCCAAACCCAACTGATGTAAGTCATGGTAATGTTTAAGAAAACTGTGAAAACATGATTATGCAATGGCCCAACTGATATAAGTCATGGTAATTCTTAAGAACACATGATTATGCATTTGCCCCCCTAACAATGATAGGTGTTAAAATTACTACTGTGGATTAAGTCTGCTGCCCAAAAAAGCATCTTAAATATAACTTTTTTTTTAATAAAATTTGATGACAACACATTAAAAAGTCCTACAATGTCTGAACCTTGTATGATATTAATGAAATAACTGAGTAAATATAACTTAATTATAACAGTAGAGGTAACTCTTCTCAATTTCAATTGTTAAAAATACTAATGACCCGTTTAATTGAATTATCATCAGATATTCACACTTAGAGCTAGAATTATTTCTAAACACCTATTAACCCTTTACCTGTTTGCTTTGACAAAAATTGATCTGGGACTACTCTTGTTTGCTAATGCTTAAAAAATTGTTATTTCCATAAATAGAAGTTTTAGCTTTGAAAAAAACTGTAAAATCAAATCTATATCTTGTCAAATGTAAACAGAGCAAACAGCTTCTATAGCAGCCGTCTGATCTAGTCTACTCTTATTTTTAATGCATAAAACACATTATTTCTCTGAAGAGAAGTTTTTGCTTTGACAAAAACTGTAGAATCCGATCTATATTGTGTCAAAAGAAACAGAGAAGACCCAGATCAGACAGCTTCCGTAGGAGTCGTCTGATCTGAGTCTACTCTGTTTGCTAATGCATAAAAACAGCTTTATATGAGGGAAAGGGTTAAACGATTTTTAAAGATATTTTTATTGGTCATTTCACACAAAAACTGGCATTATGTACTGCCTAGCACTTTATTTGCCTATATACCTGGGTCAAGGTATAATTGCATAGCTTTATTGAAGTCATTTGAATTTCTCAAAGACCAGTTTTAGGCATTTTGAGCTAAGGCAAAAATGGCACAAGTTGTAAACAGTTTAGATCTTGGTCAACCAGTCACTTGGTATTAGATCTGAATCCAGTTCAAGTTTATTCAGCAGTGAAAGGGTGAAAGCAGTGCCCTAAGCTTATTTCATCTGCTAGAAATGTTGTCCACTGAAAAATTAACATGTCAATATAGATGTATTACTGTAACTCAGGTGAGCGATATAGGGCCAATGGCCCTCTTGTTATTGTTTCTCAGCAGAAAAGGATTAAATAAAACATAAGACTGTTTAAATGGTATACTGAAGGGTACATTCAGCATATATGAAATCTATAATAAATAGAGTAGATCCAGATGAAACAGGTCCTATAGGAGCCATCTGATCAGGGTCTGTTCTGTTTATAATATAGCTTGTTTTCTATTGTTAAAATTTAAGTTTTGAATTTTTTGTTTAGCAAACAATGGAGCAACAGAAGCAGAGCTTGAAGATATTCTGTCATGTGACGATGATGTGCTCAATGATGTGTACATGTACTGGACACCACCAATACGCAGGTTACCTCCCCTACTTCTAGTGAGGGTGAGGACAGATCTAAGCCAGTATCTGGGTAAGAATCTTACATGAATATTCATCAGGTTAAACATTATTCTGATGGTAATTTATTTGTGGTTTTATCATTATGCTTAACCCTTTCCTCCATCCACTATTTTAGACACAACCTCTTTGATTTAATCTACTGAAAAGTAGCATTTACTAGAGAAAAGGAAAAGTTTAGAATTGTGTAGTTTTGAAACCATTGTAATAAATAGAAGCAAATGCTCTATTTATCACAATGGTTTCAAGAAGTGGTTATTACAGAGGCGTAGAAAGTCGTTTTTATGGAGGAAAGGGTTAAGAATTAAACCTTTCAATTGCACAAAGAAAAATTGGAAACTAACCTTGAGCTTTCACTCACATACTGTGGACTTGGTCAGCCGACTGATTGATTTCTACTGAAGATTAACCCATTCCTTCCTATAAACTTATTTTCACACATTATCAAACAGATCAGAACCAGATCAGGTGGCTACTGTAAGAGCTGTCTGATTAGGGTCTGCTCTGTTTGCTCATAAAATTATATAGATCTGATTTTACATTTTCTGCCAATACCACAATGTCATGTGTTCATAACTCTTTGCAAAATTTCAGCTGATAAATATTCATGGTGTTTATTATCTATTATAGGAGACGTTCTGTTTTACTTTCACCTTGCTTTAACCCTTTCCCTGATGTATATTCATTAAGGAAATTAGTGATGTCATAAATATTAATAAGATTATTTTTTATAATGGCGATGAACACATGACATTTTGGCTCTGACAGGCAGAAGCTGTAGAATCCTATCTATAATACACCCTAAGCAAACAGAACAGACCCTGATCAGACGGCTCCTATAGGAGCCGTCTGATCTGGGTCTACTCTGTTTGAAGATGCATCAAAATGTGCTTACATAAGGGAAAGGGTTAAGCAGCCACCTGCCTTGAACACAAAATACTTGATGTAATTTAGTGGCCATTATAGAGAGGTTTTACTGTATACCCCGCATGTGCAACAGTTGCACAGTAGACTTAGTTCTATCAATAGTTAGGTACATGTATCACGTTGCATACACTTAGACCAGTAGACCAACCAGGACATTCTATAAAGATAGACACAATGAGAATCCTTGACTGGGCACTGTAATGGTATGAGATATGCATTAGGGAGGCAGTATATATCAGTCTCGGCCTTCATACCTACTCTGAGTCTGAACTGTTGTACTTGCGGGGACGAAACATTTCCAATTCTGTTTTCTTACGTTAATGATGTTTTAGTATGTCAAATTTCATTGCTATACGATTTTATAATGGCAACTCTTTTTTATCAAAACTAAAAAACAAAACGAAATTTTTAACCGTTTACTCCATAAATACACCTATCTACGCCTTTGCAAACAGAGTAAACCCAGATCAGATGGCTGTGTTTATTTATGGAATTCAATAGATATGATCTTATAGTTTCTGCCATGGCTAAAACTTGTCTTGTTTATGGGCTGTCATAAAATTTCAGATGATTAACCCTTTGCTTGCTGAATTTTAAAATACATTTCTCCTTCTTTACCCATGCCCTGTTGTATAATTACATACATCTGCACTGTGTACAAGCATTTCGCTGTGCAATCACTGCTGTGGAGTGCACTGGGTGCACAATCAACTTGTAAATAGTGCAGACCCTGATGAGACATCTCCTGCAGGAGCTGTCTCATCATGGTCTTCATTATTTACAGATATGTATATTGACGAGAATAGCAAGCAAAGGGTTAATATTCATTTATACATTATCTTTATATGAATATTCATGGAGAAAAGGATTAAACTATGGCAAACTAAGTATGAGAACTAAAGAAAAAAACAGGGAAGATACACATGTGGTGTGAACATATTTCATGAATCTTTTACTACAAAGTTTACACTCTTCTATCTTAACTTAATCATTAATTAAAGCTGCAGATAATGGTGCGTACTCAAATACTAAAATCGTCATTTCTCCACCGAACCCTGTACTGTGACTGTGCTCTTTAGCATCGTCTCTTTGAGACCATTCTACAGAATGATCTTAGTATAGGGTTTGGTGGAGAATTAAAGAAGTTATTCTTGACAATGTACGTTTTAGTTTACACATCTTATTTGGACCTCTGTTAATCTATTCATATTTTCTTTTTTTGTGACTAGTTGAGAGAGGAGCAGATGGGGTCCGAGTTATCTACTGGTATCACAGACAATTCATTGAAGCAGCTGAGGCCAGATACTGTTCCAACAAAGACACCAATAGACTCATACATGAGAGACTAGCAGACTTCTTTAACGGCACATGGGCTGGTGGTATGTCTTGTATTTACCCTAAATAGCCAGACAGACAAAGGTAGGCAAATAGTGTAGGCCCAGATCAACCTGCTCCTTGAGGAGTGATCAGGGTCTGCTATATTTGCTACACTATTCGTTTCAGTTATAGATACCAAATAGGTTGATTTAGTTAGCCTTACAGATCAGTGGCAAGGGGAGATTTGGAGTTCAAATCATGTGAATGTATCATGATGAGGCCCTGTGTCTCATACCATGATGGCCTTCATGTGAATTAGACCTTTCACTACACAACCAAATTTGTCTTTGAGGAGGAAACTACTTCCAGGCTCGTTGTTTTGTCTTTTGACCTAAGCCTTTCGATTTATGTGCTATTATAACAATTAATCTTATTTTGATGAGGTCAGTATTAAAAAGATTTCCTACCTGAATATCCATGGAGTAAAGGGTTAAATCCAGAAGGGAAGGGAAGACGTCTGTTTTAGTGGACTAAAGCAATTCTTACCAGTTTAGTCTTGTAATGCTTACAGGGAGAAAGAAGCCTTATACATCCCCAAAGGGTGAGAAAGGAGAGGAAGACCGCCACGTATCCCTGCAGCCCCTTAAGTTTGGAGGGAAGACATTCAACTTGAGGACTCTGAACAACCTCCCATATCACAGAATCAAAGCAGGACAGGTTGATCTTCTGAAAGACCAGTGTCTGGCAAATCCTGAATTCCTCATTTTAAAGCTGAATGCAGTACCATTACAGTAAGTTGTTTAAATTGAAGTCTGTATCCGTGCTTATAAAACTTTTAGTTGAGTCTGAGTTCGTTCTCAAGTTTTTGATTGGTCAGATTTGAGCTGACCAATCAAAAGCTTGAGAACTCAAATCTGATCAATCAAAAGCTTGAGAACAAACTCAGACTCAACTAAAAAGTTTTATAAGCATGGACCCAGAACTTTATTTAACCCTTTACCTTATAGAAACACCTTTTGGCTCCTTTTCAAAGAGACTAGACCCAGATTAGATCTGAGATCTGAGTCTACTCTGTTTGCTAAGGAAATAACACGATCTATTTCTACCGTTTCTGCCATGGCAGAACTTCCCTTGCTCATGATGTCATCAGAAAAAAGTTCAGATAATCAATATTCATATAGTCATTATGTTTTTGTATGAATATTCATGGAGTAATGGGTTTACTCTTTGTATGCCATTGTCAGCTGTTAACCCTTAACTCCAATAATATTCATACAAGAAATAATGTTATGACATGAATATTTATTAGTTGAATTTCTATAATGGCAAATGAGCACATGGCATTTTTTATTTAACCCATTACCTCATAGGCTAATTTTAAATACAACCTCTTCGAATAAATCTACCGAAAAGGAGCATTAACTAGAGAAAAGGAAAATTTTAGAATTTTGTAGTTTGCAATCATTGTGATAAATAGAGCATTTGCTCCTATAGGAGCAAATGCTCTATTTATCACAATGGTTTCACAAAGTGACTTTTACAGAGTCGTCATAAGTCGTCAATATGAGGGAAATGGGTTAGGCAGCAGCTGCTGTATAATTAGATCTATATTATACTATAAACAAACAGAACAGACCCTGATCAGATGGCTCCTATAGTAGATGTCTCCAGGTAATATGGAGTTACCTGCCCTTGAACTTATAACTGTTTACTGTTGTATTTGGGTAACTGTGAACTTATTGTGCAAACTATTTCTGTTGTTTCAATTTCATCAGAATTCTATATAGTCTCTTTAATGTGTAAATAAGGTCGCTTAAGATAGGTTTCGCTGTATGTTTCGAGTGACTATGTCTTGTGTTTACCTTTTGCAGTTCAGTGTTGAGTGACTTCCTTATGGCAAAGGGTGCATTCCCTGAAGACAAGCTAATTGTACAGGTGCTTGAGGCATTGAGTCTCTCTCAGAAAGGCCTTGCTACAGATGCCAACCAGCTCATACCACAGCTGCTTCAGAGAGTGAAAGAAACCGAGGTAATACTTAATGTTTTACTTCATGAATATTTATCTAAGAATTAACGACTTTATGAATATTCATTCATCATGGCTAATGAACAAGTTAGATTTTGGTTAGTTTCAAATCTATCCTCTTTGAATAAATCTACTGAAAAGGAGCATTAACTAGAAAAAAGGAAATTTTAGAATTTTGTAGTTTTAATCCATTGAAATGCTCTATTTATCACAATGGTTTCAATAGGTGATGTTTACAAATTCTTATAAAGGCATATTTATGGAGGAAAGGGTTAAGCAAATAGTGTAGACCCTAACCAAACTGCTCCTCATGGATCAAACGATTAAGCTTTTTGTGATACAGGACACCAGGATGTTTCTACAAAGATGTCGTGAGTATCCTCATACATACCTACTTCCAACAAAGTGTGTTCTGGAGCAGCCCGGGGGCCAACTGGTACATAATATTTCCGCTCATGGGACAGACATTAAAACAATAGATCTGACAGCAGATGGAAAACTAGCTGTTACAGGTACATGTGATAAAATGATGGGAAATACTTTGGCCCATGTTTTGAAAGGTTGTATGTGAAATATGACAATCACAACTTCATGTTGTGATCATGGTATATTAGAACTTACGACAATCTACAAACTTTGACTTTACTACTTTTTCAATTGTGTATGCTAGAATGTGTGATAATTTCAGCTATGTGACTGCCATAAATTAGTACAGTAAAACCCCTCTAATGCGACCACTGGGTGTCTTTATAAGCAGAAAGAATGCAGAAAGAATTACTTTTGTCCTGCATTAAGCTACCACCTGCATCTAGCACTCAGAATCATACCTCTTTTAGGTGGTCGCATTAGCGGAATTTTACTGTATTTACAACAAGCTTGGTCTTACGATCTTTCATCAAATTGGACACATATATCAGCAAGCAGGAATATACACAACAAGTAAAATGTCATCTTAACCCTTTCCCTGTTCTATGCTTATTACAAATTTCAATACCTACTGAATATTCATGAACAAAATAGCTATACAGAAATATGGTAGGTGGAACATGGTAGCCATTTTAGAAAGCAAAGAAACAGATCTCTCAAAGTCTGTAAGCAAACAGAGCAGACCCTGATCAGACGGCTCCTCTAGGAGCCGTCTGATCTGGGTTTACTCTGTTTGCAAATGCGTGAAAACAGGTTTATATGAGGGAAAGGGTTAAACCTTTTACTGAACACATTCCCTATTGAATATTCATGTAAGAAATATGATTTCATCATTTTTTTTAACTGGATTAGAACACAGGAAGTATTGGTATGGAAAACACTGTAGCCAGGGTCCATGCTTATAAAGCTTTTAGTTGAGTCTGAGTTTCGTTCTCAAGCTTTTGATTGGTCAGATTTGAGTTCTCAAGCGTTTGATTGGTCAGATTTGAGCCAAAGGCTCAAATCTGACCAATCAAAAGCTTGAGAACGATCTCAGACTCAACTAAAAGCTTTATAAGCATGGACCCTGATCTATTATAATCAAAGCAAACAGGGCAGACCCTGATCAGACACTTTGTACAGGAGCCATCTGATCTGGTTCTCTGTTTGGAAAGTCATGAAAAAGTATTTGTACTAGGCAAAGGATTAACCC
Source organism: Azorinus chamasolen (assembly GCA_963576725.1). Taxonomy (NCBI): domain Eukaryota; kingdom Metazoa; phylum Mollusca; class Bivalvia; order Cardiida; family Solecurtidae; genus Azorinus; species Azorinus chamasolen. The sequence goes on from OY755240.1 coordinate 2,441,533, forward strand.
TTTACTCTATAAGTACACCTTTCTATGCCTTTGCAAGCAGAGTATACCCAGATCAGATGGCTCCTGTAGGAACCATCTGATCAGGGTCTGCTCTGTTTGCTTTTGATATAATAAAGATATATAGTTCTACAGTTTCTGCCTTTACCAAACATTCTTGTGTCCAATATAACAAATTGATCAAATTAATATTTGAAACATCATTATGCCCCACCCCACGCCCATATTTATATGGGGGAGACATTGTGTTTGTGAGAGTTGTCTGTCTGTCTGTCCATCTTCAATATGCCTGATGCCAGTTGATTGAAACTTCATATATGGAAAGAGCAGAAAGAGAGGAAGTGCCATGCTCTAGGTCCATAACTCTGGCTTCACTAATATTGGAGTTTTTGCCCCTTGTAATTTTGTTCAAACTTTTTTGTCTGGACGATATCTAAAGGGTTACACTTTTACCTGATGAACACTGATGTAAGTAGATTTTTTGTAATGGTATATGATCACATTTTGTTTTCAATCATAACAGAAATTGTAGAACCAGGTCTATATAATTCATTGATCCATCAGACAGCTCCTACAGGAGCTTTTGTATCTGGATGTACTCTGTCTGCAAAGACAAATCATTTAATCCATAAAGACGCCATTCTACATCTTTGCAAACAGAGTAGACCCATATCAGATGCCTCCTACAGAAATCGTCTGATTAGGGTCTGCTCTGTTTACTTATGGAATAAAGTAGAGCTTATGCTACTTTTCCTGCAATGGTCAAAATTTCCTCTACGTCTCTGTAAAAGTCACTTTATGAAACCATTGTGATAAATAGAGCATTTGCTCCTATAGGAGCAAATGCACTATTTATCACAGTGGTTTCAAATTATAAAATTCTAAAATTTTCCTTTTCTCTAGTTAATGCTCCATTTCGGTAGATTTATTCAAAGTGGATGGATCTAAAAATAGCCTATGGAGGAAAGGGTTAAAAGACCTATCCATGAGTTAATAGGTTATGTTATAGGTATATTTCAATGTTTATTGCAGTGTGTGAGACAGATAACGAAGTGAGGATCTGGAATGTGGATGAGGCGAAGGAGCAGCGGAGTATCAAAGACATGGGACAATGTACAAATGCTTTATTCTGTAACAGCGACACATGGATCGCTTGTGAAACGGACCAAAATATCATTGTGCAGGATGTTGAAACAGGTTTAATATTTTGATGATTTGGAAATCAGATTTGTTTTATGTTGCTAACATTCAAATATATTTGATCAATTTCCTCATACGCTATTTTTAGACCCAACCTCTTTGAACCTCTACTGAAAAAGATAATTTACTAGATAAATGGAATGTTTTAGAATTGTGTAGTTTTGAAACTATAGTGATAAATAAAGTATTTGCTCCTTTGGAGCAAAATGCTTTATTTATCATAACTGTTTCAAAAAGTAACCTTTTCAGAGGCATCAAAATGAGGGAATGGAGGAATTTGATTTCGGTCTTCACTATTTGCCATTGATCCTTTTCCTCATATAAATGCTTTTTCAAGCTTATACACACAGAGTAGACCTAGATCAGACAGCAGCTGTAGTTCATAAAACTTGGTATTTGTTATGCTCAATCATTATTATGAAGATTGTCAATTTGAACTTATATCGAAAACTGCCCCTGTGATACAAAATAAATCGATTTCATCTCCGATAGGGTCCATCTGATCTGGGCCTGTTCTGTTAGCTAATGGAATTTGATAGATCTGTTTCTTTACTTTCTAAAATGGCTACAATGTTCCACTTTGCATATTTCATTATAACTATTTTTTCCATGAATATGCAGTAGGTACTGACATTTACCTGATGAATATTCAAGTATGGAATAATGACATCATGAATCTTGAATTAGTTTACTATTTTTAAAATGATTTATGAGCAAAGGAATTTCAGGCTATATCTTAACTACATGTATAGAATCTATGTTAGTCGGCATGACAGATTCTGATCAGATAGCTCCTACAGCTCTCTGACATGTGCATATACTCTGCAAATTGATCATCAGGTGTTTATATCAGATGAAGCATTAACCCTTTTCTCCATTTTATGTTTTTTGCGAAATGAGGAGGCCCAGATCAGATGACTATAGTAGTAGTAGATATGATTCTACACTTTCTTACCGGCCGCGTGGCTCAGTGGTAGAGCGTCCGCCTGCGGTACGGAAGATCGTGGGTTCGATCCCTGGCCCTGACAGACCAAAAGTCGTTAAAAGTTGGTACTAGTAGCTCCCCTGTCTACGCTCGACATTAAAGGGATAGTTCTAGGACTGGTCGGCCCGGTGTCAGGATAATGTGACTGGATGGGGTGCCCTTGCCATGTGCCCGCGGCAGGGGGCATTCCAGTGATCCAGTGAGGCAGCACTATAACTTGTTTCATGCGGGTACAGTCTGCAAATGACTGAAATACTGTTGGTCAGACGTAAAACCCAACTCACTCACTACACCTTTCTTTTAAGGACAAAATACCCAGTGTTCACAAGTCATTGTAAAACATCAGGGGGGGGGGGGGGGAGGGGGGCTCCATTACTGAATGTAACTCTACAGTTTCTGATATGGCCAAACACTTCAGTGTACCTTTTCCTTGTGAAAACTCATCTAATTCATATTCATGGCATTTCATTATTTCTTACATGAATATTCATGAAGTAAAGGGTTAACCGTTTTCCTTTTATAACACTTTTTTCATGTCTTTGCAAACAGAGTGGGCCAATTAGGAGCTGACTAATCAGGGTCGGTTCTGTTTTAGCAAACAGAGTAGACCCTGATCAGACGGCTCCTCTAGGAGCCGTCTGATCTGGGTCTACTCTGTTTGCAAATGTGCGAAAACACGTTTGTATGAGGGAAAGGGTTAATATATCTAACTCGACAGTATCTGCCAATATCAAACAGTCATGTGTATAAATGCCATTATAAAAATGCAACTAATAAATATTCATAACATTATTTCTTACATAAATATTCATAAACTAAAGGGTTAATACACCTCATATCTACAGCTCTGATACAGGTTATTTATATCCACATTCCAGGCCGCAATATGAAAGTTCTTCCTGCCGATGGCCATGAGTCGGATACCACTTTCTGCACACTGGGTAAAGGCAAGAGGTACGTCATGCAGTTCATGAAGTCAACCTGCTGCCTCACTGACCTTCTTGCAGAGACTGAGGATGAGAAAATCCAGCCATTTACCCACCCACAAAAGATGAGGTTTGGATCATCGAGTTTGCCAAGAGGTAAGAGGGATGCTGTGTTGTTGTGTATGCACATGTCGACCTCCTTTTATGCCTTCACTTTTATCTTCAGCACCCTACTGGCAATTTAACATTTATTTTATTCCATGACTATTTATGTAAGATATAATGATATTGGGAATATTAAGTAGATTATATTCTATAATGACACAGAAAGATTATATTTTTTTGCCAAGGCAGAAACTTTAAAGACAGCTCTATTGTTATTCCATAAACAAACAAAAAGACACTGATCAGGGTCTAGTCAGTTTGCAAAGGTGTGAAAAAGGGTCATGCAGCTCTGTGTGATTGAAAGGGTTAATTATAAATTTTGCAAATATCTTAGATCCAAATGAGCATGACACTTTGACAGTTGTTTGTTTTGTTTAACTCTGTACCAATGAATATTCATGTACAAAAAAATGACATAATAAATATCTATTAGCTTGAATTTTTATCCCCCAGATCAAATCTGGGGCCGGGCCTGTCTGTCTGTTTGTCATCAACATTAACATTGGTCATAACTTTTGATGCAGTACAGACAGAGAATTGATATTTGGCATGCATATCTATCTCATGAAGCTGTACATTTTGAGGGTGAAATGTCAAGGTCATCCTTCAAGATCAGAGGTAAAATATATAGGTCAAATCACCGACCTTAACATTGGCCATAACTTTTGAACCAGTAGAGATAGAGATTTGATATTTGGCATGCATGGGTATCTCATGAAGCTGCACATTTTGAGGGGTGACATGTCAAGGCCAATGTCATCCTTGAGGGTCAAAGGTCAAATTGGGCGGGGCATAGTGCCGCAAACACATCTTGTTCATAATGGCATTTGAACATGAGAAATTTGGGCCATGGCAGAAACGATAAAGACTCTGATCTATATAATTCCATAAGCAATCAGACCAGACCCTGATCAGACAGCTCCTATAGGAGCCATCAGATCTGGATCTACTCTGTTTGAAAAGGCGTAGAAAGACATATTTAAGGAGTATATGGTTAAAACTTTCTACGCCTTTGCAAACAGAGTAGGTCCAGATAAGACAGCTCCTGTAGCCGTCTGATCAGGCTATGCTCTGTTTGCTTATCAAGTAATATAGATCTGCATCAACAGTTTCTGTCTTGCCCAATGTTTCCTTAGAATAATGTTCACATGTCATTTCAAACATTCATGATGTCATTATTTCATACAGAGTTCCAGATAAGATGCATAAATTTTCAAGAATAACTTCTTTATTTCTCCACCAAACCCTATGTTGTGGCCACTCTCAAAGAGACGATTCTAAAGAGTTGTTACATCATAGGGTTTGGTGGAGAAATGACAATTTTAGTACAGTGAAACCCCTCTAAACCGGACGCTAAATTTAGCATAAATATCGGTCTTGGAGACAGGTGGCAGCTTAATGCAGAGTGAAAGTCATACAGAAAGCTCCTCAAGGAGCTTTCTGTATGACTTTCACCCTGCATTAAGCAGCCACCTGCCTAAAAGTATCCGAATTCTTCTCTACTAGAATTCCGGTTTAGAGGGGTTTTACTGTATTTGAGTGTGTACCCTTATCTGTAGCTTTGTTCATACATGAATATTCATGGAAAAGGGAGTCAAGCAAACATCTATGTTCTTTGTAAGATACTATCTTATTCAGGTTGGATAATATTGAAAATATTGCTTGTATTTCATTAACAAATAGAATAAAGCAATTTCTGTGAGATTCTTAGCACATATTAGTTTCTATCAAATGACACATATGGTGAAAGGAAAAGCTCTAATGGATTTACATGTATATTCAAGCATCAATGAAGAAACTACAGTGAAACCTCTCTAAACTGGAATGCTAATAGAGAAGAATTTAGATACTTTTAGGCAGGTGGCTGCTTAAGGCATAGTGAAAGTGATACAGAAAGATCCTAGGGGATCTTTCAGTATGACTTTCACCCTACATTAAGCTGCCACCTCTCTCCAAGACCGATATTTATATTCAATTTAACATCCGGTTTAGTGGGACTTTAGTAAAACTTTAACGGTATTCTTTTCAGGATCAGAGAACTACGTCGCTGTGTGTTGCAGTAACCAATACTATATTTCTGTCTATGATCTAAATGCTAGAGAATTTAAACCCAAATTTAGAGGGTTTGAGAAGGTTCCTGTAGAGTATGATCCAGGAGAGTTTGAAGCACATGAGGTGGAAGACTTGGCCATATTTCCAGATGAGACATACTTGGCGTATACCACACAGTCTACCAGTGAAATTGTGTTTGCTGACTTTGATGGCAACCGCCTCAGGAGCATACCATGTAAGAATCTGACACTGCATCCTCAGTAAAACTTCTCTAAGCTAGCATTAAAATTAATATCATTGTCCATATTCAACCTTCATACACACCCTTTCACCTATTTGTAAACAGAGTAGACCCAGATCAGATGGCTCGTCAACAATTTACTTGAGTGGTGGTCGAGTGGTAACGCACTTGATTACTAATCCGGAGGTCTGGGGTTTCAAATCACGGTCCACTCGGAAAATTTCAGAGATGCTTTTATGTGTCTCCCACCCATACAGAGTCTGAGAAAAACCGTGAAGCTTGAAGTGCCCGAAAAGTAGTCATTAGCCCACATTGACTTGTGAATAGGCTTGTCACAGTGAGTCCTAAAGAGCATAGCCCATTTGGAAAAGAGCTGTGTATGTGCGATAATTGCCGAGTAGATTCCACCTGCATATGAAGAGGCTGTGTATGGCACTGAGTACGAGAAGGCAAGGAACGAGTATGATGCATAGCTGCGAGCCAGCGGAGGTGAATGTGGGCGATGCGCGAAACTCAGGCATGAATACGCCACAGACAGGGAAAAAGGAAAAAAATATTTAAACATCTTCTGAAACCACAAGTCTAGAGCTTTGATATTTGGTATGTAGCATGATGTAATGGTCCTCTACAAAGATTGTTCAAATTATGACCCCAGGGCCAAAAATGGCTCCGCCCAAGGGCTTATCAATTTTTCTAGGAAAATCTTTAAAAATCTTCTCCTCTGAAAATGTAAGGCCTAGAGCTTTGATATTTAGTATGTAGCATCATCTTATGGTCCTCTACAACGATTGTGCAAATTATAACCTCCGGACCAATAATGGCCGGCCAAGGGGCTTACCAGTGTTTAATAGGAAAGTATTTAAATATCGTCTTCTCCGAAGCTGTAAAGCCTAGACCTTTGATATTTGATAGGTAGCATGCTTTAATGGTTCTCGTCCAAGAGTGTTCAAATTATGTTACCCCAGCCAAAAAATGGCCCAGTCCAGTGCTTATCAGTTTTACACAGGAAAATTATTCTCTGAAACTGTAAGGCCTAGAACATTGATGTTTGGAATGTAGCATGATCTAATAGTCCTCTACAAAGATTGTTTAAATTATGACCCCCGGACAAAAAATTGCTCCGCCACAGTTTTTCATAGAAAAATCTTTAAGAATATCCTGCACTGGGGCTTATCAGTTTTTCTCAGGCAAATCTTAAACAATCTTCTCCAAAACTGTAAGGCCTAGACCTTTTTGATAATTGGTATGTAGCATTAGGTTCTCTACCAAGATTGTTCAAATTATGACACACGGGCCAAAATTGGCCCCACTCCAGACCTTACCAGTTTTCATAGGTAAATCTTTAAAAACCTTCTCCTTTGAAACTAAATGGCTTAGACCTTTACTATTTTGCATGTTGCTTTGCCTTATGATCCTCTACCAATATTGTTTAAATTATGACCCTAGGGAAAAAATGGCCCCGCCCCAGAGCGTATCAGTTTTTCACAGAACAATCTTTTAAAAGCTTCTTCTGTGAAACTGTAAGGCCCAGACCTTGTATATTTGATATGAAGTATCACCTAATGGTCCTCTGCCAAGATTGATCAAATTTTAACAAATTTTATGGCCCTTGTTAATTAATATTCCTGATGTCATTATTTCTAACATGAATATTCATTGAATTATGGGTTAATTTACACATTCTTATCTGCTTTGCCTCTGCCATTGATACATTTCTTTTTCTTCAACAAATAGCACATCCAAAAAGGAGCTATAGAAGTCTGAAGTTCACACCCAGTGGCCAGTTCATGTATCTCCATGATGACGAAGACATGTTCATCTTCAACACTCAATCCTTACAGGTAGGCTACTTCATCATTCAGCACTTAACATTAGCAGTTCACCTGATAGAGACACCAGACAGAGTAGACCCAGATCAGGCCTGGGTCTTCTTTGTTCACAAAGGTGTCAAAAAGCATAATCTATGGAGATAAAAGGATTATTCCTTTACACCATGCAATCAAACATATAAAATACGGAAAGCGTTTGCCATGGCGACGAAAAATCAGAGCAGACTGTTACAAAAGCAGACACTGATGGCATTATAGAATATGGTATTAACCCTCAATGAATTTTCATCTACGAAATGATGAAATCATGAATATTAGTAGTTGTAAGTTTTGTAATGACACATACATATACAATGTAAACACATGAATTTTGGCCACGAAACTGTAGAATCTTATCCTATATGATTTCATAAGCAAACAGAGCAGACCATGCGTCTAATCTGTTTGCAAAGGCGTAGAAAGGCGTATTTACGGAGTAGAGGGTTAATGATATATAAATAGGAGCCATCTGATCTGGATCTTCTCTGCTTGCAAAGGTATAGAAAGGCGTATATATGGAGTATATGGTTGAATAAGTTAAATCTGAATGAAATTAATGCAACTAGCTCTCAAAGGAGCTTTTCTGCATTAGTTTTACCCTTTCCCTGTTCTATGTTTATTACAAATGTCAATACCTCCTGAATATTCATTAACAAAATAGTTATAAATAAATATGGAAGGTGAAACATTGTAGACATTTTAGAAAGCAAAAAAACAGATCTATCAAATTCTATTAGCAAACAGAGCAGACCCTGATCAGACGGCTCCTCTAGGAGCAGTCTGATCTGGGTCTACTCTGTTTGCAAATGCGTGAAAACACGTATATTTGAGCCAGTCAGTAAGCTATCATCTGTTTTTTGTATTCTTTGCATAGCAATAGAATACAAAGGTGGCAATCTACAATCGAACCCATGGCACACTCGCCTACCTGACAACTGCCATTCCGCATATCTGTCTAGTGCATAATATTGACCTGCATTCAATGGATACAAAATGTGTTTTAAAACATGGCATCTAGAACCTATCATGGTATACTGACATGAAAATGCTTTGTAACATAAGCTTCGGCTAAGTATATGCAACAAAATCCACAAAATATAGCAATTTGTTAGAAGGTCGCACGAATATACAAACATCAGTTACATGACGAAATCACATGATCATAATATGAATGAAAGTATTATCCCAGAGGCAGTTACTCAGTGAATAAAGAAGGGTTTATCAGATGACCTTATACTAGCAATTAGGTAGTCACGCCCATAAAGTGTGAGTGGTCAGTTTGATAATAAGTATAGTGGGAAACAGCTGAAGTGTCAGCTGCATATTAATTATCCACTGGAGAGTGTAAATCCTTTCCTTTATACATATGCCAAAGCGAACTTATCTGATATCAGAGATTTGATATTCAACATATTGATGACATGCAAAGAATACTGCAGCATCTGCAACGCTTTGATTTAAACCACCGTGATAGGGCATTTGCTCCATTAAAGTTTACACAGGAACAAATGCTGTAATGATCACAATGGTTTCAAAACTACATAATTCTAAATGTTCCATTTTTCTAGTGAATGCTTCTTTTTAGGAGATTTATTCAAAAAGCATGGATCTGAAAATAGCCTATGAGGTAATGGGTTAAATTGCAGAATATTTCGTTATTTCAAAACCTGTATGTTCATGTGTTTTACCCTTTTACCCTTTAAATACGGGAAAAGTGAGTGTGTTGACATTTGCAAACTATAGATCCAGATCAAAGGGGACCTAGTGGAGACCTCTGACCAGGATGTTGCACTGTTTGTTATTCAAAATCTTCTGGTAAAGTTAACCCTTTCCTTCATATGAACGCCTTTTCACGCATTTGCAAACAGAGAAGACCCGGATCAGATGGCACCTAGAGGAGCTGTCTGATCAGGGTCTTCTCTGTATGCTAATGGAATTTGTGCAAGACGTAATTATGTTTACTATTGGCCATTGCAGAATTATCTCCCCTGAACATTGAGGGGTTTTTTTTACTTTTTTTTTCACGAAACATGGGGAGTTGGTGTCACAAACCCCTCCTTCAATCTGAAAGTCATTGAGTTTATATTTGGTATACATAATGACCATGCATGAATAACCATAAATGATCATGACACAATGTTCATGTGTTTGATACTGGGCATTGCAGAATTATCTCCACTTGAACTTTGAGTATTTTTGTCATTTTGGCATGAAATATGTTGGTGTTACAAACTCCTCCTTCAGTTTTGAAGTTATTGAATTTATATTTGGTATGTATACATAATAACGACAAATGGTAGATGTGCAAGACACAATTTTCACGTGTTTAGATCTGGGCATTGCAGAATTATCTCTACTTGACTATGGAGGAAAGGGTTAAGGAAATGGAGGTAATTGAAAAAAATTATAGCAGATCAGAATATTAGTAGATAATATTATTTGCAGAAAAAGGCTTAACCCTTCCCTTCATGTAAACGCATTTTCACACATTTTCTCCTACTGGAGCTGTCTGATCATGGTCTGCTCTGACATGATATAGATCTGATTCTACAGTTTTTATCAAAGCAAAAATTTAACTTTTCTTGAAAAGTTTACATTTTAAAACTTCAGCTAATAAATATTCATGATGTCATAATTTCTGAATATTGAACAGGGAAAGGGTTAAAAGAGCTAAATGTAAAGTGTATTCATGTATACAGTAAAACCTCTCTATAACGGCCACTGGATTATGTTAATTAGTTGGTATTTAGGGCAGGTGGCTGCTTAAAGCAAGGTGAAAGTAAAACAGAACGCTCCTATAGGAGCGTTCTGTTTTACTTTCACCTTGCTTTAAGCATCCACCTGCCTTTAACACAAAATACTTGATGTAATTTAGTGGTCGTTATAGAGAGGTTTACTGTATATCATACAAGATGATGTGTTGTTTTGTTGTACAGGAAGTGGGATGTATGAAACAACAGAAGTGTATCACCAGAGTGGCTACCAATGACATGACTACAGTATTGACGGTGTCAGAAGATGGCAATCTCCGAATCTATGACAGGTCTAGGGAGGAAATAGTAGAGGACAATGAAGCAACTCGCACCAGTTTATACAGTTTCAAGTGAGTATAATGGCATCGTGAATATTTATTAGCCTCATTTGTATAATTACATAATTATGTACATAGAATATGTTTGGTATTTTGGAAAAAAACTGCAGAATTATCTCCCCTTGAACTTGAGTATTTTTGTCATTTTGGCATGAAATCTTTATACAACCTGTAGTGATCCATTCCCTCATGTTGACACTTTTGACATCTCTGTAAAAGTCACTATTTGAAAAACCATTGTGATAAACCATGGGAGCAACTACCCTATTTGTCACTATGATTTCATTCAAAACTACACAATTCTCAAAATCTTCCCTTTTTCTGGTACATTTATGCTAATGTGTTGGGTCTAGAAAATGTCTATGAGGAATGGATGAACTCTTTTCCATATAGAGATACCTTTTGACACCTTTGCAAAAATTAATAATAAATCATATTAATTTACAGTAAAGCTTCGATTATTGGAACACTAAAATACGTATTATTGTTGATCTTTAAGACAGGTGGCTGCTTAATGCATGGTGAACGTCATGCAGAAAGCTCCTCTAGGAGCTTTCTGCATGACTTTCACCATGCATTAAGCAGCCACCTGCCTAAAAGGGTCTAAATTCTTCTATACCGAAAATTCGGATAATCGAGGTTTTACTGTATTAGCTGAGTATTTATAATGTTAAAAGAATACAATAATTTTGGCCATTGTAGAAATTGTTGAATCTGATCTATATTAGTCCATTAATAAACTGAGCATTCCCTGATCAGACAGGTCCTACAGTGTCTGATCTTGAGCTATTCTACTTGCTTTCAACGAAAAACCTGGTTAATATTAGATTAGTGTAATGGTCACTTTCAAAAAATAGAAAAATGGTTTCCGGTCAATAACTTTAGTTGTGATAGACCAATTTTGACCACACTTTGTATTTAGCAACCTTACATGAAGACCTAGCTTGAAATTGTATTTGGAGGTTCTTGGGTCAAGGTCATTGTTATTTAAGATAAAAAACGGTTTCCGGTCAATAGCTTGAGTTTGGATTGAACCTGGTTAAATATGCAAGATTTTCAAGTAAAGACATTAAGCATTTTTTCAGGTTCATGCTCACTTTGGATAATCCACGCTATGTACTGCTTGGTGGAAGTGTTGCCAAGAATAGCCCAACATTACGACTTGAAATCTATGATGTGTTTAAGCAGGAAGTCGTCAGGAAGTGTGAGATGGTAAACTGTTTCTATTGTTTTCTTCTACCTTATGAATATTCATGTAAGACTTTATGACTGCATGCAGATTATACCATACAGACGGGGAAACATTTTAACATGGCAGAAACTGTAGAATCATTATCTACATTATTCCATAGACAAACAGCAGACTCTGCTCATGTGACTCCTACAGGGGCCGTCTGATCTGGGTCTATTATTTTTGTATAGGCGCCACTATCAAGTAATGTGTTAGGTTTGATTTAACTCTTTACTTGATAATATCCCCGTTCTACACCTTTACACATTGGAATAATATACAGTGAAACCTCTCTATAACGACCACTAAATTGTGCTAATTAGTTAATATTTTGGGCAGGTGGTTGCTTAAAGCAAGGTGAAAGTAAAACAGAACGCTCCTATAGGAGTGTTCTGTTTTACTTTCACCTTGCTTTAAGCAGCCACCTGCCTTTAACACAAAATACTTGATGTAATTTAGTGGTCGTTATAGAGAGGTTTTACTGTAGATATGATTCTACAGTTTCTGTTACGACCAAACATTCCCATGTCCATGTGCCATTATAAGAACTAATCTCACCAATTCATGGTGTCAATATTTTTTACAAGAATATTCATGGTCTAAATGATGTACCACTACGACTCTAAACAGTTTTTAACAATTGCTGTCTGCTTAACCATCCCTTTCCCTGTTCAATATTAATGTTAGAAATTATTCTTATTACCTGATTTTTTAGCTCGTCTGTTTCGAAGAAATCACGAGCTATTGTCATAACCCCGGTGTCCGCGTCGTCGTTGTCGTTGTTGTCGTCGTCTTCCGAAATCTTAACATTGACCATAACTTCCTCAATTTTTCATTTACAACCTTCATTTTTGGTATGCATGTTCATCTTGACAATGCCGACAGACGAGCATTCGCACCCGCTTGCGGTGCTCTTGTTAATGTAATATTTTCAAGGATATTTTGGACTTTGACAGAAATTGTAGAGTATGTCATGTCTGTACCATGTCATAAGCAAACAGAGCAGACCCATTAGCAGCCTGCTGTTTCAGTTTTGACCAATGGCTATTTTAAGCATACATGTATTGCTGACTAGTTTTAGCAAACACATAATAGCTGGAGTGTTTGAACTTTGAAAAATCTTCTCCTCTGAAACTAGAAGGTTCTCAGCTTTCATATTTGGCGCATAGCATCATGTTCAGGTCCTCTACAAAAGTTGTATAAATTATGCCCCTGGGGTTCATATTCTGGCCCCGCCCCAGGTCTGACCAGTTTTCAATAGAAAATTAGTGGAAAAATGAGGTTGGGTCTAAAAATAGTCTTGGAGGGAATGAGTTAAGATAGATTGTATTGTGCAGTCATTACATTGTGAATTTTGTATCTTTGTAGCCTGAGCTTGGAAAATTAAGTGTGGACGCGATCAGAACTGCAGATCCGAACCATGTTATACTGTGTATTGGAAAAAACAAGCTCATGAAAATTGACGTCAGTACCATGACACAAGTACACAGCTACCTAGGATTCACAACAAACTATGCGTTGGCGGAGGACACTGATGGTATACCCTAACTACACTGAACCCTCATTATACCGGCATTCGTTACAATGGCACCCTCATTATACGGCATCCGTTACAATGGCATCCTCGTTATACCGGCATTCATTACAATGGCACCCTCGTTATACCGACATTCATTACAATGGCACCCTCGTTATACTAGCATTCGGTACAATGGCACCCTTGTTATACCGGCATTATACAATCTCGTTATTCTACATGTCTCAAAACAAACACCTCCATTGTAACAAGGGTTCACCGTACCATAAATATTTAGACAGACACTCCTGGCTCCGAGGTTATAAAGCTTTTTGCTTGAGTCTGAAATCATTCTTAAGCATCTGATTGGTCAGATTCTGAGTATCCTTGGACCCAGGGCAGAATGGTAAATCTGCTCCTGATTAGGGTTGTCATTGTTTGCTACTCTGCTAATTTCCTTTCACCCTTTCCCTGTTGAATATTAACCCTTTCCTCCATAGGCTATTTTTAGACCCAACCTCTTTGAATGAATCTTCCCAAAAGGAGCATTTACTAGAGAAAAGTAAAATTTTAGAATTGTGTAGTTTGAAACCATTGTTATAAATAGAGCATTAAAGATTTGGCTCCTATAGGAGCAAATGCTCTATTTATCACAATGGTTTAAAGAAGTGGTTATTACAGAGTCGTAGAAAGGCGTATTTATGGAGGAAAGGGTTAATGCATAAATTAATGAAATCATGAATATTTATTGGCATAATGTTATAACGGCATATGTACACAGGAACTTTTGATATTGGTAGAAACTGTAGAGTCAGGTCTATTTCATCAGCCAACAGAGCAGACCTGGGTAAAATGGCTCCTACAGGAGCCATCTGATCTGGATCTACTCTGTTTGCTAAGTTGTGAGCAAGAGTCTATATGAGACAAATGGTTAACCCTTTCCCTCATATAGATGATTTTGGGGCACCTTTGCAAACAGAGTTGGCCCAGATCAAACAGCCCTTGAATGAGCCTTAACCCATTCCCTCATATTGACAACGTTTGACAACTTTGTAAAAATCACTTTGTAAAACCATTGTAATAAATAGAGCATTTGCTCCCATAGGAGTAAATGCTCTATTTATCACAATAGTTTCAAACTACAAAATTCTAAAAATTTCCTTTTCTCTAGTTAAAGGTCCTTTTGGGTAGATTTATTCAAAGAGGTTGGGTCTAAAAATAGCCTATCAGGTAATGGGTTAATGTTTATAGTAGTTGTTTTAACCATGACGGAATCAATAGAATTAGATCTATATAATCCCATAAGCAAATAGAGTAGACCTTGATCAGATGTGCCTACAGGACCTGTCTAATCTGGGTCTTCCCTGTTTGCAAAAACTTAAGAATATTTTAGATATTTAGTTGTTATTCAAACATTTCAATCCTAATGGACTTTTTTGAAAGAATGAAATAGATTATAATGTATCATAATTCTCTACATCATTGTGCTAGGGAGAGACAGACACTTCATATGCAAAGTACAAATTCAAATGACTTATGCATTTTTAATGTCTGAATTCTTACATCAGAGCTCCAGATAAGATGCGTGAATTAAAATATTTTTGAGAATAACTTTATTATGATCACAGTATAGAGTTCGGTGAAGAAACGATGACTTTAGTATTTGAGTACACATCCTTATCTGCAGCTCTGCTTACATGCATAAAGATGTAAAGAACTATTATCTGTTATGCGTTTTAGAAAAATCAAAATTTACAGGAGTGTTAACACATTACCCCCTAGTGACGCATTTTTGCACCTCTATAAAATTCACATTTTAAAACCATTGTGTTAAATATAAAGCATTTGCTCCATAGGAGCAAAATTTAATGCTCTATTTATCACAATGGTTTCAAGACTGCACAATTCTAAAACTCTTCTTTTCTATAGTTAATGCTCCTTTTCGGTAGATTTTTTCTAAGAGGTTGGGTCTAAAAATAGCCTAGGAGGGAATGAGTTAATATACGGTTGAACTTCGATATCTTGAACTTGGATAAATTGAAATTCGGGATAACACTTACTAAAAGTTTGATCCTTCCAAAATTTATAATACAGAATTTTTCTAAACAGTATCACTACACATATCTAGAAACACATGTGACAGTTTAATGCAGGTCGAAAGAAACACTGAAAGCTCATGCAGGAGCTTTCAGTATTACTTTAAACCTGCATTAAGCTATGAATTTGAGATTGGTCTGATTGTAAATCGAACCTTTGGTATCTTGACCCTGATCAGAGGACTCCTACAAGAGACATCTGATTTGATTGCAAATGAGTGTAAAGGCATATATGGAGTAAGGGGTTAAAATCTCTTTTAACAGAAATATTTTGCACCACTAAGGGAGGCATGCATGCCAAGGTGTATGACAAGAACGGGAGCGTAGCTGGGATTATAAAAGTCGGTCAGAAACAACAGATCACAGATGTGTTTGTATGTATTACTACAGTTACATCATTACTTTTTAACATACATTAAAGAGGAAGTCCCTACATTCGACGTCTTTCAGAAATATATACAAAACTCATTATACCCCCACAAACATAGTTTTTCGGGGGTATACTGGAGTCACCATGTCCGTCCATTGGTCCGTCCGTCCGTTCGTCCGTCTGGCTTGTCCGGATCATAACTTCCAAATTATAAAAGTTTTCGACTTCAAACTTTATATACAGATAGATCACATTGACCGCAGTGCACAAGGTTTGTAACTCTGTCTTCAGTATTTTTGGAGTTATTGCCCTTTGTTATTTTTTTCAAAATCTGGCTTGTCCAGATCATAACTTTCAAAGTATAAAAGCTATTGACTTCAAACTTCATATACAGATAGACCACATTGACCACAAGTGCAGTGCACCAGGTCCATAACTCTGTCTGCAGTATTTTTGGAGTTATTGCCCTTTGGTATTTTTGTCAAAATCTGTCTTGATTTAATAAATGACATTTTTTTCGGACCTTTTCTCTGTCATACCTCAACAGAACTTTTTTAAATTTTGCAGTATTGTTGAACACCATGTGAAGTTCTGCCCCAGCGATAAAGGTTTTGATTTGTCACTTCGTGTCTCAAAGTGCTAGTGGTAGTTCTAGTTTGTTTATTTGTTGAAAAGTAGTATATCGCAAGAAATCCTAATCGGTAAACGTTGAAAATGACAAACATTCATTTGTTTTGATATCAATGATCCTGATTTTAATCCCCAATGTTTCAGTTTATTCATTGAGTTTTAGTTTTGTATGTGTTCGCGCTATTCGCGTCTCTCCAACCACTTCCGAGAAAACCTGTTACATAAACAATGGAGGGATCAGGTGATATCGGCAAAACGCAAATAATTTGAATGGAAATGGCCGATTATACTTTGTTGTAGAGCAAAAATTATAAGTATTGATGAACTTGGTTTATTTTGTATCACAGGGTCATTTTTTGATAAAAGTTCCGATTGACAATCTTCATAATAATGATTGAGCATAACAAATACGGTGAATACCAAGTTTTATGATATTGAAAATATTCGTTAATTGTAGGGACTTCCTCTTAACACTTTCCACCATAAATACTGTTACGCCTTTCTACGCCTCTGTAAAAGTCATGTTATAAATATTTATCACATGGTTTCAGGACTACACAATTCTAATATTCTCCTTTTCTCTAGTAAATGCTCCTTTTCTGTAGATTTGATGAAAGACCTATAGGCTATAAATAGCCTATGAGGGAATGGGTTAAGCCTTTCCCTCATAATTTTTATAGGCACTTTTTTCGTGCCTTTGCAAACACAGCAGGTCCAGATCAGATGTCTCCTATAGTTGACATCTACTCTGTTTGCTTATGAAATTATATAGATCTGATCATGCAGTTTTTGTCAAGGCAAAAACAATTGCCTCGACAAAATTAATTTTTTTAAACATTTATGAAGTGATCAACTGATGCAAAACTATTCATTAAGTAAAGAGTTCTATCTCTTGAATTTTATTTATGGAATTGTTCATTATTATTTGACCCTATACCTAATTAATTTTCATGTAAGAAATAGTTATTGTATGAATAATAATTGGTGTGTAGCATGATCTAATGGTCCTCTACAAAGATTATTCAAATTATGATCCCAGACCAAAAATTGCCCTGCAAAAGGGCTTATCAGTTTTTCAAAGAAAAATCTTTAAAATCCTTCTACTCTGAAACTGTAAGGCCTATACTTAACATGATCTATTGGCCCGGCCTCTACAAATATGTAGCTTCGCCTTGTGGTCCTCTGCCAAGAATGTTCAACTTACGACCCGAGCTCTGTGCGAAACTTGGCCTGCCTTTGGGCTTATCAGTTTTTCATGGGAAAAATATAAAATATAATTTTTCTCTGAAACCATAAGGCTTAGACCTTTAATTATGGCATGCTGCTTTGCCTTGTGGTTATCTACCAAGGTTGTACAAATGATGACCTGGGTCAAAAATGGCCCTGCCCCTGGGTTATCTCAGGTGAGTGTTTCAGAGCCTCATGGCCCTCTTGTTCATTGTCAAGCACCACCACGGGTGCATTGCTGTGTTTACAGATGCAATGTTTTAATTTCTAACTATTGGGGTTTTATTGAATGTACAGTTTTGAACAAGGTGAAGCTGTCAGTGTATATATAACACACATTAGCACCGTCATACGTATACTGTGTCTGTTACAGGTGAACTGGACAGGGACGATAGGGTGTGCGGCCACTGATGAGGGACCTCTCATGCTTTATGATGTTGCCAAAAGGAAACATATGTACAATATTGAACCAGGTATGAATCTGAGTGCGTGATTCAAACGTTACAGTGTATCATTATCCAATATTACAAAAAGATAAACTCAGGTAAATAGTGCAGACACAGATCAAACTGCTTCTACAAAATGTGCTACTCCCTCTGCACCAAGATGGTGCAGGATTGACCTATTTAGCAATAAAAACTGTTGGAGAATGTCAATTTCAGAAAAAGACAGTACATGCAGAATGTGTTTTAATACATTTTATAGACCTTTTATTGTGAGGGAAAAAAATAGCGTCTGGTTTTAGGTGGTCGCATTAGCGGGGTTTTACTGTACATGTATTACATGTCTAGATGTGTCCATAAACAAAATTGTTAAAGATGCCAACATTGAATTTGATGATTTAACCCTTTCCCTGTTCTATGTTTATTTAAAATTTCAATACCCACTGAATATTCATGAACAAAATAGTTACAATGAAACCTTGAAGGTGGAACATTGTAGCCATTTTAGAAAGCAAAGAAACAGAACTATTCAAATTCCACTAGCAAACAGTGCAGACCCTGATCAGACGGCTCCTCTAGAAGCCGTCTGATCTGGGTCTACTCTGTTTGCAAATGCGTGAAAACACGTTTATATTAGGGAAAGGGTTAAATAATTTAGAAAGATGAATAGTCAGGCCTGTGTCTTGTTGGATAGCATATTCCTTCTTTCTTAATCCTCTATATAGCAAGGAAACCTCTTCCATAATCTGAAGTCACAAATACCAAAATGCCATCTAGTCGGAATGTGCTGTATGTTCAAATTTATTTTTTGAAGCAACCCATAAGTGTACATACATTATTTTTTTATTAACAAGATTTTTTAAATATTGTCTTTATGATTAACATGTCAGATAAAATATATCTCCACTATAGGTTGGGACATTTGCAATTTTAGTATGGGTCATTATTTGCTCATTAATTCCAAAAATCTAGGATCTCAGTATGCAAAGTGTTCTAATAACCCTTTCCTCCTTAGGCTATTTTATAGATCCAACCTCCTGAAAAGGAGCATTAACTAGAGAAAACGAAATTTTTAGAATTTTGTAATTTGAAACCATTGTGATAAATAGAGCACTTGCTCCTATAGGAGCAAATGCTCTATATATCACAATGGTTTCAATAGATGACTTTTACAGAGGCGTAGAAAGGCGTATTTATGGAGGAAAGTGTTAATATAAACACATCGGCTCCCATTATTCATCATGTAAATGGGGAGATGTGAGGTTCTCAAAATCCGTGGTTTTTAATCCTTTACTCAATGAATATTCATGTCAGAAACAATGACATCATGGATTTTGATAAGATTACTTTTCATGATGCCACATGGACACAGGAATGTTCGACGATTGCAGAAACTGTAGAATCATAATACAGTAAAACCTCTCTATAATGGCCACTAAATTGCATGAAGTATTTTGTGTTAAATGCAGGTGACCGCTTAACCTATTACCTCATAGGTTATTTTGAGATACAACCTTTTTTAATAAATCTACAGAAAAGGAGCATTAACTAGAGAAAAGGAAAATTTTAGAATTTTGTATTTATCACAATGGTTTCACAAAGTGATTTTTACAGAGTCGTCAAAAGTCATCAATATGAGGGAATGGGTTAAAGCAAGGTGAAAGTAAAACGAAACGCTCCTTTCACCTTGCTTTAAGCAGTCGCCTGCCCTAAATACCAACCAATTTACACAATTTAGTGGCCGTTATAGAGAGGTTTTTCTGTATCTATATTATTTTATAAGCGAACAAAGGAGATCCTCAGCAAACGCAGATCTGAGGCTACTGTACAAAGGCAAATCTATGGAGTAAAGGGTTAATTACTATATAGAATCTGTCTGGTCGCAGATGTTTAGATGAGAAATTGATTCATGGAACAATAATTCATGCTTAACTAGTGCCCAGAGAATCAAGGCTCTCACCCAAAAACATAGGTTTGCAGTTTGGAACCCAGGATCTCAGAACCATTGTGCAAACTTCATTACAAATTGAACATAAGAACATACATGAAAAGCAGTTGTTTCTCACCTAATACTTAGTTCTTGATTTAAACAGTTAAAATAAATATTCTTGCACAAAACGTGCTGTTGTAGTCCTGCTAGACCATGTATTAACAAGGCGATTCTCGTGCTCACGCGCTGTTGTTGACCGGTTTTAATTATACCTATTCGGGGCCTAAGGTAAACAATGGACGCGAATGCTATAGCGTTTTGGCCTAAGCTAGGTGAACGCCGGGGTATGAGTATTTCCAGGAGCACCGACAATGAACTGTTTTTAGTGATAGACATATTGAATGAAATTCCGTGTAAACGGTATTTGATACTACCATGAAAAGAAAACAGTGGCCCGGAAACAGCATACATCGACGAAGTGTCAAAGAAGTGTATAGTTTTGCTGCCGTAGTTTTGCTTGTATTTTGAAGAATTAAATTGATGCAGGAAAGCAGAAATTTGGTTTTATGCAAGAATAGCGTTAATACACGTTTGTTTTCGGGCAATAACATCTGCAGTGTCCCTCGGGACACTGCAGATGTTATTGCCCGAAAAAACGTGTATTAACCCTCTATTAATTGTCTAAGATGCATATAGAAAGACTAAGTACATGTACTATGGCTTTAGAAATGTTTAAGATCTTAGACAACATATCTCCGTCTTATATTCATGATCTTGTTAAATTCTTTAATTTCAGAAAGCAGAGCCATGCCAAAAAGCCACAAGTTAATGTTAAGAGGTACAGATTTAAATATTTCAGGCATGCAGCCGTCAAGCTGTGGAACAGTCTTTCAAATGAGATTCGAAATTTAAATTCTTACCCTCAATTTAGAAGGCTGATCTGCAGCTGGGATGGTGTAGTTTATGGGTTAATGTTGTTGGATCTCGTTTTTGTCGTACCCTTTATTACTTTTTAGCTCATCTGAGCCAAAGGTTCAGGATGAGCTATTGTGACCGTGATCCGTCCAACGTCCGTACACATTTTCAAACGACATCTCCTTTGAAACTGCTAACCCGATTTTTAACCAAATTTTGTCAGAAGCATCAGTGACTAGGAGGAACAAATTATTGTTCACATTATGTCCCCCGGACCAAAAATCTTCTTCTGAAACTGTAAGGCATAGACCTTTAATATTTGGTATGTACATGTAGCATGATCTAATGGTCCTCTACAAAGATTGTTCAAATTATGACCCCCAGGCGAAAAATGGCCCCGCCCAAGGGCTTATCAGTTTTTGATAGGAAAATCTTTAAAAATCTCTGAAATTGTAAGGCCTAGACCTTTGATATTTGGTATGTAGCATTATCTAATGGTCCTCGACAAAGATTGTTCACATTATGATGCCTGGACCAAAAATGGCCCTGCCTAAGGGCTTATCAGTTTTTCATGGGAAATTTTTTAAAAATCTTCTTCTCTGAAACATTAAGGTCTAGACCTTTGATGTTTGGTATGTAACATGATCTAATGGTCCTCTACAATTTTTGTTCAAATTATGACACTGGACCAAAAATGACCCTGCTTAAGGGCTTATCAGTTTTTCATAGAAACAATCATTAGAAATCTTCTTCTCTGAAACTGTAAGGCCTAGACCTTTGATATTTGGTATGTAGCATCATCTAATGGTCCTCTACAAAGATTGTTCAAATCATAACCTGCCTAGGGATATAAACCACAGATGGCAAAATGTGTGAATTGTTCATTATGTTGAGCCTAGTTTAAAGCTTATAGCATCTACTAGTTGCTTTCTATTTATTTATTATTTTGCTGCATGTATTTACCCTTTTATAATTATCATCATATTTCGATTGTTTCCTATTCCTTAACCCTTTCCTTCATAAATACGTCATTCTACACATATTGAAACCATTGTGATTAATAGAGCATTTGCTTCAATTGGAGCAAATGCTCTATTTATCACAATGGTTTCAAACTACAAAATTCTAAAAATGTTCCTTTTCTCTAGTTATTGCTCCTTTTCGGTAGATTTATTCAAAGTGGTTGATCTAAAAATAGCCTATTAGAGAATAGGTTAATAGCCAAAAGTTAAAGTATCTTTTATCCACCATTTCAGAGGCAAGTGAATACTTGGGAAGATATATAGTTAGGAGGAGTTTTCTCCTTTGGGGCTTTCTGCTTTGCTTTTAACCTGCTTTATTATTTCATTATTTATCTCTGATTTTTTAATTTGGGTACTATGGACAAATGGGTAAACAAGTTTTAGATCTAGGCTTAGACATTTTAGTACCTGTGATATATTGATGAGTACATAAATATCTTGTAGTATAAATGTATAAATGTCTCCTAGTGATGTGGAAGTTGCTGGTCAGTTCCCCTCAAATCTGATTATAGGTGATATATGTTTTAATTACTTTTTTATATGTTTTGGTTGTTTAAGCTGTCCTTTAACCTATGCTTGTGTATTTAAGTATACAAATTTATGTGTAATAATCACACAACGGATATGTGACAGAAAAGGTTTTTATTGGTTTTCTTTATTGTCAAAGAAAACTGCTACCATCAATTAGATTTCACATATTCAAATACCCCAACCAATAGAATTTTAATCAAATTTTCACCCCCTACCACCAGAATTCAAATTTCTTTTGCACCCCCACCAACGTAATTTAAATAGAGAGATTTTCCTGGAGTAGCCCTTAATCTTTTGCTCTATAAACAGGTCTCTTACTACCTTTGCAAACCGAGTAGACCCAGAGCACACAGCTCCTGTAGGAACCATATGATCAGGGTCTTCTCTGCTTTCTTAAATAATATAAATCTAAGTACATGTATACAGTTTCTGCCATAGCTAACATTTCCTGTTCTCATGTTATATTACAGTAAAACGTCTCTATAACGTCCACTAAATTACATCAAGTATTTTGTGTTTAAGGCAGGCGGCTGCTTAAAGCAAGGTGAATGTAAAACAGAACGCGCCTATAGGAACACAATTTTGTGGTCATTATGGAGGGTTTTTACTGTATACAATTTATCTAATAAATATTCATTTTATCATTATTTTTACATGAATATTAATGGAGTAAAGAGTTAAGTTATTGTATCTAAGAATCATTCTCTTTCCAGGACCATACAGAAATTGTTTTGCCATGCACTTGTACATCAACAAAGCTGGGACCCGGCTTATATTTAACTCTGACGGGAAGATACCTGAAGAGCCTGAACTGACCATGGGCCATCTTGTGTTATGGGATATTGAAAAAGGTAACAAAATGATTCTATTAAATAGTTCTATTATAAGCAGCTGTGAATGGTGGAAAAAAGTGTACTGACATTTGCAAACAGTGTAGACCCAGATCAGAGGGCTCCTAGTGGAGCCATCTGATCAGGATCTGCTCTGTTTGCTTATGATATACTATATGAGTCTACACTTTCTGCCATGACGAAAAATTATTGTGTCCATGTGAAGTTATAAAAATAAGGCTTCATCAATATTCATGACGTCATTATTTCTTACATAATTATTCATGGAGTAAATGGTTAATGCAAGATGAAGCACAATTAGAATTATTCTAATTTATATTCATAATGTGATTAGTTCTTACATATTAAATATTCATGGAATAAAGGGTAAACCCTTTACTCCATGAATATTAATGTAAGAAATAACGGCATTCTAAATATTCATTAGCTATAAAAAATTTATAATGCTATGTAAACATGAAATTTTGGTATAGGTAGAAACTAGAGAATCATACGGAGAGAGAAGACCCTGATCAACTGGCTCCCCCAGTAGTTATTTGGTCCGGGTGTACAAATGTTTGCTAAGACATGAAAAAGTGTTTATATAAGGGTAAGGGTTAACTCTTTACTCCATGAATATGCCTTTTTATGCCTTTGCAAACAGAGCAGTCCCAGACGAGATGGCTCCTATAGAGGAGTTGTCTTATCAGGGTCTGCTCTTTTTGCTTAATATCCCATTCCTCCATAGGCTATTTTTAGATCCATCCACTTTGCATAAATCTACCGAAAAGGAGCATTAACTAGAGAAAAGGAAATTTTTAGAATTTCGTAGTTTGAAACCATTGTGATGAATAGAGCATTTGCTCCTATAGGAGCAAAATTAATGCTCTATTTATCACAATGGTTTCATAAAGTGACTTTTACAGAGGCGTAGAAAGGTGTATTTATGGAGGAAAGGGTTAATACAGATTCTACATAATACAGATTCTACATTTTCTGCAATGGCCAAAGATGCTTGTATTCATGTGTCAGTATCAGGTTTAAACTAATTAATATTCATGATGTCAAGATTTTTACTTGAAAGTTCATGGAATAAACTGTTAACCCTTTTCCTCATATTAACATGTTTTCACGCATCTGCAAACAGAGTAGACCCAGATCAGACGGCTCCTATAGGAGCCATCTGATCAAGGTCTGCTCTGTTTGCTAAGGGAATTTGATAGATCTGTTTGTTTAGTTTATAAAATGGCTAGAACATTTCACCATCTATATTTCATTATAACTATTTTGTCCATAAATACAGTAAATCCCCTCTAATGCAAACACCAAAAACAGGTCTAATTCTGGATGTTAAAGCCAGGTGGTAGCTTAATGCAGGACGAAAGTTATGCAGAAAGCTCCTATAAAGCTGCATAACTTTCGTCCTGCATTAAGCAACCACCTGCTTATGAAAACAGCCATTGTTTGTTCATTAAGTGGTCGCATTAGAGGGGGTTTACTGTACTCAAGTAGGTATTGAAATTTGGAATAAACATAGAACAGAGAAAGGGTTAAAGTGATTCTACCCTATTGTCCGTTTCTATACTGACAGAGAAAGCGATCATGAAGATGTATGACGCAGAGCTTGAGAAGACGTACCAGAGTATGAAATCATTGGATGCCACTACTGAGGTGGATGAGGTTATGGAGCTTGACAACGACAAAGTCATCACATGCCATTCTGACCACATAATGCGAGTCTGGAGCACTGAGAATGGTGGGTAATTTATACATGAACTGGAATATTCAGAACCATTGTTAAACCTTTACTCCATAAATACACCTTTCTACGCCTTCTGATCTGGGTCTACTATGTTTTTAAATGCGTAAAAAGGTGTATTTATGGAGAAAATGGTTAAAACCCATTCCTCCATAAATATGCCTTTCTACACCTCTGTAATAGTCACCAATTGAAACCATTGTGATTAATAGAGCATTTGCTCCATAGGAGCAAATTCTATATTTATCACAATAATTACAATATTACACAGTTCTAACATTTTCCTTTTCTCTAGTTAATGCTCCATTTTGGTAGATTAATTCAAAGAGGTTGTGTCTAAAATTAGCCTATGTGGGAAAGGGTTAATTCCTTGTAAGCTGATTAAATTTTGTCTGCAAAATGATATTGTTTGCTACAATGCTTGTGGTGTATTCTGCTCAGATTTCTTTCCCAGTATAGTCTAAGTATCATAAAATGTATACCATGATGAGATGTTGAGTTACTCCGACAGTTTGCCTAGGTAATTGCAGTAAAACCCCTCTAAACGGGATGGTCAATTTAGTAAAGTAAAACCCCTCTTATGCAACCACTTAATAAACAAACATGGCTGTTTTCATAAGCAGGTGGTTGCTTAATGCAGGACGAAAGTTATGCAGAAAGCTCCTACAGGAGTTTTCTGCAAAACTTTCGTCCTGCATTAAGCTACCACCTGCCCTTGCCACTGTGAATTATGCTCTTTTTTGGTGGTCACATTAGAGGGGTTTTACTGTATAAATATCGGTCTTTGAGACAAGTGACAGCAGATTGCAGGGTGAAAGTCTTTCACTCTGCATTAAGCAGCCATCTGCCTAACAGTATCTAAATTCTTATCTACTAGAATTCTTGTTTTGAGGGGGGGGGGGGGTGTTACTGTACACACATAGCTGACACACACTTAACCCTCTACTGTATAAATATCCATAAACCCTTCACTGCATGAATATTATGAATAATAAATAACAACATTATGAATATTAATTAGATTAATTATACGCCCTTGTATTGGCGTGGCCCTGTCCATCGGATCCGTTCGTTCGTCCGTCAATATTTTGTTTGTCCGCCATTTTCTCAGAAAACTATTTGGCGGATATTAATGAAACGTCACTAATACACAAATCTTTAATGCAGCAAAATCTGAAGCTGAGTTGATTCTGAGGTTCTTTTGATTAATCGTTAAGCAGTTATGGCCCTTGCATTTAAAAAATAATGCAAATATGAGGATGGCCGTAACTTTTACATTTTAAATGATATTTTTGATATGTAAATTTATTTTAAAGTTATGGCCCTTGAAGTTTGTGCGTTCTTTGCTTTGTTCGTCGGTCAACTTTTGGTTTGTCTGTTGTTTTCTGGGAACACTATTAAAGGATATTAATAAAACTTAACACAAATTTTTTATGCAACAAAATCTAAAACTGAGTTGATTTTGTGGTTAATTCAGTTTTGTTGTTACAGAGTAATGGCTATTGCACTTTACGAAAATCTGCAAATATGAGGATGGCTTTAATTTTTTCATTTATTAAGATATTCACTTCATTTTATTTATCTAATATTACCTGTATGTATTCACTTCTGTAATCAACTTACTGACCCCCAACCTACATAAATATTTACATGTACATGCTTCATTTCATGATTGCGGGCAGCAGTTTAGCAAGTGGGTGTATCATGCACCATACATGGTACTCTTGTTTTTATAATGGCATATGATCACAGGAAATTAGCAGAAAGAGTAGGTTCATACATATATCATTCATAAGCAAAGAGAATGGACCCTGATCGGATGGCTCCTACAGAATCCATCAGATCTGGGTCTATGTTTCAAAGGCATATTTATGAAGTAAAGGGTGCAGAAAGCAGATATAAAATATAGCTGAATATTTGTAATAGAACAAGGGAAACTTCAATCATTGCAGAACTTTGGGAATCAGCTTTATATTCTTCATAAGCAAACAGATCAGACTCTTATCAGACAGTTTGTACAGGAAACATCTGATCTGGGTCTTCCCTGCTTACAGAGGTTTTAACCATTTCCCTGTTCTATGTTTATTACAAATTTCAATACCTACTGAATATTCACGGACAAAATAGTTCTAATGAAATATGGAAGGTGGAACATTGTAGCCATTTTAAAAAGTATAGAAACAGATCTATCAAATTCCATTAGCAAACAGAGCAGACCCTGATCAGACGGCTCCTATAGGAGCCATCTGATCTAGGTCTACTCTGTTTGCAGATGCGTGAAAATACGTTTATATGAAGGGAAAGGGTTAATAAGGTATTGAAGTTGTTAAATTATTTGCTGCCAACAACCTTAGAAGTGAGCTTTGTTTCAGGCACAATGTTACGGAGAATTTCAGGCCATAAAACATCAGTGAAAGTAGACGTGTCATCGAGATGTCCATACATCCTAAGTTATGGTAGTAACCAAGAGGAGGACTGCTTCAAACTGTGGGACCGCAAAACTTACAAGTGTAAGGCAGCATTTTCTCTCGACAAACAGGTAAATTTTCAAATAATAAGACAATATAACAATATGGTGTTTTATCCTTTTCTTCATTTAAACGCCTTTTCCATACCTTTGCAAACAGAGTAGACCCAGATTAGACAGTTTTTTGATCAGGGTCTGCTCTTTTTATACGCCCGTTTGAAAAAACGGGACGTATTATGGAATGGCGCTGTCTGTCCGTCTGTCTGTCCATCTGTA
The DNA here is from genome assembly GCA_963576725.1 of Azorinus chamasolen. Classification (NCBI taxonomy): domain Eukaryota; kingdom Metazoa; phylum Mollusca; class Bivalvia; order Cardiida; family Solecurtidae; genus Azorinus; species Azorinus chamasolen. Next base: position 2,469,301 of record OY755240.1, read on the forward strand.
ACATCTCTAACTCAAGTTCCGCTTGGTTGATCCTTCCCAAATTTAACCACAATGTTTATCTAGACATGCTACAGTAGCCTGCCAAGTCCTGGTTCGTATATCCAAGGTCAAGGTCACACAATTGGACTTAGAATTTGTGTTTAGCAAAAATGTTAACCTGTCTGTCCGTCTATAACATCTCTAACTCAAGTTCCGCTTGGTGGTCCTTCCCAAATTTAACCACAATGTTTATCTAGACATGCTACAGTAGGTTTGTTTATTCAAGGTCAAGGTCACACAATTGGACTTAGAATTGAGTTTTGCAAAAATAAACAGTCTGTCTGTAACATCTCTAGCTCAAGTTCCGCTTGGTGGATCCTTTCCAAATTTAACTACAATGTTTATCTAGACATGCTACAGTAGCCTGCCAAGTCCCGGCTTGTTTATCCAAGGTCAAGGTCTCTTAATTGGACTTAGAATTTGCGTTAAGCAAAAATGTTAACCTCAATTTATGTGGAACAAGTCCATTTATTTACATAACACTTTGTGATAAAGCTTTGAAACTTGGAACACTTGTTCACCGTCACAGCCTTAATCTGTAGGCAAGAGTAAATAACTTTGTCAAGCATTTTGACAGAATTATGCCCCTTTTTAACTTAGAATTTTTGGTTAAGGCTTTGTTAAAGTCCATTTATTTACATAACCCTTTGAGATCAAGCTTTTAAACTTAACACTTGTTCACCGTCACAAGCTTCACCTGTAGACAAGAGTACATAACTCTGTCAAGCATTTTGACAGAATTATGCCCCTTTTTAACTTAGAATTTATGGTTAAGGTTTTGGTTAAAGTCCACTTATTTACATAACCCTTTTTTAACCTTGGAACACTTGTTCACCCTCACAAGCTTCACCTGTAGGCAAGAGTACATAACTTTGGCCAACATTTTGACAGAATAATGCCCCTTTTTAACTTAGAATTTTGGTTAAGTTTTTGGTTAAAGTCCACTTATTTACATAACCCTTTCTGACAAAGCTTTTAAACCTGAAACGTTTGTTCACCATCAGAAGCTTCATCTGTAGGCAAGAGTAAATACAATGTAACTCTGTCAAGCATTTAGACACAATTATGGCAACTTTTAGTTTAGAATTTTTGGTTAAGGTTTTTTGTTAAAGTATGCCTATTTACAACCTTGAAACTTGGTCGCAAAATTGGACTTAGAATTTGAGTTTAGCAAATACGTTAACCCCGGTTTATGTTTAACAAGACCTCGACGAGTGTATATTGTGCCCACTGGCACTCTTGTTTATTTTGGTATAATAAAGATCTGATTCTGCAGTTTCTGCCTGTCAGAGCCTAAGTGTCTTGTGTTCATAAACCATTATAAAAATAGTGTAACTAGTATTAATTACAGTAAAACTTCGATTATCCGAACACTAAAATACGTATTATTATCGACCTTTAAGACAGGTGGCAGCTTAATGCATGGTGAACGTCATGCAGAAAGCTCCTCTAGGAGCTTTCTGCATGACTTTCACCATGCATTAAGCAGCCACCTACCTAAAAGGGTCTAAATTCTTCTCTACCGAAAATTCGGATAATCGAGGTTTTACTGTATATCATTATTTCTTGCATGAATATTCAACAAGGGAAGTTTCAACTTTTTACTCCATAGAGTGTTGTCCTTGTTCATGTACCATCATAGATATTAACACTTTCATTTCTGCATTCATGTAAAACTGACAACATGAATATTCATTAGCTAGTTTTTCTGTTGCCTGCGAAGCATTGCAGACACATAGGAGTCACTTTGGTCGTCCGTGTTGTCGTTGTCATTGTCACACTTCTTGTCTGGCCTGTATCTCCTATTCAACTGATGCCACTGAATTCAAACTTCACACATGGAACAAGCATGACGAGAGAAAGTGTCATGCGCAAGGTCCATAACTCTAGCTTCAGTATTTTTGGAGTTATTCCCCATTTTTATTTTGTTCGGCCAATAAGTCCAATTCTACTGATGCCATTGAATTCAAACTTCACACATGGAACAGGCTTGATGAGAGGAAGTGTCATGCACAAGGTCCATAAATCTACTTTCAGTATTTTGAGAGTTATTCCCCTTTTTATATTTTTTTGTTTGGCCAATAAGTCCTATTCTACTGATGCCATTGAATTCAAACTTCACATGGAACAGGCTTGATGAGAGAAAGTGTCATGCACAAGGTCCATAACTCTACTGTCAGTATTGTTGGAGTTATTCCCCTTTTTGTGTCACCTGCCAAGAGGCAGTGAGTCACTTAGGGATCCTGTCTGTCCGTCCGTCCATCCATCCGTCCGTCCGTCCGTCCATCTGTCTGATTGTCTGTCCATCACATTTTCTTTTTTTGGTGTTCATTTTTAAACTAATCAAATTTCACATGTGTCTTCCTGATATTAAGGACCATTGATATAACTAAGGTCCATCACTCTGCATGCATTACTTTTGAGTTATTCCCCTTTGTTCTGATTTTCGCACTCCAACATATTAACAGTTTTTGTGTCAGATGCGAGCAGGTGACACATGTGTTCCTCCGAACACTCTTGTTTCATTTGTTTGTCCGGCCAATAAGTCCTGTTCTACTGGTGCCCTTAAATTTAAACTTCACATATGGAACAGACCTGATGATTGGAAGTGTCATGCACAAGGTCCATAGCTCTATTTTCAGTATATTTGACTTACTTCCCTTTTCATATTTACTGATCTGTCAGTAAATTCTTTACTACTGATGCAGTTGAATTGTATGTATCATCGTAGCTGGATTTATGTTATACCCATATACATGTATACATGTACTGCAATTGTGTCAATTTTAAAATGGTGGGAAGTGGGTCAGTACGCAGACAGGCAACACAAGTATGATTCGCGTAACACCTTTCTAGTTTATGATATAAACTTTTCAAGGGAGTTTTTTTGCTTTGACAAAACTGTAGAATCAGATCTATACCGTCAAAAAGCAAACAGAGCAGACCCTGATCAGACGGCTCCTATAGGAGCCGTCTGATCTGGGTCTATTCTGTTTGCAAATGTGTGAAAATGTGTTTATATGATGGTTAAACTAATTTATATGTATACATACATTAACTTTTACATCAGTATTCATTGAGTAAAGGAGATGTCTCTTGGTGCCTTTGCAAACAGAGTAGGCCCAGTTTGAAAAGACTATACCGAATTCAACAGAAGAGGCCTGATCGTTACTCATTCCTTCACACACATGCTTTTTCACGTATTTGCTACCAGAGTAGACCCAGATCAGACGACACTTTCATTCATATAAACGCATTTGCATGCATTTGCAAACAGAGTAGACCCAGATCAGAGGGCTCCTGTAGGAGCGGTCTGATCAGGGTCTGCTCTGTGTTTTTGCTTTTCTGATCAGGGTCTACTCTGTTTGCTAATAGAATTTGATATTAATTATTTGTCCATTAATATTCAGCAATTAACACTTTCCCTGTTCATTCCCTCATATTGATGTGTCCTGAAAAGTCACTTTGTGAAACCATTGTGATAAATAGAGCATTTGCTCCTATGGGAGCAAATGCTCTATTTATCACAATGGTTTCAAACAACAAAATTCTAAAACTTTCCTTTTCTATAGTTAATACTCCTTTTCGGTAGATTTATTTAAAGAGGTTGTATCTAAAAATAGCCTATGAGGTAATGGGCTAAAGATATAATGAAATTAAGAATGTTTATTATCTGAATTGTTATATTGGCATTATTATGTACAAAGATGATGTAGGCATTAGTAGACGCTATAGAATCAGAGCTGTATTGTTTCATAAGCAAACAGAGCAGACCCTGATCAGACGGGTCCTATAGGAGCCGTCTGATCTCGGTCTACTCTGTGCGCAAATGCGTAAAAATGCATTTATATGAAGGAAAGGGTTAAATGTAGGGGGTTGCTTAATGCAATATTAGAGTAATGCAGAAAGCTCTTACAGTAGCTTTCTGCATTACTTTCATACTGAATTAACCCATTACCTCATAGGCTATTTTTAGATACAACCTCTTTGAATAAATCTACCGAAAAGAAGCATTAACTAGAGAAAATGAAACCTTTTGAATTTTGTAGTTTGAAATCATTGTGATAAATAGAGCATTTGCTCCTGTAGGAGCAAATGCTCTATTTATCACAATGGTTTCACAAAGTGACTTTTACAGAGTCGCCAAAAGTCGTCAATATGAGGGAAAGGGTTAAACTACAACCCGCCTTTAAGTCTAAAGACCCAGAATAAGGCATCTGTTTGTCGGTCACTTTGGAGGGGTTTTACTGTACATCTGGTTGTCAGCTTGATTGTGTACTTATACAGGTGAACGATGCAGTATGGAGCTTGATTGTTTACTTATACAGGTGAACGATGCAGTATGGAGCTTGATTGTTTACTTATACAGGTGAACGATGCAGTATGGAGCTTGATTGTTTACTTATACAGGTGAACGATGCAGTATGGAGCTTGATTGTTTACTTATACAGGTGAACTATGCAGTATGGAGCTTGATTGTTTACTTATACAGGTGAACGATGCAGTATGGAGCTTGATTGTTTACTTATACAGGTGAACGATGCAGTATGGAGCTTGATTGTTTACTTATACAGGTGAACGATGCAGTATGGAGCTTGATTGTTTACTTATACAGGTGAACGATGCAGTATGGAGCTTGATTGTTTACTTATACAGGTGAACGATGCAGTATGGAGCTTGATTGTTTACTTATACAGGTGAACGATGCAGTATGGAGCTTGATTGTTTACTTATACAGGTGAACGATGCAGTATGGAGCTTGATTGTTTACTTATACAGGTGAACGATGCAGTATGGAGCTTGATTGTTTACTTATACAGGTGAACGATGCAGTATGGAGCTTGATTGTTTACTTATACAGGTGAACGATGCAGTATGGAGCTTGATTGTTTACTTATACAGGTGAACGATGCAGTATGGAGCTTGATTGTTTACTTACTAGTATACAGGTGAACGATGCAGTATGGAGCTTGATTATTTACTTATACAGGTGAACGATGCAGTATGGAGCTTGATTGTTTACTTATACAGGTGAACGATGCAGTATGGAGCTTGATTGTTTACTTATACAGGTGAACGGTGCAGTATGGAGCTTGATTGTTTACTGATACAGGTGAACGGTGCAGTATGGAGCTTGATTGTTTACTGATACAGGTGAACGGTGCAGTATGGAGCTTGATTGTTTACTGATACAGGTGAACGGTGCAGTATGGAGCTTGATTGTTTACTGATACAGGTGAACGGTGCAGTATGGAGCTTGATTGTTTACTGATACAGGTGAACGATGCAGTATGAAGCTTGATACTGATACAGGTGAACGGTGCAGTATGGAGCTTGATTGTTTACTGATACAGGTGAACGGTGCAGTATGGAGCTTGATTGTTTACTTATACAGGTGAACGGTGCAGTATGGAGCTTGATTGTTTACTGATACAGGTGAATGGTGCAGTATGGAGCTTGATTGTTTACTGATACAGGTGAACGGTGCAGTATGGAGCTTGATTGTTTACTTATACAGGTGAACGGTGCAGTATGGAGCTTGATTGTTTACTTATACAGGTGAACGATGCAGTATGGAGCTTGATTGTTTACTTATACAGGTGAACGATGCAGTATGGAGCTTGATTGTTTACTTATACAGGTGAACGATGCAGTATGGAGCCAGGATGGGAAGTTTTTCATCACAATCAAAAACTTGAATCCCCCTGACCTGACTATGTGGAAGGTGTACCATGGCTTTGACCATATGACAATGAATGAAGCCGACTATCCGGAGAACTTCTCTACCAAATGTAGGAACATTTTACTGTGCTGTAAAATCATTTACTCCATAAATACGCCTTTCTACACCTTTGCAAACAGAGTAGACTCAGTTCAGAACGGCCCTGTAGCTAGGAGCTGTCTGGTCAGGGTTTGCTCTGTTTGCTTAAATATTAATGGAGTAAAAAAGTTAAAATGGTCACTTAATGCAGGGTGAAAGTCTTGCATTAGTCAGCCACCTGCATAAAAGAGTCTGAATTCTTCTCTACTAGAATTCCGGTTAATCCATTACCGTACCTCATAGGCTATTTTAAGATCCAATCACTGTGGATAAATCTACAGAAAAGGAGCATTAACTAAAGAAAGGGAAAATCTAAAAATTTTGTAGTTTGAAACCATTGTGATAAATAGAGCATTTGCTCCTATAGGAGCAAATGCTCTATTTATCACAATGGTTTCAATAGGGAATGGGTTAAGAGGGGTTTTACTGTACCACCGTTTGCTAATGGTATTTATAAATCTGATAAGTATGAACCTTTTACTACCCTTGTTACTCTTAACCCATTCCCTTATAGGCTATTTTTAGATACAACCTCTTTGAATAAATCTACCAAAAGGAGCATTAACTAGAGAAAAAGGAAACTTGTAGAATTTTGTAGTTTGAAACCATTGCATTAAAAAGAGCATTTGCTCCTATAGGAGCAAATGCTGTTTTTATCACAATGGTTTCACAAAGTAACTTTTACAGAGTCTTCAAAAGTCGACAATATGAGGGAACGGGTTAAGTATTTGGACACAAAGTCTTCTCTCTTCACTGGTTGGTACAGCTGCATGATTAGGGCCCCGCACCTCATGTGGGTGCCTTATAGTATTTTCACCCCATTGTCCATCCATCAGTTTGTCACAATGTCCGTTGTTTTCTTTTTGTCTGCTCTCTGACACAAACATTTTTCATCTGATCTTCACCAAACTGTATGAAAATGTTGTTGGGCATGATTTTGTGTAAATATGAAATTTTAAATTTGTGTCACATGTAACTCTAAAACTATAAGCTCCAAAATAATGGAAGGTTTGGAATGTATTCATCAGCATGTAAACTTGTTCACCTGGGTATTTTCATCCATGCACAATGAAGATTTAGTGGTGTTATGGAGTGTGACAAAGCTGAAGGTGGGTGAACTTGTGTCGTATGGACACATTTCTATTCATTTAACCCTTTACCCCATGAATATTCATGTAAGAAATAATGGCATCATGAATATTAATTAGATTTATTTTTGACATGGCTTATTTACACTTGAAGTTTTTGCCAAAGCAGAAAATACAGAATCAGATCTATATTCCATAAGTAAACAGAGCAGACCCTGCTCAGGTGGCTGCTATAGGCTCCTATACAGGCGTATTTATGGAGGAATGGGTTAAGCTTTTCCCTCATAGAAACGTGTTTTTACGCATCTGCAAACAGAGTAGACCCAGATCAGACGGCTCCTAGAGGAGCCGTCTGATCAGGGTCTACTCTGTTTGCTAATAAAATTTCAAAGATCTGTGTCTTTACTTTCTAAAATGGCTACAATGTTCCATCTTCCATATTTCATAATAACCTTTTTGTTCATGAATATTCAGTAGGTATTGAAATCTGTAATAAACACAGAACAGGGAAAGGGTTAAGCTTTTTATACTGAGGACTCTATAGTTAAACACTAATAGGCGATTCCACTTCAAATATGTAACATTCAATGTTAGAACTGATTATAATTGAAAGATATGTGTTTGTTTTATCATTGCAGTGGACTTTGTCCCAATCATTGTTAAAGTGTATGAGCGAAAGAATCTGTTTGAAGACGGAGACCCTGACTCTGATTCAGAGAGTGAAAACATGACGATGAAGAACAGGACGAGGAGAAGGACGGTGATGATGCTTTAGATTAAAAGGACTACCGATAATTCTCATGTGCCTACAAAAATCTACCTCTGTTTTCTACAAGATTGTTTTTTGTATACAATTCCTAATGAAAGTACAAAATTTGGATCCTGATCAGAGCTACAGATAACAACGCATACCCAAATTCTGAAGTCGTCATTTCTCCACCAAACTCTATACTGTGACCACTCTTTAGAATCGTCTCTTGGTCACAGTAAAGGGTTTGATGGAGAAATAAAGGAGTTATGCTTGAAAATGTTTAAATGTGCACATCTTATCTGGAGCTCTGCTGATATGCCAAAGTGTTGGATTCTCTGGTAGTATTTTCTAAAAAGAAAAGATCTTTACTTTAACCCATTCCCTGTTCTATATTCATGTAAAAAATAATGACACTATGAATATTTATTAGCTGATAATTTATAATGTAAATGTTTCAAGGATTTTCCTTTTGTTTTGATAAAAGCTGTAGAATCGGTCTATGTCACATCAAAAGCAAACAGAACAGACCTTGATCTGACCTGGGTCTACTCTGTTTGCAATACATAAAAAGACGTTTACATGAGGCGAAGGGTTAACCTCATAGGCTGGTTTAGACCCATCCTCTATGAATAAATCAACTGAAAAGGGGCAATTACTGGAGAAAAGAAAAACTATAGACTTATGTAGTTTTGAAATCATTGTGATAAATATTTAGCATTTTCTCCTAGGGAGCAAATCGAGGGCTTGGTGCAAAACTATTCTAACTTTGTGAAGGAGTTAGAATAGTTTTGCACCAAGCCCTCGAAATGTTGTATTTATTTAAATGGATTCAAAAGGAGACTTTTTGCAAAGGCGTAAATATGAGGGAATTGGTTAACTCATTACTTTAAAATACACTTTTTGTGCCTTTGCATATAGAGTAGACCCAGATCAGACGGCTAGTGTAGGAGCCATCTGATCAGGAACGGCTGTTGGCTTATGAAATAATGTACCGGTAGATATAATTTTACAGTTTCTATTATAGCCAAATCTTATGTTAACCCATTTATACCCAATGAATACTCATGTAAGAAATAATGACATCTTGAATTTTCATTTGTTGAATTTTGATGTTGGCATATGAATTAACACTAGGACATTTTGGCAATTCCAGAATCGGATCTATAGAACTATAATAAGTAAACTGTAAAATCATATCTGTATTATTTCATAAGGTATCTCCAGCTGTCTGCAGGGCTACAGATAATGATGCGTACTCAAATACTAAAATCGTTATTTCTCCACCAAACCCTATGTTGTGACCATTCTTTAGAATCGTCTCTTCGAGTCGATTCTAAAGAGTGGTCACAACATAGGGTTTGGTGGAAAAATAAAGACGTTATACTTGAAAATATTTCAATTTACGCATCTTATCTGGATCTCTGTGTCTGGTAAACAATGTCAGGTGTCAAAAGGTGCCTCTGTCAGGTAAACGCTCATCCCTTTCCTCCATAAATACGCCTTTCTACGCATCTGTAATAACCACTTCTTGAAACCATTTGCTCCTATGGAAGGATATGCTCTATTTATCACAACAGTTTCAATCTACAAAATTCTAAAATCTTACTTTTTTCTAGTAAATGCTCCTTTTGGGTAGATTTATTCAAAGAGGTTGGGTCTAAAAATAACCTATGGAGGAAAGGGTTAACTTTTGACTAAGCGCTCAATAGTTTATTTGTTTACATGTACATTTATAACTAGGCTATGTGTTAATGTTTGTTATTGTTTACATGTAGTAAGACTTACTTTTAAGTTTTACTGACAATCAAGAGTATAGTAAAAAGTAAAGTACCTAGTTAAAGTCTACTTTCAGTCCGAATGGTCGCTCAGCCGACTGTACATTTACTTCCCTGGTCATTGGCCTACAATATTGAGCACTGCTAACATATGGCGCAATCATGCAGCCGCAGTACCGGCGAGTGACCCTCACAGGTACCCATTTAATCCCTGGGTGGAGAGGAGGTGAGGGTGGGAGACATGGAAAAGCATCTCTGAAATTTCTGGGAGGGACCGGGATTTGAACCTTGGTAGTCAAGCGCGTTACCACTAGACAACCGCTTACCACAAGAGACATACATGTACACGTATAGTGTAGATTTTATTTTTTTAACCCATTACTCCATATATACACCTTTGCAAGTATGTGGAATAGACCTACAGCGACTAATTAATAGCCATGATGTCATTATTTCTTACATGAGTATTCACAACGTAAAGGGCACAAAGAAATGCTTATCGTTCAACCCTTTACTCCATGAATACATACATGTTTGTCAGAAATCATGAATGCATGAATATTAATTAGCGGAATTTATGTAATGTAGATGAACACATGAATGTTTGGCCACAGCAGCAACTGTAGAATCATATCTATATTAATCCATAAGCAAACAGGGTGGACCAAGATCAGACAACTCCTGTAGATGCCATCTGATCTGAGTCTACCCTGTTTGCAAAGGCATGAAAAGGTATTTCTATGAGGTAAAGGGTTACTTGTAGTCACACCATTGTTATCAAAACCATATACATGTACAAGCATTATCAGTTTTCACCTTCACAAGGGTCTGGTAGTGCGGGAGCCGGTCAAAACGTACCCAATACCAAAACGTACCCACATTTTTGGGTCAAAACGTACCCAATTTTTTGGTCAAAATTTTTTGGGAATCTGTCAATTAACCCATTACTCCATGAATATTCAAGTGAGAAATAAGAGCATCATGGATATAGTTTAGATCAATTGCTATAAAGCCACATGGACAGAGAAATTTGTTGCCATGGGCCGAAGAAGCTGCAAAGCTTATGCAACATAGATGCATCTGGCCTCGAAACTACATGAATGGCAGAAATGGTAGAAGCAGGTCTATATCTTAAGCAAACAGGGCAGATATTTTATAACTTTTTTTTATAAATTAAATGGTAGAATTCTCTTTAAATATATATTGTATGAATGTATGTTTTACATTTTAACATATTAATTGCATTTTAAAAAGAAAATACATGCATAAATATAATTTGAAATTGGGTACGTTTTGACCAATAGGTGGGTACGTTTTGACTCCATTTGGGTACGTTTTGACTCCATTTGGGTACGTTTTGACTTGGGTACATTTTGACCTTGGATACGTTTTGACTATAACCCTGGTAGTGCTATGGTAACTAATTCTTACTTGCTTATTCATAGAAGAAAGGTTAAACAAATATTCTGGTTAGAAATAATTTACTTTATGAATTTTAATTGAATGATTTTATATGATGGCATATGAACAGAGAGACTTTTGTTGGCAATGGCAGACATTAGAATTAAATCTATATTTAACTTAAACAAGAACAGCAGACCCTGATCATACAGCTGATAGAGAGGTCATCTGTTCTGGGTTTACTATCTTTATAAATTCATTATACATTTGTATATTCACCTGGAGCAAGTACATGGGCAATACACATCCAATGTATTAAGGTTTAAACGAATGGGCCATTATCATTGGCTTGTGCCATTTTCAATGATTTGATATTTGACTTTATTGTATACTACGCAATTTAACCCTATTGTATACTACGCAAGTTTTGCTTGCCAAATAGAGTTCAGTCAGTATAAAAGGTTCAGTATGAAAGGTTTAAACTTGTTAGCGGGGTTTGAATGATGAACAGTGCAGACTGGAATTTTAGTAAAAATGAAGTTAGGTATTTTTACTCAGGCAGCTGCTTAGTGTAGGACGAAAGTCAGGCAGAAATTATTCCTTTTTGAGTTTTTTTCATGACATTCTCTCTGCATTAGGTAGCCACCTGTCTTACAAACCAGCATTTATATTAATGAATGTCCGTTTTCAAGGTGTTTATTAACTAAATAGCCCTTGTAACAGGCAATACTATTAATGCATATATACAGTAAAACATGACTATAACGACCACTAAATTGTGTTAATTAGTTGGTATTTAGGGCAGGTGGCTGCTTCAAGCAAGGTGAAAGTAAAACAGAATGCTCCTATAGAATCGTTCTGTTTTACTTTCACTTTGCTTTAAGCAGCCACCGGCCTTTAACACAAAATACTTGATGTAATTTAGTGGCCGTTATAGAGAGGTTTTACTGTGTGCATTCATACTGTATTCTCTCATATAAACACCCTCAATCCAATAAAATATGCCCTCTCATTTCTAGTGGGGTGGGGTTGGGGACTAATGATGAATAAAACAGCAAAAATACTACATGTATACATGTAAATGATAACCATTTAATAAAGAAATAAATGCTTTTCAACATACAGGTGGTATAGCATAATCCAGAATTATTCCATTCTGCATAAAGTTACCACCATTGTACAAATTATGCAAGAAGCTCCTTTTGAAAAATGTTACTCTCTGATGGTGTGTATTAGATGTTATATGGTAATTGAGGACGTATTTGTCCTATGAACATTTTGTTAGTTTCCATCGGCATTTAATGTGATATTTATATTTACTCTGTGATATTTACATTTGTTTAAAAAAGTATCAGAGTTATAGATAGGATGAATTAAAACATTTTTAAGAGCTGCTTTATTTCTCCACCAACCCTCATATTGGACTACTCTTTAGAATCAATGGCGTTGGTGGAGAAAAGATTATTTTTAAACCTTCTTGCTGTTCAAATCAAAAGTCCTACCCATAAATAGTGAAGACCCTGATGAGACAGCTCCTGTTGGAACTGTCACATCAGGGTCTGCACTATTTACAAGTTAACATTTTTAGCTCGCCTATTCGGAGAATTGGGGGGCTTATGGAATCACCCCGGCGTCGGCGTCTGCGTCGGCGTTGGCTTTTGCTTTTGGTTAAAGTTTTGGGGTAAGTGTTGAAATGCACTAATACTACATGAACTATTTGCCTTAGGAAGCTGATACTTGAAATGGAGGTTCCCGGTGTGTTGAACATTGATGTAGTGTAGTTAAAATTTAAAATAAAACTGAATTTTAGTCAAAATTTCACCTGTTTTGGACTTAGCTTTTTGGGCTGAAATATAAAGGTTAAAGTTTTGGGGTAAGTGTTGAAATGCACTAATGTTAGTTAAAATTTAAAATAAAATTGAATTTTAGTCAAAATTTCACCTGTTTTGGGACTTAGCTTTTTGGGCTGAAATCGGAAGGTTAAAGTTTTGGGGTAAGTGTTGAAATGCACTAATACTATATGTAATATTTGCCGTAGGAAGCTGATACTTGAAATGGAGGTTCCCGGTGTGTTGAACATTGGTGTAGTGTTGTTAAAATTTAAAATAAAACTGAATTTTAGTCAAAATTTCACCTGTTTTGGACTTAGCTTTTTGGGTTGAAATAGGAAGGTTAAAGTTTTGGGGTAAGTGTTGAAATGCACTAATACTACATGAAATATTTGCCCTAGAAAGCTGATATTTGGAATGGAGGTTCCCTGTGTGTTGAACACTGGTGTAGTGTAGTTAAAAATAAAATAAAATTGAATTTTAGTCCAAATTTTACCTGTTTTGGACTTAGCTTTTTGGGCTGAAATATCAAGGTTAAAGTTTTGGGGTAAGTGTTGAAATGCATTAATACAACATGAAATACTTGCCATAGGTAGCTGGTATTTGGAATAGAGTTTGCCAGTAGGTTTAACATTGATGTAGTTCAGTTAAAATAGAAAAATATTTTGGACTTCATCTTTGTAGACAAGGTCAACAATAGGCGAGTTTTGCTGTCCTGCGACAGTCTAGTCTATCTACAAGTTGGTTTCACCACCAAACCCTATATTGGAACTACTTTAGAATCAGTGGCTTTGGTGGAGAAATGATGATTTTTAATATTTGAATGCAAACCTCTGTCTATAGCTCTGATTTTTAGTCCCCCACCGGTTACCGATTGGGGGACTAATAGGTTGGCTTGATTCTGTCCGTCCATCCGTCCGCCATGCTTCTTGTCTGGGCCATATCTCCTACAAGGGTAGACTAAATTATCTCTTCACACATGGAAAAATCATGATGAGAGGAAATGTCATGTATAAGGGCTATAACTAGCATCAATATTTTTGGGGTCATTCCCCTTTTTCATATTTTCTTGTCCGGACAATAATTTTTTATCTACAGGTTCAATTAATTTTAAACAATTAATTTTAAACATCACATTTAGAACAAGCAAGAGGAAGAGAGGAAGTGTTATTGACAAAGGCCATAACTCTAGCATAAATATTTTTGGAGTAATTCCCCTTTTTAGCTCACCTGGCACAAAGTGCCAGGTGAGGTATTGTGAGGGGACAGTCTCCGGCGTCCGTCGTCGTGCGTATGTGCGTCGTGCGTCGTCAACAATTTACTTAAACATCTTCTTCTCAGGAACCACAAAGCCTAGATCTTTGATATTTGGTATGTGGAATCATCTAATGGTCCTCTACAAAGAGTGTTCAAATTATGTCCCCCTAACCAAAAATGGCCCCGCCCTGGGGCTTATCAGTTTTTCTTAGGAAAATCTTTAAAAATCTTCTCCTCTGAAACTGTAAGGCCTAGACCTTTGATATTTGGTATGTAGCATCATCTAATGGTCCTCTACAAAGATTGTTCAAATTAAGACCCCCGGACCAAAAATGGCCCCGCCCCAGGGCTTATCAGTTTTTCATAGGAAAATCTTTGAAAATCTTCTTCTCTGAAACCGTAAGGCCTAGACCTTTGGTATTTTGTATGTAGCATCATCTAATGGTCCTCTACAAAGATTGTTCAGATTATGACCCCCGGACCATAATGGCCCTGCCCCGGGGCTTATCAGTTTTTCATAGGAAAATATTTAAAAATCTTCTTCTCTGAAACCGTAAGACCTACAGCATTGATATTTGGTATGTAGCATTATCTATTGGTCCTCTACAAAGATTGTTCAAATTATGACCCCTAGACCAAATATGGCCCCCACCCCGGGGCTTATCAGTTTTTCATAGGACAATCTTTAAAAATCTTCTTCTCTGAAACCGTAAGGCCTAGACATTTGATATTTGGTATGTAGCATGATCTATTGGTCCTCTACAAAGATTGTTCAAATTATGACCCCTTGACCAAAAATGGCCCCGCCCCGGGGCTTATCAGTTTTTCATAAAAAGCTTCTTCTCTGAAACCGTAAGGCCTAGACATTTTATATTTGGTATGTATTATCATCTAATGGTTTTCTACTAAGATTGTTCAAATTATGACCCCTGGACCAAACTGGCCCCGCTCCTGGCTTATCAGTTTTTCATAGGAAAATCTTTAAAATCTCCTTCTGTGAAATTGTAAGGCCCGGAACTTTGAAACTTATATGAAGCATCATCTAATGTTCCTTTATTTAGATTGTTCAAATTTGAAGCTCAGGCCTAAAATTATGGCCCTTGCTTTCATATTGGCCCCAATCTGAAGCTTACTTATTTCTACATAGAAATACAGTGTATGCATATGTCTATAGTAACCAGGTGAGCGATTTAGGGCCATCATGGCCCTCTTGTTATATTTTCATGCTCTGTCGCGCTTTGTGTCCGGGCCAGATCTCCTACAAGGGTAGGCCAAATTCATTATAACTTCACATATGGAACAAGTATGATGAGAGAAAGTGTCATGTGCAAGGACCATAACTCTATCATCAATTTATTTGGAGTTATTCCCCCTTTTTTATATGTCTGTCTTTCGATTTATACAAATACCGTAACATACCATGGGTGGGTGCGTCGGCTGGAGGGATTTTTTTTAATCCGGTGGGGGAATCGTGTATTACATAGCAATGTAACATGGACTTGTTTTACCTGATACCCACGGTATCTCATGGACTAAGTTTCCCTTTTGATAATATATTAATTTTGATAATATGTTAATTATATATGTCCCGGTTTTGGGAGGAACATATATTTTTGTTTGTCCTTATGTTATCCCATGTGTATGTACATCTATCTGAACCATTAGCCAGAATACTGCATAGAATGCCCAACTGCATATGAAGTACATTTTATACCTCTTTGGTTTTGTTTATTGTTTTGGGTGATTTGATTGTCTGGCGTGCGGTGTGTCGTGAATCATCAACAATTTACTTGCGAACACTCTAGTGGTCACAATTTTAGTACAATCTTTACATAAACATATGTGTTGCTGGCCAATAAAGATTTAGGAGTGAATTTCTACTGTTTGCAATATAATGAAAGTTGATACATAGGATCTCTGTGAGGTGTATAATGTCCATCACAATTTTTCCAGTATCTAACATACAATGTACATAAGTTATCAGCCCTTGGATTTGGGATGCGGGGGTATTCATTAATCTTTGGTGATAATTCTAGTTGAAAGTTTGAAACTTGATGTTTGAAATCATAGATTTACATTAACTTATATTCTTTGAATCGTGCATTCATGCTAGAAGTATTACATATTATATAATTGTGAAAAGTGTACATTGCCGGATTAGAGCCATTCTACCCGAGAATGTAATGTATACTACCAGTCTTTGGTTAATCCATTTACTCATAGGCTTCTTTTAGTTCCGACCAACTTGAATAAGTTTACAGAAAAAGTAGCATTAACTAGAGAAAAGGAAACCTTAAGAATTTTGTAGTTTGAAACCATTGTGATAAATAGAGCATTTGCTCCGATAGGAGCAAATGCTCTATTTATCACAGTGGTGTCAATACGTGATTATTACAGAGGCGTAGAAAGGCATTTTTATGAATGAAGGGGTTAATATACACTGCACGTGGTTTTGTCATATGTATATGCCATCGGTTAATTGGTCACCATAGAGAGTTGTTACTGTATATCATGTAATCAAGCTGCTTACTTATATCATAAATCGTATCACAAATGCGCAAACACATGTTCGCTAAGGCTATCAAGGATTCGACTAAAACGTGCTACATATAACTCTTAACCCGTTCCTTCATGTAGATGCATTAGCAAACAGAGTAGATCCAGATCAGACGGCTCCTGTCAGGGGCTGGTACACAGAGGGGGGGGGGGGGGATTGGGGCATAATATAACACTAAATCGACCCAATCAATTTATTTGACTTTTTAGACCATCTAGACCAAGCTATGTTAGCTAATGTAATTTGAAAGATCTGTTTCTTTGCCTTTTAAAATGGCTACAATGTTTTACCATTTAAACTATTCTTTTCATGAATAGTCAGTAGGTATTTAAATACGGAATCAACGTAGAACATGGTAAGGGTTAAACTGCCGAAACCAACAGCGTCTGTTCTAATTCTTAAACATGTATTCTGCATGTTTCACTAGCCCCTGTTCCTTAACCAAATACCTCCTAGTGACGCATTTTGGCACCTCTGTACAAATCACATTTTGAAACCATTGTGATAAATAGAGCATTTGCTCCTATAGGAGCAAATGCTCTATGTATCACAAAGGTTTCAAACTAAACAATTCTAAAACAATTCTTTCCTGTACTTAATGTTCCTTTTCGGTAGATGTATTCAAAGAGGCTGGGTCTAAAATAGTCACGAAAGGAATGAGTTAATTCTTTGCTGATAGTGTCGCAACTGTGATAACCTATGCAAACAGTTTGGATCCAGATGAGACAATGTCTCATCACGATCCAAACTGTTTGTTACTTTGTTTCTGAAACAAAAATGAAGAAAAATGGAAAATTGTAGCAGACGATAAAGTTTGCAGACGACAAAATTTGTCAGCGAAAGAGTTAATGCATTCAGGAAGTGATTGTCTGAGTAACAAACAGCTTGGATCCTAATGAGACCCTGAGTTACTCGGCATCTCATCTGGATCCAAGCTGTTTGCCAATGTAACCAAGTCATGTATGGCAGAGTTAAGTGTTAACACAAATATTACTGAATTTTAAAATACATTTCTCCTTCCTAACCATGCCCTGTTGTATAATTACATATATCTTCACTGTGTACAAGTATTTCGCTGTGCAATCACTGCTGTGGAGTGCACTGGTTGCACAATCAATTTGTAAATAGTGCAGACCCTGATGAGACAGCTCCTGCAGGAGCTGTCTCATCTGGGTCTTCACTATTTACAGGTAGGTATATTGACGTGAATAGCAAGCGAAGGGTTAACATAAACATTGCTCATATCTAAAGATGGCTGTAATACACGATATCATATCAATGGAAAAATGCGTGTACATGTATCATTACAGATTAGGTAATGTGTCTGAACTATTCGGACGAGTTTGTCCAGTGAAGTTTCTCTATCTTTGATTTTCCAGCGTACATTGACCCTTACTTCATATATGAAATCTGATAAGATGAGATCCTTCGAAAGCAAATACAGCTATTTAAAAATAGAAAAATGCAGATTCGATTGTATTGAGTCTGTTCATGAACAGTAATTAATAGTGCACCACTACTCACGCCCCCTAGCTAGCACCAGCGGTATTCAGTTTTCAAAACTACATGTAAAAGCACTGATATTGATGATCCCGAAGGACCAAAATATACATGTACATGTATAACAAAAACTGAGAAGCCTTTTAACCTCTTTCCTTCAAATAATCGTGTGTTCACGCTATTGGACACAGTAGTCTCAGATCAGACGGCTCCTATAGGAACCGTCTGATTTGGATCTGCTCTGATTGCTAATGGAGATTCAAAGATATGTTTCTTTACTTCCTAAAATGGATACAATTTTCTACCTGCCACGCTTCGTTATAACTAGTTTGTCTATGAACATCCAGTAGGTATTGAAAACACAGGACAGGGGAAGGGTTAACCAAATTCTCCGCAGTTACGCTTTTGAACGCCTTTTTGCAAACAGTGTAGATCCAGATCAGACAGCTCCTTTAGAAGCTGTCTGATCAGGGTCTACACTCTGCTCTCAGGGTTGTTTTTATGCACGAGATTATTTGCATTTCATAGGTTTAAACGCTGATATCGGAGTATGGTATTGCAAAATTATATAAATTCTATAGCAAATTACATAAATTACGAAAATGTTACTATTACCGACTGCAATTCTATTATAAACTTTAATGCTTTTCAATAATGTACATGTATATCGATGTTTGGCTCGGTAGTTTTTGTTTCGGTCATGAATTCCCGCGCGGGAAAGTCTGGTGGGAGATTCGCTGTTAACCCTTTACAGAAATAAGTATCCCATGAATATGTATTCGCTCAATGTTCTGTGCTGTGGCGAAAACTATTTAATCATATCTGTATCATGTCCTAAGCAAATAGTACATACCCTTATTAGACGGCTCCTAGAGGAGCCGTCTAATCTGGGTCTATTCAGTTGGCAAAGGTGTAAAAAGCGTGTATATGAGAGAAAGTGTTTACTATATAATGCACTGTATATAGACACTTGGCTAGTTCCCCGTCAACTCTTTTGAGCCCTTTGATTTTTAGATGAGACAAAAAAAGTATGCAGGTAATTATATAGTCTTACATTTTATAATCAAAGTGGTAAAGGTAATGTGTTATCGTGGTTGTAGTAGTACCCTTCTAAGGGGGTAGACTTTGATTCTGTCTTGTTGTGAAAGCTTTAACCCATTTCCCCATAATGGCGCCGTATGACGCCTCTGGAAAATCACCTTTTGAAACCATTGTAATAAATAGAAATAAACAAACAGGGTTATCAAATTCCATTAGCAAACAGTGAAGTCCCTTTAGGGGCCGTCTGATTTTGGTCTACTCCGTTTGCAGATGCGTGAAAATGCGTTTATTTGAAGGCAATGGTTAATCTCCCGTTATGCACTACCTCACTCGGATTAGCAAACAGCATGAACCCAGACGCTCGGCATCTGATCAGGGTCCCAGCTCTTCGGTAATATGTCAATGCTTTCTCTCAATCGTCGATTAAACCTTATTGTAAACTGTCATATGAACACAAGACATTTTGGCTATGGCAGGAATCTGTTGAATCCAATCTATATTGTATATTGAATCGTTTAAATAAAAGCTGATATGATAGGTTAATAGGAGTTGTCAGATATGAGACTGCACTGTTTGCAATAGCGTCAAAGGCAGACATTTGAGTTTAAATACGTTAAATGGTTAACAGTGCGTCATGATTTCTTATATGACTACCCATCTGATAATGGTTAACAGTCATTATTTATTACATGTATATGACTACCTCATCCGATATTGGTTAACAGTCATTATTCCTTATAAGACTACCCATCTGATTATGGTTAACAGTCAGTATTTCTCATAAGACTATTCATCTGATAATGGTTAACAGTGAGTATTTCTTATAAGACTATCCTAGTCATCTGATAATGGTTAACAGTTAGTATTTCTTATAAGACTATCCTATCCATCTGATTATTATTATTATTATTATTATTATTATTATTATTATTATTATTATAAATATACCACATTTATATAGCGCTCTTTTCACACTGGATATGTGCGTTCAAAAGCGCTTAACATGGATGAAATCACTAACCGGAACGATCCGCATGATTATCTATCTAGACAATGAAAGATGTACAATATATATGAAATCGCTAGCCGGAAGGAACTACATGATTTTCCATCCGGTCAGTGAAAGATATACAAAAGATATACAATAGATATGAAATCACTATCCGCAAGGAATAGTATAAACTGTATTAACACACTTGATACAGACAAGTTGACTGAAAGCCATGCTCATCAATATCACAAATTAGAATACATGTAATCTGTATTAACAAACCTGGTACAGACAAGTTGACTGCAAGCCATGCTCATCAATATCACAAATTAGAATAATCTGTATTAACAAAACTTGATACAGACAAGTTGACTGCAAGCCATGCTCATCAATATCACAAATTAGAATAATCTGCATTAACAAACTTGATACAGACAAGTTGACAGAAAGCCATGCTCATCAATATCATATATTAGAATAAATGGGCTGACTGAAAATCATTCCATTTATATGACTATTGGGTCAACTGGTTAACAATCAGTATTTCTTATATAGCTATTCATCTGATAACAGTCAGTGTGTCTTATATAACTATCCCTCTGAAAATGGTTAACTGTCAGTGTTTCTTATAAGACTACCCATCTGATAATGGTTAACAGTCAGTATTTCTTATATAAGACTATCGTATCCATCTGATAATGGTTAACAGTCATTATTTCTTATATAACTATCAATCTGATAATGGTTAAGTCATTATTTCTTATATGACTACCCATCTGATAATGGTTAACAGTCAGTTAGCCCTTTTTCCATATCGTATCTGTACACTAACCCTTTATTCCATATATACGCATTTCTACGCCTTTGCAAACAGAGTAGACCCAGATCAGACGGCTCCTACAGGAGCCGTCTGATCAGGGTCTGCTCTGTTTGCTTATGACATAATATTGAGTTTAAGTTGTTTCTGCCATAACCAAATACTCCTATGCCGATATGACATAGTCTTTCATCTAATTAATAGTAGTGGTGTCAATATTTCATGAATAAAAACTAAAGTCATGGAGTAAAGCGTTAAGCCGGAGGGGAATAGTTTACGCCATGCATCTTAAATCGTACCACAATATTGTAGCACATTAGAACACTTTGTGCTCTATAAAATCCCACAACTGGCATAACTGCTTGAAGTATGTACCACCAGCGTACGAAACCAAATATGTCTTTGTGAACACTGTTTAAATATGACATAGATAATGATGGTAAAACCGAGTCCCTCGCCCATATTTCCGCATTAGACACACCGAAAAATACTATGATGGCACGGACATATAATCTGCGATTTCTTGAGCTGAAAGTAATGTCTTCCTGGCTAGAATATTTAAGAATGATGTAACTTTGGCAGTAGACACCCAGCATATGAGTAACAACCTTAAAGGCGAAGGCAATCTTAATGCTTCGGTCGTGTTCTCTGTCAACGTCAAAATCAGCCAGGACTGAAACTGCTTGGAACAGAGTCAAAATGATATGGCCAAACACACCTACTAGCAGCAGGTAATCATCTCCAGAATAGGATCTGGGAAGAACTTGGTGTGGCCGAACCAGGAGAAATCCAAAGAAAGCCAATATAAACATGATGTAGTAGTATGTTGTCTCAGTGTACGACGATATTGTTGACAATGTATTTGTCTCATTTGGTTTCAAATAACTGGGATCAGAAAATACGCCATTTTGAATGTTTGATATCAAATAAATCGTGAAAATTGGTACAATCAAGATCAAACTAATAGCAAACGAGTTCTGACTTATTGGTATCCAAACTTTAGTACATATTAACCTGGCTACATCACGATGTGATCTATTGGCTTTCGGACTGGTATGGACACTAGATGTATCGATACTGATGCTGTTTGTCGGAATCATGTCTCTGGAATTGCTCCAAAACATTTTGTTCGAGAATCTACACAGAAATCCCAATGCCAGGACGCAATAGCCAAATACGAATCGATGTAATATCGCTGTAATTATGTCTATCTTGTCTATCCAGTCTTTGTGTTTACATGATGCATTGAGACCATCTCCGTCAATTGCAATCACTTCAAGATAGTGACCAACAGTGTTATTGTGAAGATCGTCTATGGCTTTCTCGTGTGGATGATTTCCTGCTGTTGTAAACAAGGCATCAATAATAAGATACACATTGGCTGAAATCTGGACAGCTAGCCAGTTGTGGCCATAGTGAGTAAGCTGCATGCGTTTATATTTTGCTAGAAACACGTATTGCAAAGCACAGAAAATGAAGGTTGCAATGAGCGACATAAACCGAAGCAAATTGTCAACGGAGAGTGCCAGACTGGAACACATAATTTCGACGATAAACTTCACAAGAAAGAAAGCAGTGCCTCCACATGCATATAAACCTAATACAAATAATGTAGCATTAATTGGTTGCCACTGTGTAAGAATTTTGGTGCATAAAACCGATTTGCATTTACAACCAAAAGTAGTTTCGCTATCCGTCCTCGACATAATCATTAGCCGGATTATGGCAACGATGCCAGTCAATGACAACACAGTCTGAAAAGTATTCTGAACATCTTTAGGAAACGACTTTTCTGTGATGAGCCTAGATATATGCACGACTATCACCACACCAAGAACTAAAGTAACCATGAAGGCCCGGGTAGCTTGAGTGTGCGCTGTCTCAGAATGCATGTGTCTGTTCTCGTTGGGGTTAGGTTGTTTTTCTTCTTCGTTGTCGCTGTCGGACTCTTTATGCTGTAATACGTCTTGCATTTTTCTGGTTTGCTGTACCCTGGAAGGAGAAGGGCTGTGTTTAACCATTTTCGGAGTTGAATAACCTACCAGTGTCCTGTCAGTAGTAAAGTATGAAGGGCTAAGCCCTTTTCCAAATATGAAGGTGTTTTCACGCATCTGCAAACAGAGTAGACCGAGATCAGACGGCTCCTATAGGCTGATCAGGATATGCTCTGTTGCTAATGGAATTTGACAGATCTGTTTCTATACTTTCTAAAATGGCTACAATGTCCCACCTTCCATATTTGATTATAAGTATTTTGTCCATGAATATTCAGTTAGTATTGAAATCTGGACTAAACGTAGAAAAGGGAAAGGATTAAACTTGCTAAAGGCTTTTAAATTGCAAAATGTACAGAGACTTATATGAGCTATCTGATCTAGGTCTACACTGTTTGCAAATGACAGTGCATATGTGGACCGCATATAAATACAGTATAACGGCCGTTAAATTATATCAACTTTTTGGTGTTAAAGGCCGGTGGCTGTTAAAGCAAGGTGAAAGTAAAACAAAACGTTCCAATAAGCGCGTTCTGTTTTACTTAGATCCTTGCATTAAGCAGCCACCTTCCCTAAATACCAACTAATTAACACAATTTAGTGACCGTTATAGAGAGGTTTTACTGTAGAACAAAACTATACCATAAGTGTTGCAATTGTATACGATGGAATAAGTGCAGTATGATCCTGAAACAATCTTTTTTGCACTTCAAATCAAATACATGTATACAGTTATTTATGATCCGAGCATATAGTTAACCCTTTACTCTATGAATATTCATTGAATAATGATTACATGTAGGTACAGAAATTTTGACCATGGCAGAAACTGTAATAAGTTTTGGAGACAGGTGACAGCTTAATGCAGGGTGAGAGTCATGCAGAAAGCTCCTAGAGGAGCTTTCTGCATGACTTTCACCCTGCATTAAGCAGCCACCTGCTTTAAAGTATCTAAATTCTACTCTACTAGAGTTCCGGTTTAGAGAGATTTTACTGTATATATTATTTCATAAGCAAACAGAGCAGATCCTGGTCAAATTAAAATAACATGATTAATTCCTCTATAATCAAGTCTGTTTGACAACCAACTGTCGAGGTTTGCAAGAGAATTGCAAAAGAATTTTTTGAATTCATGTTTGATTGGTTCCCAAGTTATATTACAACGATAGAAAGTGAGACTAAGCAAGCATGTCTGATTGGTTCCCAATTTCTACTACAATGATAGACTGTGATAATTATGGCATGTTGTTTGTCTATACAGCTTCTGTATATGTAGGGTAATTAACAGAATGCGCTAGTATATTCCAAAAGCCTTAGTCCTCTTGCATTTGTTTTTTTCCATCCCAGTTTAGCTTACCGTCAACATCCAATTTTGACATTCTTGTATCTTTTTACAAACAGTGCGTCCTTTCTTGGGACCTGGGTGATTGTTGCTTCAGGTTGTTCATAGAATACTTCTATATCTTCATCATCATGTTCAGAGGCAAATAGACCTGACTATTGGTCATAGGCCTACTGTATACTTCTTACTTTTATGTTGGTCTTGTGTCTTTGTACCTGTACCTTTGTTGATATACAGTAAAACCCCTCTAATGCGACCACTAATTGAATAGACATGAGCATCTTAATAAGCAGGTGGTTGCTTAATGCAGGACAAAAGTAATGCAGAAAGCTCCTAGAGGAGCTTTCTGCATTACTTTTATCCTGCATTAAGCTACCACCTGCATCTAGCACCCAGACTTATACCTCTTTTAGATGGTCGCATTAGCGGAGTTTTACTGTATGTCTTTCCAAGCTTTATTTTCTGTTAGTATTTTCTCTCTTAGCCCTATACTATTCCTAGTGAATACACAATGCAGTGAGGCTTATTAGCCCTTTACACCATGGATATTATTGTAAGAATTAATGTACGTATGAATATTAATTAGCTCAATATTAACCCTTCGCTTGCTGAATTTTAAAATACATTTCTCCTTCCTTACCGATGCCCTGTTGTATAATTACATATATCTTCACTGTGTACAAGTATTTCGCTGTGCAATCACTGCTGTGGAGTGCACTGGTTGTACAATCAACTTGTAAATACATATGGATAGAGAGAAGAATTATTGATTGCAGGTGATCTGTTCATATGCACCAGAGCTTGTCCACATGCCCGTGGGCCTGGTGTATCTGGTGTGCCTCGTGTCCAGGTGTTAGCTTCCTCCGAGTCATTTGTAGGCTGGGCTACAAGGTACATGTACCCGATTTCGGCGTGTCGCTACGGGGAAACACTACATAGGGTTTGCGAGCCTAGCATACTGTTTTTCTCTTCTCTGGACCGTCCAGCTATCAAGCGGCAGTAGCTCAAAACGGAAGATGACAAGAACCGCTCGCCTTGCAAAAACACTTGGTGTATCACATCAGTCATAGGGACATAACAAGTAACTAAACAATAAAGTTGGTACTGTTTACCGCTAACAGTAGGGTTGTCGCGTATTAAAACATTGTTGGCTCTTCCTGTTTCAATGTTCACTCAACATGTAAAAGTACCCCCTCCTATCCACTGGTCGCTTTAACTTAAGGTTTGTCTGTTTTTGTTTGGTTTACATACCGAGTGACAAAGGCCAATATTCGCCGATATTTTGAGTATGTGCGAGCCATCTTGAAATAAAAAATAAAATAAAATACTAACAAAGCAATATAATGCATGCAGTTTACCTCTAATAGTAGTATTCTCACGAATTAAAAACACTAATGGTTCTACCTGCTCCAATCATGCCAATGTCCACTCAATATATAAACATAAATTCACCCCGTTTATCTCTCAGTCGCTGTATCATGATTTACCTTGATGCATTTGATTAACATATTAAGTGACAGATACCAGAATTCGCCGACAATCTGAGATAAATGCAAAGTAATAAACCAGCCGTCTTGAAAAATATATAATATACTACTAACAAAACAATATACTCGTAGTTCTGACGAATTAAAGCACTGCATGTTATTACTGTGCAATTTCCACTCCATGTGTAAACATAAAACCGCTCTCCTATCTCTCGATAGCTTTATCATAAGGTGTATCTTTAAGCGTTTGATTAAAGGCATTTCGAAAGAATTGTTGACCCATTAACCCCATGCTGTATATTTTGGGTGCTGGCTCCCTGCTGTACATGTTGGGTGCTGGCTCTCTGCTGTGCATTTTGGGTGCTGGCTTTCTGACATCTAATACACAAACCTATAAGGCGGGATACTATCACAGAGGATCAAGGTGTAATTGCATAACTTTATATGGCCATTGACCCTGACTGGACACTGCAGGTGCACTCCAGGGCATCAATAATCAGCACAGCTAGACACTGTGTATTAATGTGTGTGTGTGTGTGTGTGTGTGTGTGTGTGTGTGTGTGTGTGTGTGTGTGTGTGTGTGTGTGTGTGTGTGTGTGTGTGTGTGTGTGTGTGTGTGTGTGTGTGTGTGTGTGTGTGTGTGTGTGTGTGTGTGTGTGTGTGTGTGTGTGTGTGTGTGTGTGTGTGTGTGTGTGTGTGTGTGTGTGTGTGTGTGTGTGTGTGTGTGTGTGTGTTTTAGTGTGGGTGGGTGTGGGTGGGGGT
This sequence comes from Azorinus chamasolen, assembly GCA_963576725.1. Lineage (NCBI taxonomy): Eukaryota > Metazoa > Mollusca > Bivalvia > Cardiida > Solecurtidae > Azorinus > Azorinus chamasolen. Next base: position 2,495,753 of record OY755240.1, read on the forward strand.
CACTTATGAAGGCGCTTCGGGATGCCTTTAACATGTTGTTGAGTGATAACGGCCATTATTAGCTGACATTTTGAGTTTGGATCTGAAACATGTGCAAAGCAATTAACCAGCCATCTCCCCTTGTATAGATACAATACAGTTGATGCTGTTTACTTACTGTTTTTTTACTCTAACACTAGTTTTATCAATCAGTAATTACACCAGGGTCCATGCTTATAAAACTTTTAGTTGAGTCTGAGTACGTTCTCAAGCTTTTGATTGGTCAGATTTGAGCCTCTGGCTCAAATCTGACCAATCAAAAGCTTGAGAACTCAAATCTGACCAATCAAAAGCTTGAGAACGAAACTCAGACTCAACTAAAAGCTTTATAAGCATGGACCCAGGTTCTTCCTGTTTCAACGTCCACTAAGTATATAAAATTGAATTGCCCTCCTATCTGTTATTTGCTTTATCATTAGGTTTATCTGTACATGTATATACTTTAAGGTATATATCTTGAGTGTCCAAGGCCAGTATTTGTCGACATTTTGAGTCTGAACCCGAGAGGCAGATTATGAGATGCTTTCTTGTCATATGATACAAAATCTTTGCAAATACGTTTTCTTTCATTGTCTAGTTACTAATCATGTCAATGGTTGGCGATTACCGGTATGCAATCTGAGAATTTTTATCCCTTGCCATTTCAGGCACGACCTGGCTAGCACTTGTAAGCAGCTTGGGTCAATGCGAGGGTCTAAGCCATTGGACACTAGTCTGTGAAATAGTTTGACCGAATCAGAACAGTAAAACCCACCCAAACCGGAATTCTAGAAAAGAAATGTATATACTTTTGGCAGGCGACAGCTTAATGCAAGGTGAAAGTCATGTAGAAAGCTCCTAGATGAGCTTTCTGCATGACTTTCACCTTGCATTAAGTAGCCACATGTCTCCAAGACCGATATTTACCATATACAGTAAAACCTCTGTATAACGACCACTAAATTGTGTTAATTAGTTGGTATTTTGGGCAGGTGGTTGCTTAAAGCAAGGTGAAAGTAAAACAGAACGCTCCAATAGGAGCGTTCTGTTTTACTTTCACCTTGCATTATGCATCCATCTGCCTTTAACACAGAATACTTGACGTAATTTAGTGGTCGTTATGGAGAGGTTTTACTGTACTAAATTGAACGTCTCGTTTAGAGGGGTTTACTGTAGTTTGTAAACAGTGCCCTAGACCAGAGTTTGAGCAGACATCATATTTCATAGCACGACAATGGTGATAGTGGTCAGAGTTTGGTCTCAGTCTCATATATAACCCTTTACCTTATAGAAACGCCCTTTGGTGCTTTTGCAAACAGAGTAGACCCAGATCAGACGACCTGCTTTGTTTGCTAATGAAACAGTATATACTGACACGCAAACGAATATGTGTACTAGGTTACAGGGGATTTTTGAAAACTTATTTAAGCAAAATATTGGCATATTTGGTATCAAAATTTGCTATTTTAAAGTGTATTGATTACATGATGGCTTACTTTTGATTAAAATTGTATCATTATCAGAGGTTTGTTTAACGTGTAAATAACAGAAAGGTGAGCAGTATTCCGTAGAAGTGGTGGGCACAACAGATACATATTAACTGAACATTACGTATCAACTCAGTGTTCTATAGACCACGTGGACCTGACGTAACGTCAAGTATGATGTCGGCGGGAATGGCGTTCCATTAATGTACTAAGACTGCAGACAAGTCATCAATAATGTTGATTAATAGAATCAAGCATGGGTTTTGTTAAAGACGGGGGTTTCTATACCCGAGGTTGGTCTGTTCCAGTCGGAAACGAGCTTTAGCGAGTTTCCGATAGGAACAGACCAACCGAGGGTATAGAACCCCCCGGCTTTAACAAATCCCATGCTTGATTATTTTTCTCGCTGAAATACGCCCTAAAACCAAGAAAATTAACGAATTTTGTTAAGTACTACTTTACATTGCGTAATACGACTTCCATATCTAATAGTAACAGGCCGCAGCATAACTTTATGCGTGACACCAAATTCTTGCATAAAACGTGCTGTTGTAGTCCCGCTAGACCATGTATTAACAAGGCTAATCTCGTGCTCACGCGCTGTTGTTGACCGGTTTTAATTATACCTATTACGGGCCTAAGGTAAACAATGGACACGAATGCTACAGCGTTTTGGCCTAAGCTAGGTGAACGCCGGGGTGTGAGTATTTCCAGGAGCACCGACAATGAACTGTTTTTAGTGATAGACATATTGAATGAAATTCCGTGTAAACGGTATTTGATACAATCATGAACTGACGTCGAAAAGAAAACAGTGGCCCGGAAACGGCATAAATCGACGAAGTGTCAAAGAAGTGTATAGTTTTGCTGCCGTTGTTTTGCTTGTATTTTGAAGAATTAAATTGATGCAGGAGAGCAGAAAATTGGTTTTATGCAAGAATATCGTTAATACACGTTTGTTTTCGGGCAATAACATCTGCAGTGTCCCTCGGGAATGTTGTTGCCCTCGCCCTTCGGGCTCGGACCAACAACAGTCCCTCGGGACACTGCAGATGTTATTGCCCGAAAAAACGTGTATTAAACCTCTAATGACGTCATTTGTTATGACAACCACAAACGTTACGTTTTGGCGTAAATATAAATGACTGAGTGACTACAAAACAACGTCTTCGGTTAATTAAATATGCTTTTAAAGTGTTTATATGATAAATAGAATTTCATATTCGTGCTAATTACTTATATTAATTTCAATTCATAAGGTTGTTGCCTATAGAAATGTTGGTATAATTCTGTAAGAAGTCCATCCCTTGTTTTGATTTTACCCAATCGCGCGTATGAATACACTAGTCACGGGGTGTTCCAGATAAGGATTTCTAGTACGGCTATTTTTAGTAACTCAGCTTATCTAGCACGACTGAGAGGCGAGAATACATGGTTTGGTCTTGCTCCACGGCCAAGCAAATCCTATAAATATTCAACAGGATTCATGTCCGGAGAGCATAGCGACCAAAGTAAGACGTTAACGGTATGTGTACAGTGGGATAATTCCTAATAAGTACAGCAGTATGTGACCTTGTATGATCATGCATTCTAGACATCAAGCAGAGTTCTGTTGTTGGAAAGGATCAACAACTTGGATTAAAACTTGGTCAATATAACCTTGGGAATTTAACCCTTTCCGTCATATAAACGTGTTTTCACGCATCTGCAAACAGAGTAGAGCCAGATCAGACGGCTCATAGAGGAGTCGTCTGATCAGGGTCTACACTGTTTGCTATTAGAATTTCAAAGATCTGTGTCTTGACTTTCTAAAATGGCTACAATGCTCCACTTTCCATATTTCATAATAACCTTGTTGTCAATGAATATTCAGTAGGTATTGAAATCTGTAATAAACATAGAACAGAGAAATGGTTGAACTACCATGAATAACAACAAGGTCTGTGTTCCAACCACCCATGGTACCTCGCCAGACCATTACACTACCCATCCAAAACATCTCGCTCTAGATAATAGTAAACAGTTCTTGTAAAAACGTTCCCTTCTAGATCTACCTCTAAATACCCGAACTCTATATCCCTGTCCTTCATAATGATATAAACGAATTATTACGTCTTTGCAAACAGAGTAGACCCATATCAGACGACTCCTGTGTGAGCTGTCTGGTCAGGGTCTGCTCTGATTGCTTATGAATTTTATCCCCTTCATTCTGTATAAAGAACGGAACTATAGTAATCGAGGATATATATAGATGTAATTTTACAGATTAATTCAGCCAAGATAAAAAAAGCAACATGTGTTCATGTGCAATTCCAAAAAGTTGACTAATGAATATACGTCCTGTAATTATTGAACAGGTAAGGGGCTATAAAATAAAACTTTTAATTTTGCTCTTCAGGTTTTTTTTTAAAAAAAAAAATTCTTGTTTGTTAGTTATTGTTGTTTTTGTTTGTTTGACTGTGGCGTTGTTTTTTTTTTTTTTTTTTGTTTTTTTTTCATTTTTGGGTTGGGATGGAGTCATTTGGATATCATTTACGATGGAATTTAGTGTAAACTCGTATTATTCATTGTATCCGAAAAAGATCCCGCAGTTGGCAAATTCAACGAACCGACGAAACTATTTTCGGGTACCAGCTACGTATTTTATTATAAACTTCCGCTTGTCAGACACAAACGGAGCACAAACGATAGAAAATGAATATATTACCACATAAAAGGTATTTAGATACTTCTAAAAGGAAATATTGTTATTTCATATTTATTTAATGATATACCTAATCTTCAAGATGCCTTTTTCCTTTTTAAGTCGTATCATCTCATTTGGCATTAGTTTTCGCGACACGTTGATCTTTCAACCCTTTCCCTGTTCTATGTTAATTCCGAATTTCAATATACAAACTGAATATTCATGGACATAATAGTTACAATGAAATATGAAAGGTGTAACACTGTGGCCATAGAACTGAAAGAAACATTTCTTTCAAATTTTATTAGCAAACAGAGCAGACCCTGATCAGACGGCTCCCATAGGAGCCGTTTGATTTGGGTCTACTCTGTTTGCAAATGCTTGAAAACACGTTTATATGAAGGAAAGGATTAAAGTGATATAACTGAAGGTATATTCTGCCTAGTTGTGTATAAATCAATCAGCAATTAAAGTTGTACATATGCTCATTTGATAACTATAATGCTTACATCCCATATTATGGGTATGTCTAAACACCATAAATCTCATATCCGCGGATATGAGAGTCATATCCGTCATATCCGGTGTTTAGTTATACCGCATATTATAACAAGATATATCATTCAGCTACTAATGATTAGTAATATCTGAATGTAACCTTTGTTTTTAAATCCTTAAAGTGTAAAATGTTCTCCTGAGTTTTACGAAATGACTTTGGAATCGAAATCATTGTAGCTTAGAACTAATTACAGATCATGGTAAGGAACAAGTTGTTTGTGTCAAACAATTAGAAATCGATTGCTATGGAGACAGCACAAAAATTCTAACAGACACTTGATGCCTGCGGGGTGTAGAAAGGTCACAAGATGTCACACTGTAGTTAATCAAGATCAAGAGACCAATGATCGTCCATTCACAGGAATCTGTTGTAACTAGTATATATAAATACATTATGTGGGGTATCACAAATCCGACCTGATCGGACCATATTTTCTGATAAAACGGACACATTAGGACCAAGTAATTGTGAATATGTTCCTTGAGCTTTAGTTAATATAGCCCACCAGAATATTCTCACATGAACTTTTGTGATTGCCCATGGTCTGGCATCAATCCATCTGTCTGTCCATCATCAACAATTGATTTAACCCTTTATTCTGTGAAGACAAATGTAAGAAGTAATGACATCATGAATATTGATTAGATTAAATATTGGCAGTGGCTATTCGTACGGTACCGTATGAATAGCCCCAGCGGCTATTCGTACGGTAGTTCCATACGAATAGAAATAAGTACCGTGTACGCTATTCGTACGGGAGTCAATGACACTTTGTTTTTATCTAATATATGTACCATGTATTTACTTGTACTTTTCTCTATTTTTGCAGCAAGTTTAAATCCGTTTTAATCCTTTAAACTAATTGATTACACATAATAATAGCAAGGCTGTAGATCACTGACCTTATTTGCAAACAGTTACAGCTGAATACTGCTTATATAATAGACTATTCAATTTAGAAACCAATTAGTACTAAAGTAGTTTTTAAACAAGGTGTGTATCTGCCTTTATATGCCTTTGCAAGAAGAGTAGATCAAGATCAGACCATTCCTGTTTAAATTATGCATGGAACTAACACAGATTTAAACCACCCGACCAAAATACTAATTAACACAATTTCGTGATAAAGAGGTTTTTCAGTATATCAAACGTAACCAGCAGATCCTGACAAGAAACTTTACATATAAAGCAAGTAAACATGCTATGCATGCAAAAAATGTTGGGCATAGCTAAGCACTAACCATAACCACATAACCTTTACATACAAATCAAATGAAAACACGCACCCTTACAGTGCTATTTATCATGAAGGGCAGATATATAATAAACTAAATGGCAAATACAGTGCATCAGTTACAAAAAACACTAGTAGTTTCATCGAGTTAATCGGCGTCTCACCTGGATCCAAACTGTTAGCATAGATATTCACTCATCCACCCATAGCAGGCTAAAGGTGAACAATAATGATATTGAAATAAAGAGGGAGAAAAACCTTGTAGTTCTCTTTCCATGCAGTACAGTAGTACAGTAGTAGTTTTGAACTTCTTTTACACATAATTAAGGACAGGGCTGTAGATCGGTGACTCATTTGCAAACAGACTTAATTAGTCGACAAAGAATAAAGCAACACATCAATTGTAATTCAGTAATTAATCAGTTTCAATTCTTTGCAAACTGACTTAATTAGTCGATCCGAATTAAAGTAACACATCTACGGAGATTCAAAAACGAACGATTTAAAATAATAACTATCTATACTGAATAAAACAATTGAATAACTCCCGTACGAATAGCGTACACGGTACTTATTTCTATTCGTACGGAACTTCCGTACGAATAGCGGCTGGGGCTATTCGTACGGTACCGTACGAATAGACACTGCCTTAAATTTTATATTAGGCTTTAAATAACATATGGAAACAGGAATGCCATGACCATGGCAGAAACTGTAGAATCATATATCATGTATTATATCATAAGCAAACAGAGCAGACCCCAGATAAGATGGCTCCTACATGATAGATCCTGCAAAAGCAAAGAAAGGCATATTTATGGAGTAAACATAAAGGGGTATTTCCTAAGCAGACCCAGATTAGACGACTCCTACAGGAGCCATCTTATCAAGATATGCTCTGTTTGGAAAGGAATAGAAAGATCTGTTTAAGAAGTAAAGGGTTAAAATAAACCATGCTGACCATTGAACCTGATAGAGACACCGTTAAAATAAACCATGCTGACCATTGAACCTGATAGAGACACCGTTAAAATAAACCATGCTGACCATTGAACCTGATAGAGACACCGTTTTGCAAACTGCTTAACCCTTTCCTCCATGAATATTCATGCAAGAAATAATGACATCATTAATATTTATTACATGTAGTTAAGTTTTTTATAATAACACATGGACACGGGAAGTTTTGGCAGTGGTAGAAACTGTAGAATCATATCTATATTATATCATAAGCAAACAGAGCAGACCCTGATCAGATGGCTCCTATATAGGAGTCGCCTGGTCTGGGTCTACTCTGTTTGCAAAGCTGTAGAAAGGTGTTCCATTATTTATGGAGTAAAGGGTTAATTAATATATGTTTAGATATAATAATTGACAGCAAATTTTGCAGATTCTGGATGGATGCCAGTTTTGTGATATCAATCTGATTGCTGATCAATATAAGATTCTTAAAGCTAAGGAGCAATCTTGAATGTTTGATAATTCCTTTTATTCTGGATAAGCCGGAACATATGTATAAATGAGTATGTATATATAAATTCTTCAGTTGGCATGTTCGCACAAAAAAGAACATTGAGCGAGTTAGAAAAGATGAAGAAAAGGCAGCACAAGAAGAGAAGGAAAGGCAGAGAAAAATTGCATTGGCTGTAAGTATATATACAGGTAATCTAAATTAAAAAAACGTCTCAGAACTGACCACTCAAGAAGTTTTGCATCAACTCTTTCTCTGTTGAATATGTAAGAAATAATGACATCATGAACATTTATTTACTGAATTTTTATTTGACAATTATTATACTGCAAAGTAAAGTCCTCACTTCTGATTGGTTAATCCTTCCCTCCATAGGCTATTTTTAGACCCAAGCTCTTTGAATGAATAGAGATTTCAAAGGAAAATGTTAGGAGCAAATGCTCTATTTATCACCATGGTTTCAACTGGTGATTTTTACAGAGGCGTAGAAAGGCGTATTTATGGAGGAAAGGGTTAACTTGTCGTGTAAATGAGTCCATGTATCCTGGGAAAGAACTGTATAACTAATAATGTGCACAGAATATTTGTACACAGGATATTATGGTATTGGAAGAAACTGTTGGGTTAGATCTTTTATGATTTATAAACCAAAGACAGCAGACCTTGGTCAGACAGATCCTGCAGGAGCCATCTACTGTGTCATGAAAAAGCATGTACGAGGGAAAGGGTTTTAAAGACAGTGCAGACTGAAAGTAGTATAGTAGGCTCTACTACATTTTGCTCTATATTAACCCTTTCCCTCATATTGACACCTCTGTAAAAATCACCTATTGAAACCATTGTGATAAATAGAGCATTTGCTCCTATAGGAGCAAATGCTCTATTTATCACAATGGTTTCAAACTACAAAATTCTAAAATTTTACTTTTCTCTAGTTAATGCTCCTTTTCGGTAGATTCATTCAAAGAGGTTGGATCTAAAAATAGCCTATGAGGGAATGGGTACCCCTTCCCTGTTCTATATTTATTCCAAATTTCAGTACCTACAGATTTATTAAATTCCATTAGCAAACAGTGTAGATCGACCCTGATCAGACAGCTCCTATAACATAGTGGTATGCACTGTTTTCAAATGCGTGAAAAACTCTTTTTATGAAGGAAAGGGTTAACCTTTACTCCATAGATACACCTTTTAAGTTTTAACACTTTTGTAGACAAAGTAGACCAAATCAGATGGCGCCTGTAGGAGTTGTCTCATCAGGGTCAATTTTGTTTGCTGATAGAATAACATGCATATTCATGAAGTAAAGCCACCAGTTCAAAACATAATTATAAATGGGCTATAGTCATCAATCTTAAATACAAACATAACTTTTTACCCTTTCCTCTGTAATTATGCCTTTGCAAACAGAGTAGACCCAGATCAGATGGCTCCTATAGGAGCCCTCTTATCAAGATCTGCTCTGTTTGCTTATGATATAATAAACATCTGATTCTAAAGTTTTTGCTTGGCCAAAACAATAGTTACAAATATCAGTCACATGAAGAAATCACATTGTCATAACATGAATGAAAATACTCAACGAATAAAGAAGCCAGCGTCGAATGACCTTATGCAAGCGATTAGGTAATCACTCCCATAAGTTGGCCATAACTGCGCGTGGTAAGTGTGATAAATAAGCATAGTGGGAATCAGCTGAACTGACAGTTGCAACTGTATCATCAACTGGATAGAGTGTTAATCCCTTCCCTTATATATACGCAAGTCCATGCCAAAGGCTTAAAGCGAACTTATTCGATATCGGATTGATACCATGCAAAGAATACTGCAGCGTCTATAACGCTTTGATGTATATAGCACATGGACACAGTAACTTTTGTCCACAGCAGAAACTGCAGAATCATATCTATTTTATATCATTAGCAAACAGAGCAGACCCCGATCAGACGGCACCTATAGGAGCCGTCTGATCTGGGTCTACTCTGTTTGCAAAGGCGAGGAAAGGCGTATTTATGGAGGAAAGGGTTAAATGTGTTTTTTGTACAAGAATTAAATCGATTAATTTTCATAAAGGGCTTTGTCTTGCTTGAATATTCATGAACTAAAAGGTTATAATTGTTATCAGGAACAAGAAGCAAGAACAGATCAACTGAGAGTAAGGGCAAAGAAACGACGGACAGATAATTTAGAGGAGTTACCAGAAAAACTACCGAAACTAGATGATGGGAATGAGCCAAGTAAGTGTCTTATAGGAATAATCAATCTGGGTACATTAGCAGTGCTACAGATACAGGTGCGTACTCAAATAATAAAATCGTTATTTCTCGACCAAACCCGATAGAATCGTCTCGAAGAGAGTGGCCACAACATAGAATTTGTTGGAGAAATAAAGACGTTATTCTTGAAAATGTTTTAATTTACACATCTTATCTGGAGCTCTGCATTAATTTCCCCAAATATTGGGACACTCAATCTTCCGCCTCGATCAGTTTGTAAAGATTAATCTTAATTTGGCATCATTTTGATAACCATACACATAGCTACTTAAATATGCGTTTTACCACCTTTGCCAACAGAATAGACCCTGATCAGATGGCTCCTGCGAGAGCTATCTAATCAGGGTCTGCTCTGTTTGCTTATAGAATTATATGGATCTGATTCTCTATGTTCATATACCATTATAGAAATAGATTTGCCTAATTCATATTCATGATGTCGTTATTTCTTACATGAATATTAATGGAGTAAAGGGTTAACCATTTGCTTCATAAACATGCCTTTTTATGCTTTTTCAAACAAGAGTAGACCCAGATCAGATGGCTCCTGTAGGAGCCGTCTGATCAGGGTCTGCTCTGTTTGCTAATGGAATTTGATTGCTCTGTTTCTGAAGTTTCTTAATGGCTACAATGTTCAATCTTCCTTATTTTTTATCATAACTATTTTGTCTATGAATATTCAGTAGGTACATTGTATTGAAATCTGGAATAGTTAAGAACAGGGAAAGGGTTAACCCTTTCCCTGTTCTATGTTTATTACAAATGTCAATACCTACTGCATATTCAGGGACATAGTAGTTATAATTAGATTTGGAAGGTGGAACATTGTAGCCATTTTAGAAAGTAAAGAAACAAATCTATCAAATTCCATTAGCAAGCAGAGCAGACCCTGATCAGACGGCTCCTCTAGGAGCCGTCTGATCTGGGTCTACTCTGTTTGCATATGCGTAAAAACACGTTTATATGAGGGAAAGGGTTAAGTAGCACTGACACCATAGTAAATAGTGTAGACCATAGACAACCTGATCCTTCAGTAACAGTTTGATCATGGTCTGCACTACCGGGTATTTGCCGAAGTTTGTTTGTCCGAATACTTAACCCTTTATTCTATGGATATTCATGTATGAAATAATGTTGTAGGTCATCGATATTAATAAGAGTAAATGTTATAATTGCACATGGACACATGATTATTTTTTTTTGGTCATAGCATGGTAGAATCATATCTATATTATATCATAAGCAAACAGAGCAGATCCTGATCAGACGGCTCCTATAGGAGCCATCTGATTGGGTATTCTTTGTTTGCAGAGGCATAGAAAAGCATATTTATGGAATAACGGGTTAAATTAATTAGGGTACAATTTGTTACAAATTTCCAGAGATAAAAGTGTGAAACTTTCGACATTTTCTTTGCATGCTCTTGAATTACATGTTTAGTCATTCAAATGTATAGTTTTAGTTATTCAGTTTATATACAAAATGCAAATACATGTACTTAACAGGCATCATTACTACATTTAATTTGTAAAACCAATTTCTCCATAGATATACAGTTTGATACCTGCGCAAACACAGTAGACCCAAACCAGACTGCTACTGAAGGGTCTGACTAATCAGGGTTTCTAAAATGGCTGCAATATTCTACTTTCCATATTGTATTATTACTGTTTTGTTCATGAATATTCAGTAGGTATTGAAATTTGGAATAAACATAGAGCAGGGAAAGGGTTTGAGCAACATATTTAGTTCAATAATTCATCAAATTGTCTGTGCTTGTTTAAATAACCCTTTAGGAGGAACCATCTGATCTGGGTCTACATTGGAGCAAAGCTCTATTTGTCACAAAACTAAATGTATACAGTTATGATTTTTTTCCTTTTTACTAGTAATGCTACTTTTTCTGTAGATTTATTCAAAGAGATTGAGTCTTACCTAGCCTTAGAGTAGCCTATGATGTAATGGGTTAACCCATTCCTTCATAAGTTATTTTTAAATACAACCTCTTTGAATAAATCTACCGAAAAGGAGCATTAACTAGAGAAAAGGAAAATCTTGTAGGAGCAAATGCTCTATTTATCACAATGGTTTCACAAAGTGACTTTTACAGAGTCGTCAAAAGTCGTCATAATCAGGAAATGAGTTAAAGGTGTCTCTAGGCTGTGTAGCATTAACATCATTTTGACTGCTTTGTACAAAAGATTTCGATGCTGACGTAGGGAGGTTTATATTAACTGTTTGTTCATGAATATTCAGTAGGTATTGAAATTTGGAATAAACATAGAGCAAGGAAAGGGTTTGAGCAATGTATTTAGTTCAATAATTCATCAAATTGTCTGTGCTTATTTAAATAACCCTTTAGGAGGAACCATCTGATCTGGGTCTACATTGGAGCAAAGCTCTACAGTGCTCCCTCTCTACAATGACAACCTTTGGGATACAAAGATTGTATGTTTTGTTCAGAGGGAGTTGTTATAGGGAGGGAAAATCAAACATAACTAGCTTGTTTGCAGACCCCCAGATAAGGTGTATTTCGAGAACTAAAACCGTTAGGACTCCATCCAACCCTATGTTGTGACCACTCTTTAGAATCGCCACAAAGTGAGGATTCTAAAGAGTGATCACAACATAGGGTTGGATGGAGGAATAAAGAAAATGTGATGAAAAAAGGTTGTTTCTGAAGCTTTGTTGTTTCGGAAACAGTGACATGCGTTGTTGTAAGGAGGGAATCGTTATTGAGAGGGCTGTTGTAGGGAGGGAGCACTGTATTTATCACAAAACTACATGTATACAGTTATGATTTTTTTCCTTTTTACTAGTAATGCTCCTTTTTCTGTAGATTTATTCAAAGAGATTGAGTCTTACCTAGCCTTAGAGTAGCCTATGATGTAATGGGTTAACCCATTCCTTCATAAGTTATTTTTAGATTCAATCTCTTTAAATAAATCTACCGAAAAGGAGCATTAACTAGAGAAAAGGAAAATCTTAGGATTTTGTAGTTTGAAACCATTGTGATAAATAGAGCATTTGCTCCTGTAGGAGCAAATGCTCTATTTATCACAATGGTTTCACAAAGTGACTTTTACAGAGTCGTCAAAAGTCGTCATAATCAGGAAATGAGTTAAAGGTGTCTCTAGGCTGTGTAGCATTAACATCATTTTGACTGCTTTGTACAAAAGATTTCGATGCTGACGTAGGGAGGTTTATATTAACTGTTAATTTGTAGCCTATCTTGTTTTGTTTTTCAGCTGATGCCGTAACAGCCACCACTTCAAATGTTACCGATATTTATACTAGCACTGGGCACATGAATTTCTTCAAAGATGTTGAAGCCGGGGTAAGAGTCCTTTCCTAAACAGTATACCAGTGACTGTACTCAGTCAAATTCTCTAATCACAATGAGACAGTAAGTGAGCGGGGATACTCTTTTTCTCATACCAACAATAAACAGATGTCAAGATGGGAGGTGTCTCTGTGGCCAAGTGGTTATGGTCTTTGACTGACAGTCACTTAGAACCTCGGCGCTGTGGCTTGAATCCCTGTCTGGGTTTCTGGATTTTTATTTGAGGCCTACCAGCTGACTTGCAATAGGTTGGTAGTTCTACTCTGATGCACCGGCCGCGTGGCTCAGTGGGAGAGCGTCCGCCTGGGGTACGGAAGGTCGTGGGTTCGATCCCCGGCCGCGACAGACCAAAAGTCGTTAAAAGTTGGTACTAGTAGCTCCCTTGTCTATGCTCAACATTAAAAGGGTAGTTCTAGGACTGGTCGGCCCGGTGTCAGGATAATGTGACTGGGTGGGGTGCCCATGGTATTGAAATTTGTAATAAACATAGAACAGGGAAAAGGTTAAAAAGATACCCATTCTCATATTATGGCTTACACATACATGTACATGGAGTACCTTTTAGTATGCACTATGTTCGTTGGCAGGAGGTGAAGTCTGGAACTAATAAAGAGCATGAGGAGGAAAAGCGAGCAGAGAAAGAGAAGTGGGAAAAGGACATTGGATTGCTCACCTACCTGGGCCAGAGTGCAGTAGAAACACAAGGTGAGACTAAAAGAGAAGTAGGACCAGGGGAAAACCTGGCCTGAAGAACCATCTGACCAGGGTCTGCTCAGTTTGCTTATGATATAATATAAATTAATCTAACTGATATTCATGATGTCATTATTTCTCACATGAATATTCATGAAGGAAAGGGTTAATAAAACTGAGCAGACCCTGGTCAGACGGCTCCTGATCTGGGTCTACTCTGTTTGCAAAGGCGTAGAAAGGCGTATTTAAGGAGTAAGGGAGGCAGGTGGCAGCTTAATGCGGGGTGAAAGGAGCTTTCTGCATGACTTTCATCCTATATCAAGCTACCACCTGTCTGAAGACCTGGTTTTAATACTTATTTTAAGATCTGGTTTAAGGGGGTTTCACCATACATGTATTTACTAATTTCACTTTTCTTTGTGTTCTTCTATACATGTAACTCTATGTAGTCTAGTGAGAAGTTTATGATTACCTCCATGGGTTGAAGATTAGATAAGGAGTAAGTCTGTGTCTAATCAGGATCCAAACTGTTTTACACACATTTTTTTTAGGAGATATGAGGGTCAATATAAGCATTGAGAATTGCAGCCGCTGAGTTATTTTTCAAGATTTCAGACCGAGTTCCAAACAGTTTGAATCCAGATTAGAGGTTTGGTTATACTTGTATTTACAAACAATGTGAACAGATCCAGGAGTACTCTAGTCAGGGTCTGCACTACTCTTCATTCAAAATCCTCTCACAAATTTAATCCTTTTATGCCCAATCAGTGTTTATCTATAGAGCCATTGATCTGGGTCTTCACTGTTTGCAAATACCAGTACACACAATCTATAATGTTTGTACAGTACAACCTCTCTAAAATGGGCTCTAAATTACATCAAGTTTGTTGTGTTAAAGACAGGTGGCTGCTTAAAGCAAGGTGAAAGTAAAACAGAATACTCCCAATTCACCTGCAATGAATACGAAATAATTAACACAATTTAGTGGCTGTTATAGAGAGGTTTTACTGTAATTGAAATAAAAGTTGCCTTTCATACTGAATGGATTCTATAATTAACCTTTTCCCTCATAGGTTATTTTTAGATCCAACCTTTATGAATAAATCTACTGAAAAGGAGCTTTTACTAAAGACAAGAGTGTTCAAAGGAATACGTGTCATCTGCTGGGAGAAGTGTTAGAATAAAAAAAAAAAGTGTGATGGACAGAAAGATAGACAAACAGACGATGGAAAAGTGATCCCTATATGACAAACTGCCTCTCGCCAGGTGACACAAAACCAAAAATTCTACGATTGTGTAATTTTGAAAACATTGTTTTATTTCTCACAATGATTTCAAAAAGTAACTTTTCTGTTGCATTAAAAGGCGTCAATATAAGGGAATGGGTTAAACAATGGTGGACCTTTACATTCTGAAAATTCAAAGGGTTAATTTTTCAGAGAAGCTCCCATGGTATTTAGCTAAGAAAAACAAGGAAAAAGAGGAAGACACCACTTTAATGTAAGTACAGTCATAGTAAAACTTTCATTAATGAACCACTTCTTGATGTCTAGGTGCTTGTCTTTAACCCTTTCCCTCATACAAACGTGTTTTCACGCATTTGCAAACAGAGTAGACCTAGATCAGACGGCTCCTAGAGGAGCCGTCTGATCAGGGTCTGCTCTGTTTGCTAATAGAATTTGAAAGATCTGTTTCTTTGCTTCCTAAAATGACTACAATCGTTCACCTTCCATATTTCATTTTAACTACCGGTATTTTGTTAATTAATATTCAGTAGGTATTCAAATTTGGCCTAAATACAGAACAGGGAAAGGGTTAACCTTTTGAATATTTATTTGCTGAATTTTTATAAAGGTGTACAGTAGAACCTGTCATGAGTGGTCATTCATTTAGTGAACTTTCTGCATGACATGACCTGCATTAAGCTAACACCTGCCTTACAGACCCATAATTAGAGCTCTATTTGATGGTGCTACTGTATGTACGTTTTGGTATTGGTCGAGACTGTACAATCTGATCTATGCAATTTGCTAAGAATGCAGAGCAGACCTTGTTGAATCAGCAAACAGAGCAGACCCTGACCTGATCAGACGGCTTTTACAGGAGCTGTCAAATCTCAGTCTACTCCACACGCAAAGGCGTGAAAAGCATTTACCTGAGTGGAAGGCATTACCCCTTTCCCTCATACAAACATGTTTTACGCATATACAAACAAAGTAGACCCAGATAAGACGGCTCCTATAGGAGCCGTCTGATCAATGTCTGCTGTGTTTGCTTACGAAATTATAATAGGCAAGACTTTACAGTTTCTACCAATACCAAACCAATCCTGTCTTCATCCTGTCTTAAAAAATTAGCTAATAAATATTCATGATGTCATTATTTCTTACATGAAAACTGAACAGGGAAATGGTTTACTCCTTACCTGATGAATTTTCATGTTAGAAATTTTGACTGTTTAACCCTTTACTCCATAAATACGCCTTTTTAGGCCATGGCAAACAGAGCAGACCCAAATCAGACGGCTCCAGTAGGAGCCGTCTGATCAGGGTCTGGTCTGTTTGCTAATGTTATAATATAGATAAGATTCTACAATTTCTGTTATGGCCAAAAAGTCTTATGTCCATGTGTTATTATAGCGAGTAATCTAATCAGCTGACTCTGATCTGACAGCTCCTAAAGGGTCTGCCTGATCTTAGTCTGCTCCTATAGGGTCTGCCTGATCTTGGTCTGCTCCTATAGGGTCTGCCTGATCTTGGTCTGCTCCTATAGGGTCTGCCTGATCTTGGTCTGCTCCTATAGGGTCTGCCTGATCTTGGTCTGCTCCTATAGGGTCTGTCTGATCTTGGTCTGCTCCTTTAGGGGCTGCCTGATCTTGGTCTGCTCCTATAGGGTCTGCCTGATCTTGGTCTGCTCCTATAGGGTCTGCCTGATCTTCTCCTATAGGGTCTGCCTGATCTTGTTCTGCTCTTATAGGGTCTGCCTGATCTTGGTCTGCTCCTTTAGGGTCTGTCTGATCTTGATCTGCTCTGTTTTGCAAGGCATCTCCTTGAGATAAAGGGTTATGCAGTCTCTTTCTGAATTAGTATTGATTTGTATGTTCAGGGCATATGCCATACTAATGCATGTAAAAGCATGTTGGATAGGTTTTCAGTGGTCCAGATAAGATTTATATAAAATATAGATAAGATTTAAACATTTAAATGAAATGTTGATTTAAACATTTTCAAGAACAGCTGCTTTATTTCTCCACCAAACCCTTTCTTTATAATCGTCTTGAAGAAATGATGATTTTAGTATTTGGAAGTAATATTCAAAAATTGAGTTATCCTGAAGTTCAAGTTATCTGAATTTAAGATATCAAAGTTCAACTGTATGCATCTGTGTCAAGTAAAGTTTGCTGTTTACAGAGCTGTTAACCCTTCGCTTGCTATTCACGTCAATATACCTACCTGTAAATAGTGAAGACCCAGATGAGACAGCTCCTGCAGGAGCTGTCTCATCAGGGTCTGCACTATTTACAAATTGATTGTGCAACCAGTGCACTCCACAGCAGTGATTGCACAGTGCAATACTTGTACACAGTGAAGATATATGTAATTATACAACAGGGCATGGGCAAAGAAGGAGAAATGTATTTTAAAATTCAGCAAGTGAAGGGTTAATATATCAAAATTCAACTGTACATGCATATCTGTGTCAAGTAAAGCTTGCTGTTCACAGAGCTGTTAAGGATAGAAAAATGAAGGAGAGTCTAGATCCACTGGTACAGATGTCTGAGTATGTAGCCAAGAAAAAGAAGAAGGACAAGCATAAAGATAAGGATAAGCATAAGGACAAACACAAGGTAAACAATAGGAATGTGGAGCTGATGCTTTAAACTCATTCCCTCATACTGAAGACTTTTGACGCCCCTCTGTAAAAGTCATATTATTAGCTCGTCTGTTTCGAAGAAAAGTCGAGCTATTCTGATCACTGAGTCGTAGGCATTGTCGTTGATATCAGATGAATGTATGAAATAATGATATCATGAAATACTAATAAGATGAAATACTAATAATATGAAATCTAATAAGATGAAATACTTATAATATGAAATACTAATAAGATGAAATACTAATAAGATGAAATACTAATAAGATGATTTTTATAATGGTATGTGAGCAGAGGATATATTAGCCATGGCAGAAGTAGTATCAGGCCTATTTTATTATTTCACTCTTTGCATGCTAAGTAATTTCTCGTCTGCAACAATTGTCGTCTGCTTCAATTCTTAAAATAAACTTTCTCTCATTTTTTTTTTAAAAATATGGTCAAGACGAAAAACAGTTTGGATCCTGATGAGACGCCACATTATCCAAACTGTTTGCATAGGTAATCATAGTTTTGCCGCTAGAGTGCAAAGAGTTAACCAAACAGAGCAGATCCTGATCAGACAGAGTCCATACAGTATGAAAGGGTAAAATTTGCAAGAGGATTTTGAGTGACAAACAGTGCTGACCTAAACGTTGCTCAGCAGGCTGGCATCTAACCCTTTTATCCCATTCACTCATGGACTTTTCTTTTATCGAAAAGGAGCATTTACTAGAGGAAAGCAAAATTTTAGAATTGTGAAGTTTTGAAAGGATTGTGATAAATAAAGCATTTGCTCCATAGGAGCAAGAAATCACAATGATTTCAAAAAGAGAATTTTACAGAGATGTCAAAAGGCATCAATATGAGGGAGTGGGTTAATAGATGAAATGAGTGTACATGTACTGATATTTGCAAATGGTATAGACCTAGACCAAAATCCTCTTGTAAATACTGGTATACCCTTTCATACTAAATAGTATTATTCAACAATGATGGATCATTCCACTTTGAAAATTCAACTTCAAATCGAGGGCTTGGTGCAAAACTATTCTAACTCCTTCACAAAGTGAAGGAGTTAGAATAGTTTTGCACCAAACCCTCGAAATGGACTTTATCAATTTCTGAAATGGACAAGTTCAGCTGAATTTTTTATGAACTTTTTTTCTTGAGAAATTATTTTATGTCAAGCAATGTAGATCCAGATAGAGATATTCTCTAAGAGCCCTCTCACCTGGGTCTACATTGTTTGCAAAGGACACGTAGACTTGGAACACCTCATTGTAAATATTATTATTCCTCTGTTACAGGAGAAACATCACAAGCACAAACACAAGACGAAGGACAAGGAGAAAGGTTCAAAATCAAAGCACAGTAGTGCCACTAAAACTATACAAGAACTTAGAGCTGAAAGACTCAAAAGAGAACAGGACGAGAGAAAACGGACAGAAACCTTATTATCAGGGAAGCAGGGTCATGGCCGTGACCCAGATGCCAGACAAGAGCCAGTGAATGAAAGGGAAAGGGGATATAACTCTGTGTTTAATCCAGATTTTGTGAGGAAACCTAGACGAAGATATGAGGATGACTATCATTAAAGTTTATGCTTAGCCTGCAATTCATAAATACCTGTACAAGTTTATCTACTTTCCATAGGTTGTTTAACTCTTTACTTCATGTAAGAAATAATTACATCATGAATATTAATTAGATTAATTGTTATAATAGTGCATGGACACAGGAAGTTTTGGCCATGGCAGAAACTGTAAAATGATATCTATAGTATATCATACAGGAGCCATCTGATCTGGGTCTAATCTGTATTCAAAGGCGTAGAAAGGTGTATTTATGTAGTAAAGGCTTAAAGGGGATGTCCCTACATTTGACGCGTTTCATAAACACTTAAAATGTACAAAACTCATTTGTTTATATGCTGAAAAGTAGTATATCGCAAAAAGCCCCATCCAATTACCGTTTATAATGACAAAATATCGCCGATCCCGGTTGTACATGTACTCCCCGATGTTTCAGTTTTATTCGGGTTGGGTTTTAGTTTCGTAACTGTTCGCCCTATTCGCGATTCTCCGACCACTTCCGAGAAAGCTATTACGTGAACAATGGAGGGATCGGGTGATCATCGGCAAAACGCGGAAGAATTTAACGGAAAAGGACGATAATATTGTGTTGTAGAACAAAAATTATCAGTATTGATGAAATCGGTTTATTTGTATCACAGGGGCATTTTTCGATATAAGTTCAAATTGGGAACCTTCATAATAATGATAGAGCATAACAAATACCAAGTTTTATGATATTATTGAAAATATGCGATCATTGTAGGGACTTCCTCTTTAACCCTTTATTCCATGAATATCCAAAATAGTTATTATATCCCTGCAAACTTGTTATGGGGTATTCTGTCCACATTTGAAAATGGGTAGTTGGTGTCACGAAGTACTCTTTCAGTTTTAAAGTTACTGAATTTTTATTTGGTATACATAATGACCACGAATGATAGATGTGCAAGACGCAATTTCCATGTGTTTACTGTTGGCCATTGCAGAATTATCTCCCTTTGAACTTTGAGCTTTTTTGTCATTTTTGCATTAAACATGGGTAGTTGGTGTTGCAAACTCCTCCTTCAGTCTTAAAGTTATACAGTTTATTCTTAGTATACATGATAACCATGAATGGTAGATGTGCAAGATGCAATTTTCGCGTGTTGCCAGATGGGAATTGCATAATTATCTCCCCCTGAACTTTGAGGGTTTTTTTTTTCATTTTCTGATGAAACATGTTACAAACTCCTCCTTCAGTTTTATAGTTGTTGAATTTATATTTGGTATACATAATAACCCTGAATGGTAAATGTGCAAAACACAATTTTCATGTGCTTACCGCTGGCCATTGCAAAGTTATTCCCCTGAATTTTCAGTATTTTTAGTCATTTTGGCATGCAATATGTGGAGTTGGTATCGCGAGCTCCTTCAGTTTGAAAGTTCTTTAATTGATACTTGCCATACATAATAACCACGAATAATACATGTACAAGACACAATATTTATGTGTTTAGTGGCAGGCATTACAGAATTATCTCCACTTGAACTTTTAGCATTTTTTGTCATTTGGTCCTGTTATATGGGTAGTTGGTGTTAAAAACATGAATTTGCCATCAAGGCTGTTGTGCGGGGGTATTAATCACCTTTAGTGATAGTTCTATTTTACTTCTGTGGCTACCTTGAAGTTTCAATTAAAAATCAAGTCATAAATGTATTTTGTTTTATGTTTATTACAATCATGGTTAATTATCAATACAAGACAATTAATTACAGTTTCAATACAGTAGAACTCTTCTAAACAAGACAAATTTAGATACTTTTAGGCAGGTGGCTGCTTAATGCAGGGTGAAAGTCATGCAGGAAGCTCCTAGAGGAGCTTTCTGCATGACTTTCATCCTGCATTAAGCTGCCACCTGTCTCCAAAACCGATATTTATACTAAATTGAATGTCCGGTTTAGAGGGGTTTGACTGTATATTGTATTGTTCATTTCTCTTTGGTACAAGCTATTTGTACATCCTGGTTGTTTCTGCCTTTAGCATACTGTGGGAAGAAATGTTATAACAAAATTAACTCTTTCCTTCATATGCTATTTTTAGACCCAACCTCTTTGAATGAATCTACCGAAAAGGAGAATTTACTAGAGAAAAGGAAAATGTTATAATTGTTAAGTATAGAAACCATTGTGATAAATAGAGCATTTGCTCCATAGGAGCAAATGCTCTATTTATCACAATGGTTTCAAGAAGTGACTATTACAGGGGCATAGACAAGCATATTTATGGAGGAAAGGGTCAAGCAAGATGAAAAGCAGAGAAATTCATTGTTTCATCCGGATCAAATTGTTTAACCCTTCACTCCATGAATATTCATGTAAGAAAAATTATATCATGAATATTAATTCGATTAACTTCTATGATGACATATGAACACAGGTTTTCGGCCACTGTGGAATCAGAATTACAGTAAAATCGTGTTAACTCTGACTCTAAAACAAGTATTATTACTGGACTTGAAGACAAATAGCAGCTTAATGCAGGGTGAAAGTCCTAAAACCAACAAGGGTAAGACACGTTTGAGTCAGTATTTGTATATATAGCTTTTTATTATACGCCCACCTAATAAAGGTGGTCGTATATTGTCGTGGCCCTGTCCGTCCGTCCGTTCGTTCGTTCGTTCGTTCGTTCGTTCGTTCGTTCGTCCGTCAACATTTTGTTTGTCCGCTGTTTTCTGGGAAAACTATTTGACAGATATTAATGAAACTTCACACAAATGTTTAATGCATCAAGAACTGAAGCTGAATTGATTCTGAGGTTCATTTGATTTTTCATTTCAGAGTTATGGCCCTTGTCCTAAAAAATATGCAAATAGTTTGTCCGCTGTTTTCTGGGAAAATTATTGAAGAGATATTAATGAAACTTCACACAAATGTTTAATGCATCAAGATCTGAAGCTGAGTCGATTCTGAGGTTCATTTGATTTGTCGTTTCGGAGTTATGGCCCTTTTACTTAAAAAATAGTGCAAATACATGCAAATAGTTTGTCCGCTGTTTTCTGGGAAAACTATTTGACAGATATTAATGAAACTTCACACAAATGTTTAATGCATCGAGATCTGAAGCTGAGTTGATTCTGAGGTTTATTTGATTTTTCATTTCAGAGTTGTGGCCCTTGTCCTTAAAACATATGCAAATAGCTTGTCCGCTGTTTTCTGGAAAAACTATTTGAGAGATATTAATGAAACTTCACACAAATGTTTAATGCATCAAGATCTGAAGCTGAGTCAATTCTAAGGTTCATTTGATTTGTCGTTCCGGAGTTATGGCCCTTGTATTCAAAAAATAATGCAAATAGTTTGTCTGCCGTTTTCTGAGAAAACTATTTGAGAGATATTAATGAAACTTCACACAAATGTTTAATGCATCAAAATCTGAAACTGAATTGATTCTGAGGATCATTTGATTTTTCTTTTCAGAGTTATGGCCCTTGTCCTTAAAAAATATGCAAATAGCTTGTCCGCTGTTTTCTGGAAAAACTATTTAAGAGATATTAATGAAACTTCACACAAATGTTTAATGCATCAAGATCTGAAGCTGAGTCAATTCTAAGGTTCATTTGATTTGTCGTTTTAGAGTTATGGCCCTTGTATTTAAAAAATAATGTAAATAGTTTGTCTGCCGTTTTCTGAGAAAACTATTTGAGAGATATTAATGAAACTTCACAAAAATGTTTAATGCATCAAGATCTGATGCTGAGTAAATTTTGAGGTTTATTTGATTTGTCATTTCGGAGTTATGGCCCTTTTACTTAAAACATAATGCAAATATATGCATATAGTCCGCTGTTTTCTGGCAAAACTGTTTGACAGATATTAATGAAACTTCATACACATGTTTAATGCATCAAGACCTGAAGCTAAGTCGATTCTGAGGATCATTTGATTTGTTGTTTCGGAGTTATGGCCCTTGCACTTAAAAAAATAATGCAAATCTATGCAAATATGAGGATGGCCATAACTTTTTCATTTGAAATGATATTTACTTCAATTTTTCTATATGGTTAAACCTTAATGTGAATTTTCACATATATTGCGGGGTTTTGATATGTCATTTTATTCTAAAGTTATGGTCCTTGAACTTTGTGTGTTCGTTGCTTTGTTTGTCGGTCAACTTTTAGTTTGTCTGTTGTTTTCTGGGAAAACTATTAAAATGATATAAATGAAACGTAACACAAATGTTTTAAGCAACAAAATTTGAAGCTGAGTTTATTTTGAGGTTCATTCAGTTTGTCTTTACAGAGTTATGGCCGTTGCACTTTACAAAAATCTACAAAAATGAGGATTAGCTGTAACTTTTTTATTTAATAAGATATTCACTTCATTTTTTTTAAAAATAGTATCACCTTAATATGGAAATCAAGATCTGAAGCACAGATTAGAAAATGTCAACACTTATAAGGCATGTTGAATCAGAGAAAGTTTGCAAGTGGGCGTATTATGTATCGTATGCGGTACTCTTGTTATATATACATATACTGACTCAAACGTGTCTTACCCCTGCGCTACAACCTGCATTATGCAGCCACCAGCCTATAAAGTTATAAATTCTTCTTTACTGAAAAATCGAGTTAAAGAGATTTAACTGTATTTGATTTAATTTCATAAGCACATGGAGTAGACGATAATCAGACAGCTTCTACAGGACCTGTCTGATCTGAGTCTGCTCAGTTTGCAAAGGTGTATAAATGCGTATTTATAGAGTAAAAGCTCTATTTACCACAATGGTTCTACAATTTGAATTTTATAGAGGCGAAAAATGCGTCATTGGGGGTATTGTGTTAAGCTGTGTAAAAGAATGAGTCCTACAATAAGTGTAACCTTTGCAATGATGTTTGCAGTTTGTTGATTACATAGCAATGGCCACGGGAGAAACTGTTGAGTCTGACCAATATAACTTCATATACAGGAGCCATCTGATCTGTATCTTCTTTGTTTGGAAATGACCAGATGGTGTTTCTATGAGGTAACGGGTTAACACTTTACCTGATAGGGAAACCTTTTAATGCTTTTGCAAGCAGAACAGACCCAAATCAGATGACTACTGTAGGAGCTGTATGATCAGGGCCTGCTCTGGTTGATTATTGAATTGGCACAAATCTGATTCCACAGTTTCTGTTATAGCCAAACTATCTTGTGTTTGTATACCATTTTTCTTAAACCTTTAGCCTGCTATGGGCGGATGAGTGGATACCTATGCACACAGTTTGGATCCAGATGAGACGCCGAGTAACTCGGCGTCTCATCAGGATCCAAACTGTTTGACACCCTGATTGCATATTGGTAGACAAATTGATTATAGCTTGACTTTTGGAAATGTAGTAGGTGAACCACTCTGTAAGCTGGCTAAAGGTTAAAGAAAACATGATGTCAATATTTTATACTAGAATATTCATCAGATGAAATGGTTAATGTTGAAGACGTGTTAACAATTCACTGTTTAACCCTTTACTGCATAAATACGCTTTTCTATGCCTAGCAAGCAGAGCAGACCCAGATCAGACGGCTCCTATAGGAGCCATCTGATCAGGGTCTGCTCTGTTTGCTTATGATATTATATATAAGTATATAGTTTCTGCCTTGGTCAAAAAATCATGTCAACTTGCGCTATTATAACAAATTAATCTAATTAATATTCATGACGTCATTATTTCTAGCATGAATATTCATGGGAGAAAGTGTTAAAGGCGTATACATGTATATTGAGTAGTAATAGTCAAATCATGATTTGAGGGTAGCAGTTCTCCTATGCTTGTACAAGGTGATCGGTTCATCCGACTTGAACGTGTGACCTCTGATGCCAAGGTGGTTCACATCAAGTTTCATGGGTTTTCCTTTCCTGATGTGTTTGTCATCCCAGTCTACTAAAGTTGCTGAGCGGTACTGAACTGTGGGCTTATCTATCGGTACCCCGTGCGTATACGTCAATCTATTTTTAGCAGATGACGTCAAATCTGATACACGATCGCACTGTCTGAATCTTTTGCCCGACACGTGCTGAGGCGGAGTTTGTGGCTTTTCCCCTTGACGTATTTGTAATTGTTCTCGCTGGTACTGCACGTATGGCGATTGTTTCCCGTTTGTTTTACCACGTGACGGCATGCCGGAATTAGACTGTGGAATAACTGTACTCCCAACTATGATTGTTCCTGGCACAGTACTTGTTGGATTATTGAGAGAACCGGTAGATAAGCGTTTTTCTTGACCCCATTTTGAATCACTGTGACTTGAACCTGGCTTCAGAAACTCAGCACTACCTAGACGAAGTGGCCGCGCACCACGTCTTGGAGTACATGCTGGGAACAAGTTATTGTCACCCATATTCATTATTCGAAATCCATTCCGATTCATTTTGGCATCGTCAATTTCGAATTGTAAGCCGTGTGCAGGCATCGGAGGAGTCATGAGATTCAGGTATTGGTTTAGTGCAAGATAATTTTGCTGGTAATGGTCTTGTCTTTCCTTGAAGGCCATTTCGGGGACGGTGCATTCCCTGACAGGGGCAAGATTGAGAATTTTTCCACGGTCCCTGACGCTGAAAGCCTTGTATTCAAAATCGTTTTCCTCATAACCCTCTTCGTCAGAGCGAAACTTCTCGTTCGTGCTTTCGGTACTTGATACAGGACTAAAATATACAAGAAAACGTGTTAATAAACCTCTGAAAGTAGGAGATTTATCAAAAGCGAAAGTAGCAATGTGAATAAAGAATTTGCAAACTGAGTTGTATTGAGCAGTTAAAAGTTCAACACTAAGCACGCACCAGCCTAAGTGGTAGATCTATTCAGTTTTCATAATTTAACCCTTTCCCTCATACAAACGTGTTTTCACGCATTTGCAAACAGAGTAGACCCAGATCAGACGGCTCCTAGAGGAGCCGTCTGATCAGGGTCTGCTCTGTTTGATAATAAATTTTGATAGAACTGTTTCTTTGTTTTCTAAAATGTCTTCAATGTTCCACCTTCAATATTTCTTTATAACTATTTTGTCCATGAATATTCAGTAGGTATTGAAATTTTGCCTAAATACAGAACAGGGAAATGGTTAAAGCATTGAAACTGATGACCCCAAATGACTAGAAACTATAACAACACTGAGAATGAAGTTGTTGTTTTTTTTGGGTTTTTTCTTGGGGGGGGGGGGCTTTTTACGGCTGCTACACGAGCACTTAACATGCTTTCGTGAAGTAGATCAATTCTGAAAGTATAGAAGACCCCCTCCAGTGATTTTTTTACCTGCGAGTCCCGAGTCCTGTACTCGCAAAAATCTCTGGGGATGCAAAGTTTCAAATTATGCGAGTCCCAATAATGCATTAAAATTTCTAACAAAATTTAATTTTTAAGTTTTATTAATACATTTTGTATCTTAATTATATAATCAATACCTAGTTTTTCATCAGCCATTAGTATGAAAAGGCCAGTTTTACAAATACTTTTGACTGGGTGCTTTAATAACGTATTTTCATAGAATATTTGGACTCGATCTTTCATTGGGGGACTCGCAGATTTGCAGTTTATCGAGTCCCAGGACTCGTGCAAGAAAATTTGTAAAAACATCGCTGCCCCTCCCCCCATAGAGACCACTTTCGTAAACACAGCAGACCAAGATCAGACGGCTTCTGTGGGAACCATCTGATCAGGATTTGCTGTATTTTGCTTAACCTTTCCCCTGTTCTATATTCAAGTAAGAAAGTATGGCATCACAATATTTTTCAGGTATTTTTTAGCTCACCTGAGCCGAAGGCTCAAGGTGAGCTATTGTGACCGCCTGTCGTCCGTCGTCCGTCTGTCCGTCCGTCTGTCCGTTCACTTTTATTTCAAATGACTTCTTCTCCTAAACCACTGGGAGGATTTCAACCAAATTTCACAGAAATGTACCTTAGGGTGTCCTCTATCAAGTTTGTTAAAATCATGACCCCCGGGCAAAAAATGGCCCCGCCCCACTACTTTTAAAGGTTTTTTTTTTAAATCTTTAAAAATCTTCTTCTCTGAAACCACAATTTCTAGAGCTTTGATATTTGGGATATAGCATCATCTAATGGTCCTTTACCAAGTTTGTTCAAATGATGACCCCCGGGCTAAAAATGGCCCTGCCCTGGGGCTTGTAGATTTTACATAGACTTATATAGGGAAACCTTTAACAATTTTTTTTCTGAAACCACATAATCTAGAGCTAAGATATTTGGTATGAAGCATCACCTAATGTATCACTACCAAGTATGTTCAAATAATGACCCCTGGGCCAAAAATGGCCTCACCCTGGGGTTTTATATTACTTAACATCAGGAAGCTAGTTAAAAAAAATTCCTCACAGTTATTTCCCTTGTCCCATCAGCATAGCTATAATGGACAAAGGGAGATAACTGCATTGGAATTCTAGTACTTCCAGAATAGTGATTCTATTTGTAACTACTTATAATAAAATGTGGAAGGTGGAACAGTGTAGCTGTTTTAGAAGGCATAGAAACAGATATATCAAATTCCATTTGCAAACAGCAGACCCTGATCCTATAGGAGCCACCTTATCTGGGTCTACTCTGTTTGCAGATGCATGAAAACAAGTTTATATGATGGAAATTAAGGGTTAAACAGGCTTTTCTGCAGTTAAAGGGTTATAGCTCTGGGCAGTAAAATCTCTCCAGGTCAATGTATGACTCTTAACCCTTTGCACGCTAGTGGTGAAACTGTGATTACCTATGCAAACAGTTTGGATCCAGATGAGAGGCTGCATAATGCAGCGTCTCATCAGGATCCAAACTGTTTGTCATCTTAACCATATTTTTGAAAAAAAATGAAAGTAAGTTTATTTTAAGAATTGAAGCAGATGACAATAACTTTTTGTTGCAGACGAAACATTAAAGGGATTTGGAAAGGAATGTTGACCTATTAACCCCATAGTGTGAGTGCTATACAGCTAGATGTTACCAATGTCTCTCAAATTAGATGTGGGAGATATTGGAAATCCTAAGCTAAGAAAACATGATCATGCATATGCCCCCCCCCCCCTTGTTTGCATCCTGATGAGACACTGCATTATCATCTGGATCCACACTGTTTGCATAGGTAATCAAGATGATTATGATGAGAATCATGAGACGCCACATTATGTGCAAAGAGTTAAATATTTAGGAAAATAATAGGTATTTCTTAAATTAGATAATACCAACAATAGATTCATTTTAATACTTTTAATTAACTAAAAAATTGTCATTTTAGGAAAAAGATAGGCATTATGCTAGTTACCATATTTAGAATATTAAATATTAAGGAAACTATTAGGTATTTCTTAAATTTAAATACATAACAAACAGTTTGAATCCAAATCACACACCACCTTATGCAGTGTCTGATCTGGAGCCAAACTGTTAGCAATGTGAAATACATCAAACTGTTCAGGATTTCGTGTACATATGTATTGAAACCTTTCACAAAGCATCTCATCGGGATCAAAACTGCTTGAAACAGTCATAATTTAACAAGTTCCTTCACATAAACGTGTTTTCATGCATTTGCAAACAGTAGACCAAGATCAGATGGAATTTAACGGAATTTAATAGATATGTTTTTCCTTCATAACATTACTCAACATCTCATCAAGAATAGACGGATTTTAAGATATAAACTGCTGGAAACAGTCAATAAACAGGTTTTCACGCATTTGCAAAGTTTACCAGAGTAGACCAAGATCAGACAGACTTTAATAGAATTTATTTTTTCGATTGCATCAAAGACAATATTTTAATATGACTTTGATTATGTGATTTATGTGATTTATACAATTACAAACAATACTAAGTGTCTATTAATTAAGCAATCTGACTTAATTACATGTTATACTTAAATTACATTCAACCCTCAACTTTTTCCATCATCTTGTTTGAGTCATTAACTGTAATTATCAGTTTTCTGCATATATTTGTTCTCTTTCTATAGGTAGGCCAGTTCAAGCAACCTATAAAGCAATCAATTGATACTGACTATAGTCTAATGCATGCTCCATTGAATTACATGTCTGGCTTGATTGTGGGACTTATTGGAATTTTGTCAACCAAAATGTGGGAGACATTGGAATAAACCGTTAACATTTTAGTTTCACAGGTCTTTGCACAATGTTATGTTTGTTTCTGCAGTTAATTTATGTGATTGGAAAAAAATAGTTTCATTATGATCATTTATTCTAACAAATTTTATTATGCAACTCTTGTTTAATTGCATTTAGTTGAAATTTAGGTGTTTAATAATGTCTTTTCTCCTTGCTACTAATTGTATTTGTTTTAATTTGATTTTTAAAAAAAATAATGTCTTTAAGTTAATCAAAATTATTGTCGATCAATAATTAATGTTACTCAAAAAATTAGTAACTCTTCTCTATTTCAATTGTTAAAAAAACTAATGACCCTTTTAATTGACTTATCATCAGATATTCACACCTAGAGCTAGAATTATTTCTAAACACCTATTAACCCCTTACCTGTTTGCTTTGACAAAAAATTATCTGGGACTACTCTGTTTGCTAATGCGCAAAAAATTATTTCCATAAAGAGAAGTTTTAGCTTTGATAAAACCTGTAAAATCAAATCTATATCTTGTCAAATGCAAACAGAGCAGACCCTGATCAGACAGCTTCTATAGCAGCCGTCTAATCTAGTCTACTCTTATTTTTAATGCGTAAAACACATTATTTTTGTGAAGAGAAGTTTTTGCTTTGATAAAAACTGTAGAATCAGATCTATATTCCATAGGTGTCGTTTGATCTGGGTCTACTCTGTTTGCTAATGCGTGAAAACAGCTTTATATGAGGGAAAGGGTTAGAAGATTTTTAAAGATATTTTTATTGGTCATTTCACACAAAAACTGGCATTATGTACTGCCTAGCACTTTATTTGCCTATATACCTGGATCAAGGTATAATTGCATAGCTTTATTGACGTCATTTGAATTTCTCAAAGACCAGTTTTAGGCATTTTGAGCTAAGGCAAAAATGGCACAAGTTGTAAACAGTTTAGATCTTGGTCAACCAGTCACTTGGTATTAGATCTGAATCCAGTTCAAGTTTATTCAGCAGTGAAAGGGTGAAAGCAGTGGACTAAGCTTCTTTCATCTGCTAGAAATGTTGTCCACTGAAAAATGTCAATATATTACTGTAACTCAGGTGAGCGATATAGGGCCAATGGCCCTCTTGTTTATAATATAAACTTATGTGGTGAATTATTTGCTTCGGCAAAATCTGTAAAAATCAGATCTATATAATGTCAAAAGCGAAAAGAGCAGACCCTGATGAGACGACTCCTATATGTGTTTGTATTAGGGAACGGGTTTAACCCTTTGCTCCATAAATACAATTGTCTACGCCTTTGCAAACAGAGCAGACCCAGATCAGACGGCTCCTATAGGAGCCGCCTGATCTGGGTCTGCTCTGTTTGCTTCTGCTATAATATAGATCTGATTCTACAGTGCCTGTCATAGCTATATACTTGTGGTCATGTGCTATTGTAACTATAAATATAATAAAATATCCATGATGTCATTATTTCTTTCAAGAAATAATATCATTATTATTCTTTCATGAATAAATCTACTCATGGAGTAAAGGGTTAAGAAAATGAAATTGATCTGATTCTACAGTTTTTACCATAACCACAACATTCCTGTGATCATTGGCCATTATAAAAGCCAGTTGTGAATTGTATGAATATTCATGGGGTAAAGGGTTAAACACTCTTTAAACAATTTGATACATGTGAACATTATTACATCATTTTAAGCTCACCAGAGCACAAAGTGCTCAGGGTGAGCTTTTTTGATCGCCCGATGTCCGTCGTCCGTCGTGTGCATATTGTGTCGTGCGTCGTCAGTCGCCAACAATTTGAACCTTTAAAAATCTTCTTCTCTGAATCTACTGGGTTCTCATCTTCCATCTTTGGCAAATAGCATCATGTTCAGGTTCTCTAGAAAAGTTATATAAATTATGCCCATGGGGTCAAAATTGGCCCCGCCCCAGCGGTGACCAGTTTTCAATAGAACATATAGTGAAAACTTTGAAACTTCTCCTCTGAAACTGGAAGGTTCTCAGCTTTCATATTTGGCACATAGCATCATGTTCAGATCCTCACAAAAGTTATATAAATTATGCCCATGGGGTCAAAATTGGCCCCGCCCCAGGGATGACCAGTTTTCAATAGAACATATAGTGAAAACTTTGAAACTTCTCCTCTGTAGTTTTTTTTTGTTTTGAAAGCATTGTAAAATAGACTCGTATGGAGCAATGCTCTATTTATCACAATGGTTTCAAAAAGTGGCTTTTACAGAGGCGACAATATGAGTATGAGGGAATGGGTTAAAAGACCACCGCATAGATACAAATGTATTATGTTGTGTTTTTCTTTAGAGTTTTTAACCGGGCTTTCCACGGAAAATCCGGTTATTGAAATGGTGATGTACGGCGTGCGGACCGACAGGGTCGGGAGGGCGGGCGGGCGGCAGCCACTCTTGTAAAGGCAACTCCTCTGAAACAGTTCAACGGCTTTTCAAGGACACAATATGTAGATGTGCATATTGCCGGGGGGGGGGGGGGGGTCCTTCTGCACTTTCTCTGGGAGATATGCCCCTTTGAACTTAGAAATCACCAGTTATTAGCGAAGGAAAACTCGGTTTGATGTCGTTTCGACATTTCTTGTTTTGTTTGTCCCTATTTAGGAAAAACTAAACCTTTAGACTTTGTTAACAGTGCAGAGAACAGATCAGCCGCCATAGTGAAAAGGTTTTGCCAGGTACTACACTGTTTGCTACTAAACCAGGCTCCGAGATTATAAAACATCATTCTCAAGCATCTGATTGGTCAGCTTGCTCAGAATCTGACCAATCAGATACTTGAGAATGATCTCAGACTCAGAAAATTTATAACCTTGGACCAGGGTCCAAGGTTATAAAACTTCTGAATCTGAGATCATTCTCAAATATATTATTGGTAAGATTCTTAGCAAGCTCAGAATCTGACCATTCAAATGCTTTAGCATGATCTCAGACTCATGAAAAAGTTTTATAACATCGGGGCCTGATCTGTTTTCAAACACTTGAGTGCGTATAGTCTGCACCATGGCTGCGAGTCACACAATCTTACTTAAGACCAAAACGACCGATGATTCGTACTATACAGAGTATGTACTCAAGAAGCGTCTATAGACACCAACTGAGTATGGAACTCACAGGAGCAAACCCCAGAGCGTTGAGCACAACTTTCCTTGAGTATGAGATCGTGCTCAGCGAAAATTTAAACTACTACAGCTACAACATTTTATAGGCACGGGGCCTGATTTGACGCCGCGTTCTGTAAGCAGTGTCGGATCTACACTGTTTGCTAAGCCTAAATGTTTAACATTCCACAGTAGCGTGCTTTTAATGTCTCTAATCTGGTACTCACCTGTTATTTTCCCGTTTCGGCGGCGACAGTAAATTGTATAGATCACACGTGGTTGCCATGGCACTGGAAAATAAAATAATAATGAACAACAATTTCCGCCAGTTCAGTTTTCAACTTTTTTCAGTTGTCACACAGTTTGAATCATGATGAAACACGCATGAATAGATAAGGTAACTTATTATTGTTTTAATAGCCTTCAAAGTAAATGAGAGAAAACTATAGATTACATAATAATGTTGCAGACCTCAATCAGACGACAATATTTACACCGACGACAATATCTACAGACCACACTATCTACAGACGCCAATAATTGGCAGTGAAAAAGTTAACCCTTTACTCTATAAATACACCTTTCTACGCCTTTGCAAACAGAGTAGACCCAGATCAGACGGCTCTCTTGGGAGCCGTCTGATCTGGGTCTGCTCTGTTTGCCTATATAAATTATATAGAGCTGATTCTACAATTTTCTGCGTTGGAAAAAAAATGTGTTAATATGGCATTTAAAACAATAAGCTAATTAATATCTATGGTGTGATTATTTCGTACATGAATATTCATGGAGTAATGGTTTAAAGTTTGAAATAAAACAGAATTTTTAAACCCCTAACACGTACCTTATGAATATTAATGTAGCACGTTACGACAGTATGAATATTAATTGGCCAACTTGTCAGTATGGCATTATGACTCGGGGAAATTTTGCCCATGACTGAAGCTATAGATTTAGATCTTTATCATTTCATTAGCAAACAGAGCAGACCCTGGTCAAACAGTTTCTACAGGAGCTGTTTCGTCTGGGTCTACCCTGTTTGCAAACGAGTAAACATTCGTCTCAGATGAGGGAAAGGGTTAAAACCATTTCCCTCATATCAGCGCCTTTTCACGCATTTGCAAACAGAATAGACCCATATCAGATGACTCCTCTAGATCAGGGTCGTCTCTGTTTGCTTATGAAATCATAACAGTACTGACTCTACAGTCTCTACCGAAATATCATGTGTGCACGTGTCACTATAAAATAACACCAGAAATAATAACACCATGGGTATTTATTAGCTGAAATTTTAAACTATAGACCAAGTGTCAAGGCACAGGCTTTTGGGAAACTATAGACAACGTGTCGAGGCACATGATTTTTAGAAACTATAGACCATGTCAAGGCACAGGATTTTGGGAAACTATAGACAATGTGTCAAGGCACAGGCTTTTTTGGGAAACTATTGACAACGTGTCAAGGCACATGCTTTTGAGAAACTATAGACCACGTGTCAAGGCACAGACTTTTTGGGAAACTATAGACGTGTCAAGGCACATGCTTTTGAGAAACTATAGACCACGTTTCAAGGCACGGGTTTTGGGGGAAACTATAGACCACGTGTCAAGGCACAGGCTTTTGAGAAACTATAGACCACGTGTCAAGGTACAGACTTTTGAGAAACTATAGACCCCGTGTGAAGACAGGCGTTTGAGAAACTATAGACCACATGTCAAGGCACATGCTTTTGAGAAACTATTAGACCCTGTGTCAATGCACAGGCTTTTTAGAAACTATAGACCCCGTGTCAAGACACAGGCTTTTGAAGAACTATTGACCCTGTGTCAAGGCACAGGCGTTTGAGAAACTATAGACCCCGTGTCAAGACACATGCTTTTGAGAAACTATAAACCACGTGTCAATGCACAGGCCTTTGAGAAACTATAGACCACGTGTCAAGGCACAGACTTTTGAGAAATCTATAGACCCCGTGTC
Organism: Azorinus chamasolen; assembly: GCA_963576725.1. NCBI lineage: Eukaryota > Metazoa > Mollusca > Bivalvia > Cardiida > Solecurtidae > Azorinus > Azorinus chamasolen. Next base: position 2,530,154 of record OY755240.1, read on the forward strand.
AAGACATGCTTTTGAGAAACTATAGACACTATGTGTCAAGACAGACTTTTGAGAAACTATAGACACTATGTGTCAAGACACGGGTGTTTGAGAAGCTATAGCCCCCGTGTTAACACACAGGCTTTTGAGAAACTATAGACACTATGTGTCAAGTCAGGCTTTTGAGAAAATTATTGACCCCGTGTCAAGACAGGCTTTTGAGAAACTATAGACCCCGTGTCAAGACACATGCTTTTGAGAAACCATAGACCCGTGTCAAGACACAGGTTTCTGAGAAACTATAGACACTGTGTGTCAAGACAGACTTTTGAGAAACTATTGACCCCGTGTCAAGACACGGGTGTTTGAGAAACTATAGACCCCGTGTCAAGATACGGGCTTTTTAGAAACTATATAGACCCGTGTCAAGACACGGGCTTTTTAGAAACTATATAGACCCGTGTCAAGACACAGACTTTTGAGAAACTATTGACCAAGTGTCAAACAGCCTCAACTCTTGGTGAGACGTCGAGTTTGGCGACTCATTTGGTTCCAAGCTGCTTGCAATGCGAGTAATAATGCGACAATAATAATGCAATGCGACAAATATTAGTTTATGGACACATAAATACAGTAAAACCTCTCTATAACGGACACTAATTTGTGTTAATTATTTGGTATTTAGGGCAGGTGGTTGCTTAAAGCAAGGTGAAAGTAAAACAGAACGCTCCTATTGGAGCGTTCTGTTTTACTTTCGCCTTGCTTTAAGCAGCCACCTGCCGTTTACACAAAATACTTTATGTTATTTAGTGGCCGTTATAGAGAGGTTTTACTGTATCCTATTCATTCATGTTTACGTCTCTGATTTTCCAAAGGCTCCGTTTAATATTAGCATTCTGGCGGAGGATTTAATTATTAAAATCACAAATTGTTTGGATCCAGATCAGACGCCGAGTAGCTCTGTTTCTCATCAGGATCCAAACTGTTTGACACTTTGAGTGTGCACTTGTACAATATGGCAAACAGCAAAACCCTTCTAATGCGGTATAAAAAAGTTTCATATTTCTTAATCTTAAAGGCAGGTGGTAGCTTAATGCCAGACTAAAGTAATACAGAAAGCTCCTATACTTACGTCCTGCATTTAGCTCCCATCTGCATTTAAAGACATTCATGTTTATTTATTAAGTGGTCGCTTTAGACGGGTTCTACTGTAGTTTTTTTAAGACGGAACAGTTCAGGATTTTGAGTTTACAAACTTTTCCACAGCAGGTCAAAGGTTAATGGAGAGCTCGATTGCGACATTCAATGGCACTCTAGTCACCCAAAAAAAATCAATTGTCATATCTGTAATGTGATACCCAATAGAACAACACAATATTTCTCAATCATAGACATAGCCTATAGATCGAAATGAGAAATATACTTGGTTATTTCCTTCTCATTTTCCATAGGTTATTTTATATAAACTGATTATTGTTTTAACCATTTCCCTGTTCTGATCTGGGTCTGCTATGTTTGCAAAGGCTGGAAGACATCCCTGTCAATTAAAGTCTTCGGCAGGTATTAACTCAATAAAGGACGAAAAGCAAACTAAATGCATATAGCCCCAAATGGGAGGTTTGATGTTTTCTGCAATAATGTCTTTTTGTTATCACTCTTCTCCTGATAGAGAAGCAGTGTATACAAAGTAGAACCTGTCCAAAGCGGATGCTTGTTTAATGCAGGACAAGCGTAATGCAGAAAACGCCTATAGGAGCTTTCTGCTCTACATTTGTCCTGCATTAAGCTACCACTTGCCATACAGACTCATAATTAGGCATCTTTTTGATGGTCGCTTAATCCTTTCCTCCATAAATACGCCTTTCTACGTCTGTAAAAGTCACCCGTTGAAACCATTGTGATAAATAGAGCAGGAGCAATGCTCTATTTATCACAATGGTTTCGAACTACAAAATTCTAAAAGAAATCCTTTTTTCTAGTTAATGCTCCTTTTCGGTAGATTTATCCAAATTGATTGGATCTAAAAATAGCCTATGAGGGAATGAGTTAAGACAGAGTTTACTGTATTTACAAAACAGTAGACTCAGTTTCTGATTAGGATTCGACATGCTTACTTATGAACTAATATAGACCTGATCTCTACAGTACCTTCCATGGACAAAAACATGTGTTTCAAAACGAAATTAGAAAAATATCAGCTAATCAATATTCATAGTCATTATTTCTTACTTTAAATTCATCATGTTGCGGGTAAAGCAACCATCCCCGGACATATCTTTCATTCAGTAGTCGTTCTAGGGAAAACAATTTCTGGACTTTAGTAAGATTTGTAAACTAATTACCAATAATAGTGTCCCTGGGACATATTTATCAAATAAGTTGAGAAGGAAATGCCATTTGTCCTTCATTAAGCTACCCCCTGTCTCTACCACCCAGAATTATATCTCTTTTAGGTGGTCGCATTAGCGGGGTTTTACTGTACATGTAATCTATACGATTCTACAGTGTATACAATGCTCATAAGTTCACATGTTCATAATTGCCATTATGCAAGTTCAGTTAATTAGTGTACATACATGTATATTAAAGGGTTAATGGTATTGTTAAGTTATGCTGACTCACTTAACCCATTCCCTCATATTGACGACTTTTGACGACTCTATGAAAGTCACTTTGTGAAACCATTGTGATAAATAGAGCATTTGCTCCTATAGGAGCAAATGCTCTATTTATCACAATGGTTTCCATCTACAAAATTCTAAAAATTTCCGTTTCTCTAGTTCATGATCCTGTTCGGTAGATTTATTCAAAGGGGTTGTATCTAAATATAGCCCATGAGGTAATGTGTTGAAGGTGCATATGCATTTGCAGAATTATTTCATTACAATTTATTGTGGATGCTTGAAATTGTGACTTACAAGCCTACTGGGCTGAGTACTAGAACATTTGATATTTATATGATTTGTTAGATATGCACATGTCACAATACCAACATATTTACTTACTTACTTACATTTCGTTAATTAGTGGTTTACTTACAGTAAACAAGTGTCAATGATCATATCTACCAATCTGTACCTCGTCACTTTGAAATAGGAGAAAACGACACACAGCAATAGAGTTATTCAGGCATGATCTATTACTAAAATCTTATGTAGTGGTTGCAAACGGTTTAGATGATCAGTATAGCTTAATCCATCTAAATGTGGTGTTCTGTTGTCGGATATTTTACGCAATAAACAGTTGCCAAATATAGATACATCCAATAAACAGTGTAAAGTCAAGCCCCCTATAAACCGAACTTTTAGTCAAAAAGAATTAAAAAGGGTGACTACTGAATGCAGGGTGAAAGGCATACAGAAGCTACTTTTGGGAGCTTTCTGCATAATAGTTTCACTATACATGAAGCCGATACCTGTGTTATAGACCGGCATTGATACTAATGTGAAATTCCGGTTTAACCCTTTCACCGCCAATGGCGCATAAATGCACCACGACAAATAGTGCAGTCCCAGATCAGACAAAGCCCTTTTCAAGGCGGAGTCTGATCATGGACTTCACATTTTGTCTCAATCTCTATTTCTATGTCTGTGCTTTATTCCGTTGAAATTTGCATTTATTTATCTCATTTCCTTATTTTACTGAATGATTTAACAAACTTGGATTGCAGGCGACAACTAGAAATTTGGCGCCGAAAGGGTCAAAAGGGTTTTACTGTACATATACCGTGTTTTAGTGACTATTCCTTTAGCCAGCTTCCAGTTCCACTGTTCCCTTTTTTTCTTGTGATGGGAAAATACGGTACAACCTGTCTTCAGCATTCACCAGAATAAGTTTTTTTTCTGGGTTTTGAACATGGGGGTCTATTTATGAGTGTGTAGTAGTTTAATGCAGGACGAAAGTAATGCAGAAAGCTCCAATAGTATGTTTCTGCATTACTTTCTTCCTGCATTAAGCTACCACTTGTTCTTATAGACCTGTATTATTATTCATTATAAGAACGCTATATATATGTTCTACTTTCTTAACTTGAGAAAATCGGCATTCGACGCCTTTGTATAAAACAAAGATTTATTTATCAACGTGTTAAATGACAGGTACCTGACAATTACTTGGCACGATCGGATTAGTTTTTCTCTCATATTTCTATTGATCTTTTAGATCTGCTTTACACTTTTCGGTGCTGGATTTCCAGCAGTGCAAGCCAAATACTTTAGCCAAGTGAAACATTCAGTGGTGAAGATATACTTATTGTACGTATAAACATATCCACATATCGTTGGTAAAGATGACTCGTACAAGTATCTTTGTTAGTTTGTATTTACATTTATTCAGAGCTAAGATAACTGCGTACTCAAAAATTAAATTCTTAAATCGTCATTTCTCCACCAAACCCAATGTTGTGACCACTATTTAGAATCGTCTGGTGGAGAAATAAAGAAGTTATCTTGAAAATGATCTAATGTACGCATGTTATCTGGACCTCTGTTTATTTGTACCTCTCTATATATAACGGCCACTAAATTACATCAAATATTTTGTGTTAAAGGTATAGGTGGCTGCTTAAGGCAATGTGAAAGTGAAACAGAACGCTCCTATAGGAGTGTTCTGTTTTACTTTAACCTTGCTTTAAGTGGCCACCTGCCCTAAATACCAAATAGTTAACACAATTTAGTGGCGGTTATATAGAGAGGTTTTACTGTACTAAATTTCCAGCTGTAAGCCAAAGAATCTAACAAGGTGAAACCTTAACCCTTTCTTTGTTTAATATTCATGTATAGATCACGAATATTTATTAGCTGATGTTTTATTTCAGTACACGTACACAGGATGTTTGGGCTTACACAGAAACTGTACACTAGGGTCTATATTATACCATAAGCAAACAGAGCAGACCTTGATCAGACGACTCCTATAGGATCTACTCTGTTTGCAAATGCGTGAAAAGGCGTTTTTATGAAGGAAAGGGTGCAATGTCGAAGACTTGCTAATTGTTCATATTAACTCATTCTCTCATAGACTATTTTTAGACCTAACCTCTTTGAATGAATCTACCGAAAGGGAACATTAATTAGAGATATCGGAAAAAATATGGAAGTGCTTAGTTTTGAAACTATTGTGATAAATAGAACATTTGCTCCTATGGATCAAATGCTCTATTTATCACAATGGATTCTAAATGTGACTTTTACAGAGGCGCCAAAATGCGTCACTAGGAGGGAATGTGTTAACATATCCCAATATCGTTGGTGAAAAGGAAGCGTGCTGATATCTCTGTTAGTTTGTATCACATTTATTTATCCCTGCCCAATGTTACTTAACCGAGTCCCTGTTGAATAGTTATATACGAAATAGTCACATCATGAATATTTATTAGTTGGTTTGTTTTATGATGGCATATGTACACGGAGTACTGTGGTATCAGTAGAAACTGTGTATTAGCAATAAAGAAAGTCTATTATATTTAACATAAGTTTTATATTAATCCAAGAAAAATGTCTCCGACGAAAGAATACCTACGAACATGTATTTATATTTATTATTTATCAAGGAAGAATGTCTATGAACATGTATTTATATTTATTCAGGAAGAATATCTACGGACATTTATTGTCTACTAACATGTATGTTTATACATGTATTTGTTTAAATTTTAAATATATGTGTGTTTACTTACATGTATCAAGGAGGAATGCATGTAAACACGTATTTATGAAACCAGAATGTCTATGCACATGCATTAATTTTGTCATGAAAGGATAATTATGAACATTTATAGATCAAAGAGGATTGTCAACTTTGATTTGAACTAAAGTAACAATTAGTCGGTCAGTCTGAAATGGCAATCTAGATACAGTAGAAATTCATAAACCCTTTCCTTCATATAAACGCCTTTTCATGCCTTTGGAAACAGAGAAGACTCAGATCAGAAGGGTCCTGTAGGAGCCATCTGATCAGGATATGCTCTTTTTGATTATGACCATGCAGTTTCCACAACATTGAAACTATTCCAATTTCAATGTTCCGTTTTTTATTGATTATGCCCTTGATTATTTATGAGGTGTAGAAATCTTAACATGGAAAAGGTTAAACAAGTACCCGATGAATACATGTACGCAGTAACACAAAACGACTGTATGAATAAAACTTATATAAAAAAGTTTTATTATATATATATATATATATATACATGTAATATGAACAAAGGAATTTTTGGTCATGATACAAACTGTAGTATGAGATCTATATTATTCCATATCATTATGTAAACAGAGTAAAGAAAACAGACCAGAAGTTCTTACAGAAACTATCTGGTCTGGGTTTACTCTGTTTACAAAGGTGATAAAAGTCGTATCAGTGGCGTAAAGGGTTAACTATTTCACCGCCAATTCGAAAAAATGCACCACGACAAATAGTGCAGTCTCAGATCAGACACCGCCTTTTCAAGGCGGCGTCTTATCAGGGACTTCACTTTTTGTCTCAAACTCTATTTCTATATCCGTGTTTAATTCCTTTGAAATTTGCATTTATGTATCTTATTTCGTTATTTTACCGAAGAATTTAACAAAATTGGATTGCAGACGACAAATAGAAATTTGGCTCAGAAATGGTTAAAAAGCCACGTGGTGTTTGCATGCAAAAAATGGAATTAATATACGTGTATATAACTCATGCTGTCGCTTTCTATGGTAATTGTCTTATCAATGTGTTGAAACAATTCTGCTCAACTCTTTAGCTGCCAAATAATGTCGTCTGCAAAGGTTGTCGTCTGTTACAGTTGTCGTTTGTTGTTTAGTCTCCCCAATTCCTGTCCAAAATATTACCACAGTAGCAAACAGTTTGGATTCCTTGTGAGATACCCGAGATACTCGTGCTTCTCATCTGGATCCAAACTGTTTGCACAGGTAATCACAGATGCACCATTCTAACTCTGGTTTATTAACCCTTCTCTTGCTGAATTTTAAAACACATTTCTCCTTCTTTACCCATGGCCTGTTGTATAATTACATATATCTTCACTGTGTACAAGTATTTCGCTGTGCAATCACTGCTGTGGAATGCACTGGTTGCACAATCAATTTGTAAATAGTGCAGACCTTGATGAGACAGCTCCTGCAGGAGCTGTCTCATCTGGGTCTTCACTATTTACAGGTAGGTATATTGACGTGAACAGCAAGCGAAGGGTTAAAATGTATTTACTTATCTAATATGGATCCAGCCTGTTTGAAAAGTGCAGTCAGATCGCTCCTATCATGATAATGACTGACCGTAAACAGCTTAACTTCGATATCTCGAACTCTGATATCTCGAACTTCAATAGCTCGAACTAAAATTACTGTCCTTATCAAAAATTACAAATCAGAAGTGTGCTAAAATGTATAACTACGTATGCGTGACAGCTTAAAGATCTAAAGTAATACTGAAAGCTCCTATAGGAGTTTTCAACATTACTTTCGACCTGCATTAAGCTGTGAAGTTGGGTTAATGAACATGTAAATCTGATAGGACAGCTTCTACACTGATGAAACATTTCTTGTGTGTCATATTCATCTAATTAATATCTGTGCTTTATTTCTTGCATGCTTATTGGTGGGGTAATCGTTAACAACAGACAAATCATCATGTGTCTTGAGCGACCTGTCCTGAAGAAAAGACATGTATCTGAAGTACTCACCAAATCGTTGACTTCACTTTGCTGTAGTAAGGGTCGGTTTCTGAGGATTTTTTTACGAATGTAGGCGGGGCTGCCGTGTGGGGCCGCCCAACATTGTCAACGGTATGCAGAATCCGGTAACTTTCCATGTATTTAGATATGTTTCTATAATGCTGAAATTGCACTTTATAGTTTTTGTCTGCGACTGCAGCTCCCGTAAGTCTATCAAATGCTATATCCGAACTCTGTGGTTTCGTTGGTCTCCGTCTCTTCCCATTTTTAGATTTAAGATATTTAGGCCCCACCTCCCATCCCCCAAATCCGGTCTCTGTTGTGTTATTTAGGCAACATATACACTCCGATTTTTTCCCTTTGTCCGATATGTTTAAGAGAGCTTTATTGCTACCTATGTACATTTCTGCATCGAAATCACAGGGGGTGTTTTCTGCTGTCAGGAAAAGAAGAGAAATAGCTCTTCCATACCTAGAACTGGTGGTAGAGCTACAGCGGTCAACCAATGACAACTCCCCTTCTGGGGGCGGAGACATAATTGGAATATCTGCCTCTGTGGCATCTTGCGCCGCTCTGATCGGACCATACAAAACGGAATCGTTACCGTCTAATATATCTTTAATCAAATCATCGTTTTTCTCAAAACATTCACTTTCTGTAGTTTTGTGATTGCTTTCGCTTTCATGTCTTTTCAGAGTAGCGTGCTTATTGTGTGTTCCTTTTTTCTCCTCGTGACTTTTTGTCCTGGATAACCTTGGTGGATGCCTTTTCGCGGGTAGACTGTGCTTTAAGTGTGTCCCTTTCTTAACATGATGTTTTCTGTGATCTGTATGAGAGGACTTTGATTTTGAACTCGTTTTATCATCGTCTACGTGATTAGCCTCATCCTGACTACTTTCTGAGTCACTGAACCCATCAAGGACCTCAGCAGCAAGGTCCATGGACTGTCGTAATTCATTGATGTGTTTTGAGATATCCGCACTCCGAGCGGTTGACTGTGGTACGTAATTCATCACAACCTCCGGCATAGATGACGTATTCCACGCGATCCTTATCAGCCGGTGAAAATGTGTTCACTTGGTTCAATTTTTTCTTAAAGTAATTATGGTGTTTCTGTTCGTTTTACGTTGTACACAGATATAATTATTTCCATGTTTAGCCATAATATATACCGGTAAAACGAACCATATTGTTTAATTACGTTTATATTCTGATTGGTAAAATATCCGATACTTGACAACTTCCAGCTCATGTCTTTCCTGTAAACATAATAGAAACACACACAATTATTTTAGAATTATACATTTCTTATGGTTTCTTGTATGGTGAATCAAAACATATTAAACCGGTTTCAATTGTTTCGGGGATTTTAAAGGTCCCTCGAAGACGTAACTAAAAACAATGCAGTGGGTGAACTCATTATAGAAGACAAAGGCGAGAAGTAACTCGAGTCTGTGCGACTGGTCGGATGAATGATTCTAAAGAGGTTCACGAAGAATGACAATGTCTAAACAATAATCAATTAAACGTAACTCATACCGTGGTTTTTACTTTCTTTCATGATATACATACATGTAGAAGAATGAGCAATCACCGTAGCCTGAAATATTGAAATAGTGACCTATTACTTATTGTTTTAACAATTATCCCATGAATATGCATGTAAGAATGAATACATTCTCCCCTAGTAACGCGTTTTTGCGCATCTATAAAAGTCACTTTATGGAACCATTGTGATAAATAGAGCATTTGCCCCTATGGGCACAATTTATCACAATGGTTTCAAACTACAAACTTCTAAGTTTTTCCTTTCCTCTATTTAATGCTCCTTTTCGGTAGATACATTCAAAGTGGTTGGGTCTAAAAATAGCCTATGAGGTAATGGGTTAATGACATCTTGAGTAGTAATTAGCTGACTTGTTTATAATGTCAGGAATACAGGAAGTGTTTACCATGTCAGAAACTATAGAATCACAACTATTTATCTGACTCTCTGTGGGTATTAGCTCTGTATTCTTCTCTGACTTTTTCCGTCTCTGTCTCTCTGTCTCTTTGTGTGGCTGACTGTCTGGCTGTTTGTCTGCCTGTCTGTCTCTCGATGTCTGTATGTGTATATGTCTGTATGTATCTGTCTATCTCTCTGTCTCTGACTTCTCTGTCTGTCTAGCTGTCTCTCTTTCTCTGTCTCTTTTTTCCCTGTGTGTGTCCCTTTCTGTCCTCTGTATCTCTGTCTCTATCTCCGTCTCCCTCTCTGTCTGTCTCTTTCTATGTCTGTCTGTCTCTGTCTCTTTCTGTATGTCTCTGTAGCTCTCTCTGTCTCTTTGTCTCTCTCTGTTTCTGTCTGTCTTTCTCTCTGTCTGTCTCTCGCTCTGTATCTCTATCTGTCTCTGTCCCTGTCTGTCTCTCTGTCTGTCTATTTCTCTCTGTCTCTCTATGCATCTCTCTTTCTGTGTCTCTCTGTGTTTCTCTCTATCTGTGTGTGTGTGTCTCTCTCTCTCCTGCAGGAGCCGTTTGCTCAGGCTTTGGTTTCTCTCTCTCTTAATTTACGCATCTCTCTCTCTCTCCCTCTCTCTCTCTCTCTCTCTCTCTCTCTCTCTCTCTCCTGCAGGAGCCGTCTGATCAGGTTTTAGTCTGTTTGCTAATGGATTTGATAGGTCTGTTTCTAAAATGGCTACAATGTTTCGCCTTTCAAATTTCATTATAACTATTTTGGTCCATGAGTAGTCAGTACGAATTAGTAGGTATTGAAATCTGTAGTAAATATAGAACAGGGAAATGGTTCATGCTAACGCGTGAGTTAAAACCTTTTACCTGATAGAGATGCATGTTATGCCTTTCAAACAGAGTAGACCAAGGTCAGATGCAGCCTTATATAAATCTGATTCGGCACAAAGAACATTTTCCGACCATATACTGTTAAACAAAAACAGCTAATTAATATTCATAAAGACATTGTTTCTTACATAATACAGAGCTACATATAAAGGAGCGTACCTAAATACTAAACTCGTCAAGACGACTCTAAAGAGTGGTCACAGTATATAGGGTTTGGTGGAAAAATAAATGAGCTATTCTTGAAAAAAAAAAATACGCATCTATATCTTTGATAACTATTATTCAGGTTAAGGGTTGATTGTCAATTGCATTTGGATATATTCGGCAATCCACAGAATGCAAACACTAAATATAGCGAAGACTGTGTAGATCTAGAATCTACAAATCGGGACAATACTTGCTGATTTACTATTTGCTACGACAGCGTTCAAAATATTTATAAAGTAAGTCCATGGGCACTTATAACTCATATCGTGATCAGACGCCGCGATTTAACACAGTATCTGATCTGGATCCGTACTGTTTACAAATGCCAGACTTATCAATTGTCTTGCTTTGATATTGCTCGTGGTGTTTAACCCTTTACACCTTTCTACACACATGCCAACAATGTTGACCCAGATCGGACGGTTCCTATCAGGTTCTTCTCTGTTTGCTTATAAAATAATATAGATATGATTCTACAATTTCTGCCATTGCTAAATTTGCGTGCGTTAATATGCTATCATAATAAAAAATAATCTAATTATTATTCAAAATGTCAATATTTCTTACATTAATATTCATGGATTATAAGGTTAACCCTTTCACCGCCAATGTCGCATAAATGCACCATGACAAATAGTGCAGTCCCAGATCAGACGACGCCTTTTGAAGGCGGCGTCTGATCAGGGACTTCACTTTTTGTCTCAATCTCTATTTCTATATATGTGCTTTATTCCATTGAAATTTGCATTTATTTATCTCATTAAATTTTTTTGTGATTTAACAAACTTGGATTGCAGACGACAATTAAAAATTTGGCGCCGAAGGGGTTAAAGATGGTAACATGAAATTTATTTGAACATGCGTGACAGAAAGAAACACATGACAAGACACGGAAGCAAAATCAATTAAATGATTGTGATCTGTACACCTAGCAGTGAAGACAGTCGCTTATCATAGCTCTTTTGCTGCCAATGCCGCATACGTGATTACCAATGCAAACAGTTTGGATCCAAATGAGACGCCGAGTAACTCGGCGTCTCATCAGGATCTAAACTATTTGTTACTCCGTTTGCAAAGGTGTTAAAAGGCCGGATCTATGCGGCAAATGGTTAAACAAATAACAATATACCTAGACAAACGCGAGTATTATTGCCTGTCACTAAACAATGGGGTGTCTTGCACGAGCCTTTGAATGCACTTCTTTCTTTTCATTGCGTTTCTCGTCTAAAGTTTGTTCTGTGTCTAAATGCACAGGGTAAACAAACAGAACCCCTGTTGAAGTTGCAATGGAAGTTCGCGTCGCTCGTATCTATGTTACAAATCATATAGATTTTGTGTCGGCCTTGTTTAACACATTCCCTCATATTGACGACTTTTGACGACTCTGTAAAAGTCACTTTGTGAAACCATTGTGATAAATAGAGCATTTGCTCCTATAGGAGCAAATGCTCTATTTATCACAATGGTTTCAATCTGCAAAAATCTAAAAAATTCCTTTTCTCTAGTTAATGCTCCTTTTCGGTAGATTTATTCAAAGAGATGTCTATAAATAGCCTATGAGGTAATGGGTTAACCTTTTGTCTCATGAATATTTATACAGTAAACCCCCTCGAAAGCGACCACTTCATGAATAAACGTGTGTACTGAAACGCAGGTGGTTGCTTAATGCAGGATGAAAATAATACAGAAAACTCCTGCAGGATCTTTCTGCATAATTACCATCTGCCTTTAACCCTTTAAATTCAGATGGAATTATGTATGCATGTAAAACAATAATGGCAACGTGCATATTCATTAAATGATTTTTACCATGGCAACTGAACAATGGATTTTTTATTGTGGCCAAAAATGTAGAATTAGATATACAGTTATATCATAAGTAAACAGAGTAGACTCTGGTCAGTAAGCTCTTACAGGAGCCATCTGATCTGGGACTACTCTGTTTGCAAATACATATGAGGGAACGTGTTAAGACGCATAGTTTGACCTCTCTGTGATGGACGCTTTTAAAACCCATTCCCTCATATTGACGCCTTTTGACGCCTCTGCCAAAGTCGTCCGTTGAATCCATTGTGATAAACAGAGCATTTGCCCCTATAGGAGCCAATGCTCTATTTATCACAATGGTTTCAAACTACAAAATTCTAAAACTTTCCATTTCTCTAATTAATTCTCCTTTTCAGTAGATGTATTCAAAGAGGTTGGATCTAAACAAAAAGCCTAGGTAATGGGTTAAGAGAGGCCTAACTGTACAAGATTTCATAACTTTTATCAACATTCATAAACTGAAATTTTAAAACGGTTAAAGAACAAAGGAAGCTTGGTCATTACAGAAACTGTAGAATCACATCTATATACATGTATGTACATGTACATAAGCAAACTGGACAGACCCTGCTCAGGACACTTCTGATCTTGGACTCTTCTGTTTGCAAGGGCGTTTAAAGCACGACTTGACTGGCCGTTGTCAATCTGGATTGTCAATCAGCTTGGGACCTGGTGAGATGCTGAATTCCTTGGCAGTGAAATAGGGGCTTTACAATTTACAGACAGGTTCTACATGCTATTTTGTAAAACCCAATGCACTCACTCACTCTACATGCTATTGTAACCCTTTCCCTCGTATAAACGTGTTTTCACGCATTTGCAAATAGAGTAGACCTATAGGAGCCGTCTGATCAGGGTCTGCTCTGTTTGCATATGAAATTTGAAAGATCTGTGTCTTCTTTACTTTCTAAAATGACTACAACACCTTCCATATATCATTATAACTATTTTTCCATAAATATTCAGTAGGTATTGAAATTTGGAATAAACGTGGACGAGGGAAAGGGTTAATAAATCTACAATGTATATTGCCATTAAAGACATTCCCTTGGCCGGCTTGGGTCTTTACAGCTAACCTGTGAAAAAGCATGCGGCACATGGTAAGAGCTATAGCAGTCTACCTGTCAAGAACCACTGGAGCGTTCCATGTGAGGCCCGTCTCTTACATTTGATGATTTGGAAATGATTAGATTGTCACTAATGCAGTATAGGTTTTTATTTTTTATTATGCTCCCTGAAACTATAAGAAGGATCATATAGGCCCCGCTTTGTCCGTTCGGCCTGTGAATGTCTTCTAAAGTGCTCAACTTACATTCATGACACTCCACATACAAATATATCTCATTGAGATCAAGTGCAGGGTGCAGGGGTTAAATTATAACTTTCTGAGCAGTATTTACATATTCTGATAGACCTTGTTGGGAGAAAAGGCAGCTGTGTCCAAGGATAATAACTCTGTATTTCCATTGCAAACAGTTAGGAGCCAGATCAGACGCCGGGTAACCCGGCGTCTGATCCGGCTCCAAACGGTTTGCCACTCAGATAAAAAATATCTTTTGAGATATTTCAACAAGGTGTATTTTTCTACATTATACTTCAATGCATTTGCGTATAGATACGTTTAAACGGGAAATGATAACGTTTTCTCCACTGTACAAACAAACATGGAATGTATATGAACGCCAGTTCTACAAGACAAAATTGAATTCTCAGCTTTAATTAGGGCGCCTTTGAACATATTATAGCTCTCCTCCACTGCAGGTTAAATGGATTCTACTGCAGGCCAAATGTCCAGAGTTTTATCTCTGATATACATAACCGCTCAGGTTTTTTTAATGTATTTAATCCTTATAAAATATTCATCTGCTAAATTGCTTGTCTGCTACAAATGTGAAAGTGCTTCATAGTTTGTAAAGATTTGTGAAAATGTTGTCTGTCAAATAGCTTGGATCCAGATAAGATGCCGGGTTACTTGACGTCTCATCTGGATCCAACCTGTTTGCATATGGCCCTTGGTTTGTTAGTGGTAGGCTTCTTAAGGGTTGAACTTCTATTGGGTTCTGACCAACAATGGTCTTTTGAGTGTGTTCCCCTTGACTATTTGTATGTCAGGGCCTCTCTAGACAGAATGAGACGGCTTGCCATATTTTGCACACTTGTATCATGCTTTTACTGTTACTTTCACGCCTATTGAGAACAATGGGGGGAATCATTGAATGGACCTGGGTAATGTCTTTAAAAGTTTTATGTAACAAGAAATAGTTTACCTAATGCAGAAAAAAAAGATGAACCGAGCACTCAAACCCTATCAATGTCGATCTTTAGGACAGGTGGCAGCTTATTGCAGGGTGACACTGGTGATCTGCAGGGTGAAAGTCATGCAGAGTGAAAGTCGTGCAGAAATCTCCTAACGGAACTTTCCACGTGACATTCACCCTGCATCAAACAGCCACCTGTCTAAAAGATTTACAGTATACATGTATACAGTAGACCCTCGCTAATGCGACAATATGGTTTAATAACCCAGGACACTGTAAAAACAGAGGTTTGCTTAACCCATTCCCTCATAGGCTATTTTTAAACCATATACCTGTTTGAATACATCTACCAAAAAGGAGCATTAACTAAAGGAAAGGAAATGTTCAGAATTGTGGAGTGTTGAAACCATTGTGATAAATAGAGCATTTGCTCCAATGGAGCAAATGCTCTATTTGTCACAATGGTTTCAGAAAGTGACATTTACAGAGGCGTAGAAGGGCGTCTATATTAGGGAATGGGTTAATAGTTAATACAGGATAAAAGTGATGCAGAAATCTCCTACAGGAGCTTTCTGCATCACTTTTGTCCTGTATTAACGCTTTCGCTGCTAATGTCGTATCTGTGATTGCCTCTGCAAACAGTAATTCGCTGTCTCATCAGGATCCAAACTATTTGTTACTGTGTCTGTTTCTTGAAACAAAAACGAAGAAAAATGAAAATGAAAATTGTAGCAGACGACAAAGTTTGCAGACGACCAAATTTGGAAGCGAAATAGTTAAGCTACTACCTGGTTTAAAAATCTACAATTATAGACACCATTGAGCATAGTTGTATTAGCGAGACTTTACTGTATGTGTAATTATTACGTAATAAATCTATATTGTCAATGAAGGGTTACTCTGAAGCAAGAAATGGTTTAGCTAATAGTTACTAAATGGTCTTACAAACGCATGTGGTTATTGATATTCAATGATTTCAAATTCAAGTGAATTTATCAATAAACCTTGACACTGTCACAAGCAAACGGCGAAAGCTAAATTTCGTCTTGTACTATTATACCGTCTGCTTCGGGTTTCAAAGCCTTCTTCAAATTACTCTCATAAACGGAATTATAAATTTCAGAGCTACATATAATAGGGTGCGTACCCAAATACTACAATCGTCATTTCTACACCAAACCCTATACTGTGACTACTCTTTAGAATCGTCTCTTCGAGGCGATTCTAAAGAGTGATCACAGTATAGGGATTGCTGGAGAAATAAAAAAGTTATTCTTGAAAATGTATTAATTTGCGCACCCCTCAGTTTCTCATCTGAATCCAAACTGTTTACAAAGGCTTCAAAGACACGCGTATGTTGGTGAAATAGTTAATATGGAATTAGATGAGCCGACCACTTATTGTTTATATCTTGAAGATCCAAGCCAAAATCAAATAAAGTAACACCCTTCTTAACCCGATCTTCCAATTAGTAGCAGTGTCTGACTGTAAGAAAGTTGGCGGCGTAATTATACAGGGTGAAAGTCACACAGAAAGCTCCAACAGAAGTTTTCTGCGTGACTTTCATCCTGCATTAACCCATTCCCTCATATTGACGCCGTTTGACGACTCTTTGAAAGTAATTTTTTAAAACCATTGTGAAACCAAATGCTCTATTTATCACAATGGCTTCGCAACTACAAAATTCTAAAATTTCCCTTTTCTCTAGTAAATGCTCCTTTTCGGTAGATTTATTCAAAGCGGCTGTGTCTAAAATTAGCCTATCAAGGAATGAGTTAAGCTGCCATCTGCCTAGATGATCTAACATCTTCTTTACTAAATTCCAGTTTAGAAGGGCTTTACTGTATTAAACATTTACTGTTTACTCTATATATCGGCATATTTACACGTTTGGAAACAGGGTAGACCCCGCGAGGACTGT
Source organism: Azorinus chamasolen (assembly GCA_963576725.1). NCBI lineage: Eukaryota > Metazoa > Mollusca > Bivalvia > Cardiida > Solecurtidae > Azorinus > Azorinus chamasolen. The sequence continues at coordinate 2,546,847 of OY755240.1, forward strand.
CTGATCACGGCCTGTTCCGTGTGCTTAACGAATTTATAAATCAGTTTTAATTCCATCAACTATGACCAAATAAATCATTTTTTCATGTACAATTATATAAAAAGGTATTCTTCATAAGGTAATACATTATTGCATAAATATTCTTCAAGCGATAAGTTAAAGACATGTCACACAAACTGAAGCAAGTGACATCCCTACAGCGTGCGAAAGACTATTAAACCAACCACTCCAACACTGCAAATTGTTTTAACCCATTCCCTCGTAGGCTATTTTTAGACCCAACCTTTTTGAATAAATCTACCGAAAAGGAGCATTTACTAGAGAAAAGGAAAATATTAGAACTGTGTAGTATTCAAACCATTGTGATAAATAGAGCATTTGCTCCATAGGAGCAAATGCTCTATTTATCACAATGTTTTCAAGAAGTGACTATTACAGAGGCATAGAAAGACGTATTTGTGGAGGGAAGGGTTAAAATAAGACTTTATGAATATAGTAGAACCCCCTTTATTGCAACCACCAAAAGGTTGTATGTCTGGGCCTGAAAGACAGGAGGTACCTTAATACAGGGCGAAAGTTAAGCAGAATGCTCTCATAGTAGATAGTCGTCTGTATTAGTTTCGTTCTGCATTAAACAACAACCTGCATTTAAATTCACCTACATTTATTTATTAAAGTGTCACATTAGAAGAGTTCTGCTGTAAGTGTGTTTTGTATTCATTCTATCTAGCGAAATTTTATCATGGCCCATGACCCAAGATATTTTATGACCGTGTAGAGTCATATCGTATCACATTATATAAGCAAGCAGTGAGGACACTTATCAAATAACTCCGATACAGTAAAACCCCTCTTATGCGACCAGCAAAAATGGGCATAATTCACAGTGGCAGAGGCAGGTGGTAGCTTAATGCAGGACGAAAGTTATACAGAAAGCTCCTGCATAACTTTCGTCCTGCATTAAACAACCACCTGCTTATGAAGACAGTTATGTGTGTTCATTAAGTGGTCGCATTAGAGGGGCTCAGGGGTTCTACTGTAGTTGTTTAGTTAGGGTTTACTCTGTTAGCAATATATCTGAAGTAAGTGTTAACCTACATGCAAATAGTGTGAGTCCGTTTGAAATGCCTAGTAATGCTATATCTAACTAGGGTTCAAACTTCAGTAAAACCCCTCTAATGCGACCACCAAAAAGGAACATAATTCTGGGTGTCAGGGGCAGGTGGTAGCTTAATGCAGGGCGAAAGTTATGCAGACAGCTCCTATAGGAGCTTTCTGCATAACTTTCGCCCTGCATGAATCAAACACCTGCTTATAAAGACGGTCAGGTTTATTCATTAAGTGGTCGCATTAGAGGGGTTTTACCGTATTTGAAACCGTAATGTTTATTAAGTCTTTCCTTTAAATGTCAGAGCTAACTCAGTCAAGAAACTATAGGCTGAGTACAAAACTGTTTGGTTTAGGATGAGGCGCCGAGTTTCTCGGTGTCTCATTAGGATCCAAACTATTTGCAAGTATCAGTCTAGACGAGTTTAGCATAATAAAAGTTAACCCATTCCCTGTTCTATACTTATTCAAAATTTCAATACCTACTGAATATTCATGTACAAATAGCAACGATGAAAAATAGAAGGTGGAACATTGTAGCCAGTTTAGAGAGAAAAGAAACAGACCTTTCAAATTCCTCTAGCAACTCTGATCAGACGGCAAACTTTGTTTGCAAATGCGTGAAAACACGTTTATATATGAAGGAGAAGGTTATAGAGCAGACCAGATTGGAATGATATGCATCATTGATCGATTACAGATTTTGCACTTTTATAGACCATTTACGCTTACTCCGATGTGATAGAAATAATGTCTGCTAAAAATTGATATCTGGGGCATTTTTGTCTCTTTCCGATTCTATCAAGGTTTTGAAAAGCTATTGAGCGAGTGTCAAACATGGTCTCTAACGAGTCGTCGAGAAGCTCGGCGTCAGATCTGGATCCAGTATGTGTGTAAATGCGAGCTTTAAGTCGCGTATCTTGGGGTAAGGGTAAATATTCTCCATTTAGCTCCATGGTCTCTTGGTTCTTCTGAGTTAGTGAATTCTCCCATTAAATCATTCTATGGTTTATCTATATTCAGTGATATATTAATTCACCAAGTCTTTCATTCGTTCAGTAATACTATCTTTCTGATTTAACTCTTTCACTGCCAAATTTTCTCGTCCGCCGCAAAGTTTGTCGTCTGCTACAATTTTTTTTTTTGCTTTCAAAATATAGTCACAGTAACAAACAGTTTGGATCCTGCTGGGACGCCATGTAACTCGGTACTAACCTAGTATTTTATAAGTCCTGTTAAAGTTACAGTCTGTTCATATATTCTATATTCTATAAGTCCATATTAACCCTTCGCTTGCTATTCACGTCAATATACCTACCTGTAAATAGTGAAGACCCAGATGAGACAGCTCCTGCAGGAGCTGTCTCATCAGGGTCTGCACTATTTACCAGTTGATTGTGCAACCAGTGCACTCCACAGCAGTGATTGCACAGACAAATACTTGTCCACAGTGAAGATATATGTAATTTTACAACAGGGCATGGGTAAAGAAGGAGACATGTATTTTAAAATTCAGCAAGCGAAGGGTTAAGCTCATACGCTAGTATAACTATAATGATAAGATAAGATAATATTTTATTTCATCCTTTAGACTAACAAGTCCATGAGGCATGTAATATAAACAGTGGTGATAGTAAGAACACATTGTGCGGAGAAGATGCAAGTAAACAAAGAACATTGAAAATTATGATTTTAGCGATATTGAGTTTAGTGCATGCTGTATTACGAAATATCATGAACATTTTCGCTGTCATGTATCAATAATTGTTGTTTGCAAAAAATGTTGTGTACCATATTTCAATATTTGTTTTTACTTTTCTTCCTTAATTTTTAAAAACCATAAATAAAATAGACGTTCGCTTCAGTCAGTCAATAAGCCTTAGCCAGTCAGTCAGTCAGTCAGTCAGCACAGATTTTCGGTATAGAAATTGTGTAATCCAGTTTTCAATATTTTTATCTTGTGCTTCTTCTCAGAGATGCAAACAGTTTGGATTCTCATGAGACCCCGAGGAGCTTAGTACATGTATCTCTTCTTGGTTCAGGTTGCTTTCAATAGTAATCACATAAGTCCCCATATTACATATAACCCTTTCTTTCATATAAACGCAATGTCACGCCTTTGCAAACAGAGTAGACCCAGATCAGACGGCTCCTACAGGAGTCAGGGTCTGATCAGAGTCTCCCCTGTTTGCTTTCGACCTGATATAGATCTGATTCTACAGTATCTGCCTATGCAACACTTCCTGTGTTTATATGCCAATATAAAAGTTCCGCTAATAAATATTCATGATGTCATTTCTGACATGAATATTGAAGAAGTGAACGGTTAAGGTTGAACGTTTATATACAGTAAAACCCCTCTAATGCGACACCTTAATGAATAAACATGGATGTTTTTATAAGCAGGTGGTTGCTTAATGCAAGACAAAAGTAATGCAGAAAGCTCCTAGAGGAGCTTTCTGCATTACTTTTGTCCTGCATTAAGACACCACCTGCATCTAGCACCCATAATTATATCTCTTTTAGGTACCTGCCTGTTGCTCAGTTTTACACACTTTAACCTTCAGCAATCTGCTGACGAAGTTACTTTAACCTTAGCAACAGTTTGGATTCAGATAAGACCCGGAGTAAGTCGAGGTCTCATCAGGATCCAGGCTATTTGACACGTTGACACATATTTTAACAACGAAATTGTATGAAAGCGTACTTTAAGAGTTGAAGCAGACGACAATATTTGCAGACGACAATTGCAGAGAGCTGGTGTATAAGGCTATAAACATTTACGATTTTTTTTCCTCAATAAGATGATTAGATAAAACAAATGTCAGTAAAAATCCATACCTGTGTTTACACTTTCGATTTTTGTTTTCAAGTAGATATACGATAAAGATTGAACATTGTCAAGAGGATCGTTTCCACCACTCTGCTATTGCCGTTCACAGACGAGTATAATAATGGAAGGGTTTGGGACCATTTCTAAACCCAATCTCTTTGAATTAATCTACCGAAAAGGAGCATAAACTGTAGAAAAAGGAGAATTTCAGAAATGCGTAGTTTTGAAACCATTGTGATAAATAGAGCATTTGCTCCTATGGAGAAAATGCTCTATTTATCGCAATGGTTTCAAAGAATGAGTTTTACAGAGGCGCAAAAAGGCACCGGTAGGAGAGAATGGGTTAAGATCATGCAATTGGCTCCTTCAGGATCTTTTCGTGTCATTTCCCTCCTGCATTAAGCAACCACCTGCTTTAAAGATGATTGAGTATATTTTTTAACCTTTACTCCATGAATATTAATGTAAGATGATGACATCGTGAATATTAACCAGTTATTATTATAATGACACATGAACAAAGAAAGTGTTGATCGCAGCAGAAACTGCAGAATCACGTTTATATTACTTCTTCAGTAAACAGAGCAGACCCTGATCAGATAGCTCCTATAGGAGCCGTTTAATCTAGGGCTACTCTGTATGCAAAAGCGTAAAAAGGCGCATTTATGGAGTAAAGGGTTAGTTTGTTGCTATATAGGGAATTTCGTTGTACCTTTAAAATGGATCATATTAAAAACCTACAGTTTAGATATAATTACACCTTTGTAGGGACTGCAATTGAGGATATATTTAAATTTCTTATTTTACATTTTCAGAAAACCAAACATCTATAAAAGATGTTTAACCCTTTTGAGAGCAGGACCCGCATGCACTGGCATTTTGAAACAGTGTAGACCCAGATCTGAGAATTACTTAAGGATCCCTCTGGTCAGTGTCTGCACTTTTTGTCATTCAAAATTTTGTTCTCAGCCTAACTCTATAGTTAAATCTTTCCCCCATATAAAGGCCTTTTCACACATGTTCAAACAGAGTAAACCCAGATCAGGGTCTTCTGTTTGTTTATGAACAGAACAGTACATAAGTTTATGAGTGCCTGTACCTCACAATCGTGTGTGCCTGTACCTCACAGTCGTGTGTTGATATGAATTCAGGTAATAAACCATTACCTCAAAGGCTATTTTTAGATACTTCTTTGAATAAATCTACCGAAAAGGAGCATTAACTAGAGAAAAGGAAAAGTTTAGAATTTTGTAGTTTGAAACCATTGTGGTAAATAGAGCATTTGCTTCTATAGGAGCAAATGCTCTATTTATCACAATGGTTTCACAAAGTAACTGTTACAGAGTCGTCAAAAGTTGTCAATACTATTGACTCAATATGAGGGAATGGGTTAAACAATGATTATTTTTTCAACTATGAAAATGCAGCACTGAAACGGTTAATAAAAACTCGTGCAGATTACAAATGACCTAGTTAACCCTCAGTTAACAAAACAAATATTTGTTTGCTAATATTTTCTCAGTTAGCCGCGTTTCTAAACTATTGCTTGAACTTCTCGGTCTATAACAACAGTAGCAACAATAACAATTGAAAATGGAAGAGTTTGGACGCTTAAGAGACACATAGTTAATCGATCTCTTACCGAGGTCCGACCTATTCCCATGTTTTGTCATCAATTTGTCCCTAGCAATTTAAAGTTTAAATGCTCAATCTTGTACCACACTTGAAACTGTCACTAATTGAACGATTGAAATGTAAACGAACAATGTATCGAATTAAACCTTTGAATGCTGAACTTTTCAAATGTAATGTTCCACTTATTGTTTGATAACTAATTCCATCTAGTATGGAAAAGTAAACTTTGTTGAAACAAATCTTAATAACAAACAGGGTAGATCCTGATCTGAGATGTCATATAGGTCTGGGATCGACACTGTTTGCAGATGACATTTAATTCGGTTCCGGTCTTCAAAGGGTTTAATGACATTTACATATCGCAGTTTTTCAGTGTTGATAACACTTTGAGCAAATACATTCGTTTTAATAATTGCTTTTGTCCTTTGCGATTTGTCGTGCCTTCGGCAATTGTTGTCAAAAGAATATCGAAATACAGCAGAACATGTCTTAAGCGGCCAGTCAATTATTGATTATAGGAGTATTAAAAACAGATGGTTGCTTAATACAGGGCAAACGTAATGCAGAAAACTCCTTTAGGAGTTTTCTGCATTACTTTTGACCTACATTAAGCTACCACCTGCCTAACACACCCATAATTATACCTCTTTTTGATGGCTGCTTTAGACAGTTTCTGCTGTAGTTTATACACGGTACATTTAAAAGAGGTCACAACCCGAATAGGGAATAGCTTTGTATTATCAGCAGATGTCCTTTCAAACGGAATTAAGAAATGCACAACTAGGCATGATGCTGATCAATCCTATGAAGTTTCATGAACATCCGACAAAAGGTTATAGAGAAACCGCGCGGACACATTAAAACCAGACAAACAAGCATGCGGACAGATGGACGGACACCGCACACAAAAACATTTTATCAGACACAATTAACCATTTGAATGATTGATATTCCAGATGGAATGGTCCATCCGCCTTTAATGAATGAGTCCATTCAGTATGAGAGGTTATAATTTGTGAGAGGATTTTGAATGAAAAACAGTGCAGATCCTTATTGTTTGACAATAAATTCCATCTGGTATGGATAAGTGAAATTTGCCTAACAGTTCTGAATGAGAAGCAGTGCAGACCCAGGTCAGACGGTTCCTATAGAAGTCCTCTTATCTAGATCTACATTGTTTGCAAATGTGCGAGTGTATTCGTTTTTAACATTCATTTTCCTAACAGGACTCGTGTGTCCTGTGATCAAAACACAAAGCAAAGTTTAAATCCGCACCCAGCAACGAAATGTCTGATTTTCATTTCTTCTGTTTTAAAAGATTTGTCCGTATGCTTGTATGAACTGGTTAATATTTAGCCAGTCTGCTGAGCAAATTATTTCACCTACTACATTTTCAAATTTCAAGCTATAATCATTTTGTTCACCAACATACATTCAGGGTGTCAAACAGTTTGGATCCTGGAGTTTGGAGTTACTCGGCGTCTCATCTGGATCCAAACTGTTTTCATAGGTATTCACTTATCCGCCCATAGTAGGGTAAAGGTTAAACTACTACAAACTGTTTTCATTGCTTAAATCACTCATCCGCCCGCAGCACGCTAATGGTTAACAGATATTACTTTGACTTTGTAAATCTTTAACCTACTAAGGGCGGTCTGACTGTCATTTGCAAACAGCTTGGATCCGGATCAGACGCCGAGTAACTCGGCGTTTCATCAGGATCCAAGCTTTTTGACACTATATCAAAATTATCTCAACAGATTCCACGAATTGACTGTAGGTAAGAATCGGATGAGGACTGGGTTATTATCAGTCTGCAATTTCTCCCTCACGAACAATGTTAGAATGACTTAATTGTTGTAACAACTTAACGCTAACAAACCAGTGTTACATAATTCAGGACTTGTGCATTTAGGGGTGTCAACTGTACAGGACTTATGAATGACAATCCAATGCTTTTGTATTCTAACCCTTCCCCGTGTCCAACCTACTGAATATTTATGGACAAGTTAGTTCTAATGAAATATGGAAGATGACACATTGTAACCATTTTAGAAAGTAAAGAAACAGAACCATCAAATCCTTTTAGTAAATAAAGCAGACCCTGAACAGACGGCTCCTGTAGGAACCATCTGTTCAGGGTCTGCTCTGTTTACAAATGCGTGAAAAAGGGTTTATACGAAGGAAAGGGTTAATTTAATTGTTGTAACAGTTTAACACAAACATACCGGTATTACATAATGTATGACTTGTGCATTTAGGGGCGACAACAAATGAAAAACCAATACACTTGTATTTTAAAGATTACGCAATAAATACAATATTTCCTCATTAATCCGAACACTCATATACAGTGATCGGTGTTGAACCATTTACTCCATAGATACGCCAATTAACGACTTTGTAAACAGAGTAGAACCAGATCATTTTACACAAACATGTGACCAGCGTGTCAAACAACTCGGCTCCTGATGAAACGCTCCATTACTCAACCCCTCATCTGGATCCAAACTGTTTGCATAGGTTAACCCTTTTCTGCGCCTCTGTAAAAGTCACTTTTTGAAACCATTGTGATAAACTATTTATCACAACGATTTTAGAACAATAAAATTCTAATCGTTTCCTTTTCTCTAGTTAATGCTCCTTTTCCGTAGATTTATTCAAAGAGGTTGTATCTAAAGATAGCCTATGGAGGAAAGGGTTATCTCAAGTTCGTTAGTAGCACTGATTGACACTAATCGAATGCAAATTGCAAGTCCTTGATAAGTTCAACTACGCTACATGGCATCTTAACCTTTCTCTTGTTAACAAAAAATGTTGTCAGCTGAAAAAATCCCTTGCGACCATCTTTTTCTTATAACGACTCATTTGGCTATCTGTTTTGATATCACTGACCGGGTGGCAAACAGCTTAATTGGATCCAGATTAAACGTCGATTTACTCAACATCTCATCTGGATCTATGTTGTTTGCAAGTGCGAGTAAAATCGTGCTTAGCATAACCAGTCTCCATGGTAATGCCATTTCTCCACGCAATATAATTATTTCCTATGAATATAATATACTAACCATGTACTTCATAAATACGCACACGAATGCCTCGCAAACAAAGCAGAAACAGGTCAAACGGCTCCTGGAGGGTCTACGCTGTTTGCATATGGTTTAATATAGGTATGGCTCTACAATTTCTGCCATGAACACACTTTACTGTGTTTATATGCCGTTTTCAAATATCAGCTTATTAATATTCATGATATCATGAATTTCATCATATGCATTCCTCCATAAATACGCATTTCTACGCCTCTGTAATATTCATTTCTTGAAAAACCATTGTGATAGATAGAGCATTTGCTCCTATAGGAGCAAATGCTCTATTTATCACAATGGTTTCAAACTACAAAATTAAAAACAAAATCGTTTCTCTAGTTATTGCTCCTTTTTGGTAGATTTATTCAAAGAGGTTGGATCTAAAAATAGCATATGCAGGAAAGGGTTAAGAAAAAACCTCAGCCTAACGCACAGTGTAGGCCCATATCACCCATTGCATCGGATACCTAGAGTCTGATCAAGGTCTAAACAATGTTAAACTATCGACATAACTCACCTTGTATTAATAAACACTGCTTTCTTATTCCTCTATAATATCCGTCAAAGATGCCCAGTTCATAATCAGCCCTGACAGAAGGCACACATGATATGTATTGATGCATCACTTATTCCATGACAGATTTCCACCGATAAGAGAAACACTCGAGATATCATTTAGAACGAGATATTGTTAGACCCGTCATCGACTCGTGTCCAAAATCATGGCGTGTGCTTGTTTTCTGAAATCATATTAGTATACCAAACACAACCTAACACAAATAAAAGCAATGCATTGTTTATTCATCTATGGAAATCATCTAGTTAAAAACAACAACAAAATTTAACAAGCATTAACACGTTTCATACATACATGTACATTCACGCATCACTGATCTTGCAAACTGGAACAACACAAAGTATCCCAAACGATAAGTAAAGAGTTAATAAACATCACACATTTTGTCACCCCGAATATACATCAATCCACCGTTTTATTAATTATTACTTTCGATTTCCAACTGAACCGCCTCTTTTTCAAATCATTTTGACCGATTTCTCCAATTACAAATACCTCGTTCTAATTATTGTTTTTTATTTATCGAAAGTCCCGCGCCAGTTTTACTATCGCTCATCAATTCACTATTACCATTAATCCTTTCAGGTCGGGAAACGAGTCATTGACATCCTTTGCAAACAGTGTAGACTCAGATGAGAGGGCTCCTAGAGGAGCCCTCTCATCAGGATCTACACTGTTTGTCAGGTTACACTTTTCTTTTAAAACATCCTTAAATATTCATGGTCAGCTTGACCTTTTTGAATTTTTGAATTATCCATTTGAAAATTCAGCGTTGAAAGTACATGTAGTTAAGTTTTCCATTACTCTAACTAGCTGCTAGCCCGACATTGATCCACATGCACACACAGAGGAGGCCATGCCCAATACTTCTCGCACCATGAACCAGTCGTAGAGAAATCCTTAACCCTTTCATCCCTGAATTATCAGAATAGAATAGCCCATCAGTGTTTAACTATAGAGTCCACTCAGTATGCAAGGCTTAAACTTCCTAGAGGATATTGAATGACAAACAGTGCAGACCCTGATCAGAGGGCTCCTCTAGGAGCCCTCTGATCTGGGTCTACACTGTTTGCAAATGTCAGTCCATGCGTGTACCGCTTCCACAGGGTTAAGTCAATAAAAAGAGAGAACACGCAGGTCAATAGAGGTCGCACGTTGACTCCCACTAACAGCACGTGGTAATTTGAAAATTTAATAATTTCGCTAATTCTTTAGCTTACGTGTTTATCGGTAAACTGGTCTTACTGTACTGTTCAGAAATGTTTCAATTTTGAACGTATTACTTAAAACCCTTATCTCACTGTCCGCGACTTGACTCACACGTGCAAACACCTTAGATCCTGATGAGACGCCGAGTAACTCGGCTTCTCACCAGGATCCAAGCTGTTTGACACTCGGTTGATATTTTCTCAAAAGCTTGTTGGAGAAGGAAAATAGTTAAACATGCACACGGTTCAATTTTAAGCAAACATTATTTTTTTTAAAACCGGATAAGGGTTAACCCTTACAGTGCGAGACCCGAGTCACTAATGTCCTTTGCAAACAGTGAAGACCCAGATGAGAGGGCTCCTAGAGGAGCCCTCTCATCAGGGTCTGCACTGTTTGTCATGTTACACTTTTCTTTAGAAAACATCACTAAATATTCACCATAAGCTTGACCTTTTTGAATTTTGGAATATTCCATTTGAAAATTCAGCGTTGTAAGGGTTAAGATTACGCTAAGCAATCAGTCGTTACTTTGCTACAAAAAAGTGGGTTACTTTGGGATTTGCGATGCCTTCGCCTTTACCCTGTGAATATTCATATAAGAATTAATGACTTTATGATATGAAATAGATTTAAATTATTAATATGGCAGAAAAAACAGGAGTGTGCTATTTGGTCATGTCATACAGGCACCATCTGATCAGGGTCTACTCTGTTTGCAAATGGGTGAAAAAGGGTATAGCTGGAGTATAGCGTTAAATTCAGACGCCAGAAATAATTTTTAATCTGCTGAATAATTAAAACTGTCAAAATTAAAACCATAAAACCCAACTCACTAATTCACTCACTCACTCTATCAAAATCCATCACTGAAAACTGATTATCATGACAAACAGTGCATACCATGATCAACGGGCTCCCTTGGACGCCCTTTGGTCTGGGTCTACACTGTTTTCAAAGGTCTTAAATGCTCGGGAGTCCACACATTACGGGTTAAACATATGTGTTTGCAAATGGTTCAATAGTTGTATGCAATTTTAACCCATTCCCTCATAGGCTATTTTTAGATCCAACCTCTTTGAAAAAATCTACCGAAAAGTATAGCATTAACAAGAGAAAATGAAGATTTAAGAATTTTATAGTTTGAAACCATTGTGATAAATAGCTCCTATAGTGGCAAATGCTCTATTTATCACAATGGTTTCACAAAGTGACTTTTACAGAGTCGTCGAAACTCGTCAATATGAGGGAATGGGATAAGGCAGGGTATTCTACTTCATATCTAGGCTAAAAACAATGACAATCGAACCGCTTTTTGTCCCTTTTAACACTAAATTACTTTTTTCTTATAAACATAGATCGACTACTTCGATTTTCAAATAATACGATGGTTCATTTGATGTTAACGTTATTGAGAACACGGAACGTTTGGACCATGACAGACACTATGGAATCCGGTCCAAATAATTTCATAAACAGAGCAGACCCTGAACAGACGGGCTCACACAGGAGTCTTCTAATCTGAGTCTACTCTGGGTTTTTTTTGAAAATATGGGCAATATAAAGTATAGAGTTAGATCACTGGCACAAGATCGAAAACAGACTAGAGGTATATTTATAACACATTTTACAGTAATACGTACACCAGTGTATTAACCCTTTCCCCGTTCTGTATTTATTCCAAATTTAAATACCTACTGAATATTCATTAACAAAATAGTTATAAAGACATATGGAAGCTGGAACATTGTAGACATTTTAGAAAGCAAACAAACAGATCTATTAAATTCTATTAGCAAACAGAGCAGACCTGATCAGACGGCTCCTCTAGGAGCCGTCTGATCAGGGTCTACTCTGTTTGAAAGTCCGCGAAAACACGTTTATATATATGAGGGAAAGGGTTAATGTACTACATGTATATATGTAAATAGAACTATAGTCATTTTCGATCTAGTTCCAGTATAAGTTAGATACGCGACTCAAAGGTGGGTGTATTCAACTTCTAATCTATCTTTATATGAAAAAATATCCAGGGTTTTAGTAGGCTGAAAACTCGTGCATGATTCTGATAATGGATTATCAGTATACTATTAGTATAGTAGAACCTATCTTAAGCGGCCATCAAAAATAGGTCAAATTATCATTCTGTTAGGCAGGCGGTATTGCATGTATACATTTATAAGCTCCTATAGGAGCTTTCTGCATTACTCTTGGGCTGCATCATTGACCTGTCCTGATTGAGTCTTCAGTAGAACCTGTCCTAAGCGGTCATGAAAAAGAGGTACAATTATGGGTCTGTAAGACAGGTGGTAGCTTAATGCAGGTCAAAATTAATGCAGAAAGCTCCTATAGGAGCTTTCTGCATTAATTTTGACCTGCATTAAGCAACCACCTGCTTTTTCCAGACTCCTATGTTCAATAAATGAATGGCCACTCCAGACAGCTTCTACTTATATCAGGTAAAGGCATAACATGACAGGTCACATATAATGAACAGGCTAACGCTTAATATAAGGGTGTTAAGTCTTAGGGACGAAAATGTTATTGTTAGAGTGATATTGGAATTTAACCCTTAACCTGCTGAATAATTAAATCTAACCCCTTTCTGAATAGATGTATTTATCCCTGAAGAAAATATTATGACAAACCGTGCAGACCCTGATCAAAGTGATCTCTCGGCAGCCCTTTGACATGGGTCTACACTGTTTTCAAATATATTTTATATACTAGGTCCCCGCACATTACTCGTTAAGATTCATGACCTGCATTAGCTGTTTATAAACTTTGATAGTAAGCAACAGGCTGAACAAATCTAATTAAATTTCAGGCATAGGCATTATAAGTAAATATTGTGATAAGCATTAATATTATCACTTTGAATACGGGGAATGTGTGCACTGACATTTGCAAACAGTGTAGACCTAGATCAGAGGGCTTATAGAGGAGTCCTCTGATCAGGGTATGTACTTTTTTCCACTTCAAATCCGTTCGCATATCTAATTCTTTCTCCCACTGAATGGACTCTTAACTATAAACAATGATGGATTTGATATTTCAGCATTCTAGGGTTAAAGCTGACTTAAGGACACAATAAGACCTTTATAATCTGGCTTTATTTCGCGTATCGACTAGTTTTGTGATAGAAGTTAATCCCAAAAAGTCACCTGCAAAAATTGAAAATATTTCCTTTTTCGATACAAATGAATGACCGCATTGTTAGATAGCGAGAAGGCTAGAAATGCGATTAGCGTTGGATCATCCGTAGCCTAACCAAAATAGTCTCATGAAATAGTGGTTAACCCATTTTGATCTGGGAGTTGCATGAACTATTTGTCATGGAGCATTTTTGCGACATTGTCAGTGAAAGGGCTAACTTATACCCTCATGGGCTATATTTACACCCGACCTCTTTGAATGAATCTACAGAAAAGGTGAATTCAGGCCTACTGGAGACAATGAACATTTAGTTATTGTCTAGTTTTTATACTACATATTGTGATAAATAGAGTAATTAGAATCTATAGATGATTTCTATAATGGCATATGAACACAGGGCATTATGACCATGGCATATGCCTATTTCGTTCACATCTATAGGTAGAACCACCGACCTACCGCAAGCCAGCTGGAAGGCTTCCTCACATGAAGAATTAAAATGCCCAGGCAGGGATTCGAACCCACAGCGCGACGAAGGGCTGTAACGCCTAGTTTACATTTGCCACGGAAGCCGTACGTTTTCTTTGTCTGAGATTTTCCTACGATATTATTTTGCATCGTAGAAGTCTACGAGCTGCAATGTTTTTGTCTACATTGTCTACGATCATCGTACGATTATTTGTATATACTAATCGGGGCTTATCCGTACGATGATTGAGCGGCGACCCTACGGAGATCGTACGATCTCCGTGCAGTCATCGCGCTGTCTCCGCTTGGATAAGGCAATCGTAGCTTACGGAGTCCGTGCGGAGCTCGTACGGAACCCGTGCGGGTTCAATACGAAGACCAGATGGGCTGTTCCATATTCTATAGATAGACAAACTATTAATGTAGGAAATGTCAAATAAATATGCTCCCATCAGAAATCTCAAAATCGCCGCACGGCCATCGTTCGGTCGCCGTAAGGTTGCCGCAGGATGACCTGCGGTACGATTTCATGGGTATCGCACGGGCACCGAGTGACAGCCTTGCGGTGATCTTGATATGACCGTACAGTCGCCGTACGATTTTTTTGGCTACATGTTCACCGAATATCGATTGTTTTCCACACGATCGTCGCGCGGCCTCCGTACGATGCCCATGCGGTGATCTTACATGTACGATTCATGCAACCACGTGTTTACCGTCTGCGGGCTTGCGATTTTTGAAAATGTGTATATATACCTTTTTATGACAAATCGCAGAGGCTACGGCATCCGGGAATCCGTACGGAAATCGTACGGCGACCGTATGCCTCCGTACGGTGACCGCACGGAAATGACCAAGTACGACGAGTCTACGGGCGCCGTAAACACATCGCAGGGCAATGTAAAAATTGGTCCCACCCCAGGGATTGCCAGTTTTTTGTAGCTGACTGCTAAACAGCCTATGGGATCACTAGTTATGCATAGGAAAAACTTTAAAAAATACTCTTGTCAGAAACTACATGTCCCAGAGCTTAGATATTTGGTGTATAAATTTACTTTTTAGTGGCTGTTATAGAGAGGTTTTACTGTATTTATTTGTCATCAAACATAAAAATCTAGCCCCCACCCCTACACTTCCAAAAAAAATTCTACGCCCCCCCCCCATTATATCTGGAATTCTGGATCCGCACCTGCCTTACCATCCTTTTTAGGCATGTCCAATGCATTTTGTGTTCATTCACAACACGAAATGTGAAAGGGAGGTAATCTTTTACACCCGTACGAAATGTAAAATTTCGATTCATTGACGATAATTTAATTAAATACATGTATATAGGCTAAGCTTTGCTATATTCTATAATATCATATTGTATTAAATATCCAAACTAAGTTTAGAAACATATGCAGAAATATAAAAAAAACCGTTCTAATTATTTATATAATATATAGATTTTTGTGATGACTAGTACAACTAACCAACAGATAGAGCAAAAACTATCGAAACACTATGCCCGGACGTTGTTCCGGATATGAAATTTTGATGGTTGCAATTGCATCCAAAGAACTTAAACATGACGTAAGTAATAGTATAAGAACTGATGACATCATGATTAAAAATTAGGCAATGTCAGTTTTTATAATGTCACAAGAAATGATTAACAGAGCACAAGAAACTAGAATCTATATTAAGAGCCGCCTAATGTCGGCTTCTCGGTTTGAAATGCATATTTAAAGAGAGGCTGGTTAATAAATTAGCACTTTCCTTCATTATGAATGCTTCTCTCGTCTTTACGAACAGAGTAGACCCAGATCTGACGGCACCTATAGGAGCCGTCTGATCGGGGTCTGCTCCGTTTCCTTTTAAAATTATTATGAATCTCAAATTATTATAGATCGGACTATACAGTTTCTACGAATAGCAAACGATCCTGCGTACATTATGCCATTTTAAAATTGAGCTAATAAATGTACATTTTATATCCATTTAATATATTTCTTTATAATGGAATGTGAGCACAGGACATTTGGCAATGACAGTCTGAACTGTAGAATAATATCTACAGTAAAATCTCTCTATAACGGCCAATAAATTGTGTTAATTGGTTGGTATTTACTTTCACATTGCTTTAAGCAGCCACTTGCCTTTAACGCAAATTACTTGATGTAAGCTAATGTAATTTAGTGGCCATTATATAGAGGTTTTACACCTTTTTACACAGAAAGTAAATGCTTCACTGAAACTGTTATTCTGAAGCGATGAGATTGCCGCTTTAACCGTAATGCACCAGTCCACTTCAAGCAGTCCTTTGGTTTCTGTGACGTGCGCGACGTCACCTCTCCGTGGCTGGTCCATGACACTGTCTCTGCTGTTTTTAAGTCATCCATACCACACGTACACCTGTAATTTCTTCATTGCAGTTTACCTATATGCCTTCTCCAACATTTGAATGGTATCTTTCCTTAAAACACCATTCAAAACACAAAATTTGATCGCTGATTATTGTTCCATACTCATTTGTGCGCACCATACAAAACAAAATGGCTGTTAAAATGCCAATTGACGTAACATTCATTTGTTACATCACTCTCGTCATGTCAACATTTAGGGCTAAATCGAAGCAAGGTTTGGAGAGAAAAGTTGTGCACACAACATAGTTACAAGTAATTGTTTAAAGGTGTTAGTATAAAAATATTAATTTTGGGTCGGTTTTGAGATGGTGTGGCTGCTATAGTTACCATAAAGTTTGGTCTAGTCAATGACTGACATTAAGATTCCTTTTGTACACCCCAAACACTTGTTTCTACATTGTACATGCTCACAAAGTTCCATAGAAATCTGTGGGCACCTCTCTATTTTACAACACTTTTCCGGGTATATGTTGAAAACCCCTCGTATGCCACAAGCAAACAAAACAGATCCTGAACATATTGACTCCTATAGGGGCTGTTTGATTGGGGTCTGCTCTGTTTGCTTATTTAATTATGATAGCGATCTGACTATATGTTCTACTAATAACAAAACATCCTATGTAGCCTACACGTATGTGTGCCATTGTAAAAATTGAGCTTATAATCATTACTATTATTATTATATGTATGATGTCATTATTTCTTACATATGTATATTCAATAGAGATTAATTAAATGATCTTGTTAACCTTTTGCTCTATAAATGCGCCTGTTTTATGGTATTTCGGCCCACCCATTGTCTTATAGTAGCCTATATACAATATATCCTAGCTGTGTTGCATCTTCCCGTCCATAAAGAGAATTCATTTCTCAAATATGCCTTCAGTTAATGACAATTAACCCATTCCCTCATATTGACGCGTCTGGAAAGTTCACATGTTTAAACTATTGTGGTTTCAAATTACAAAATTCTAAAACAAATCCATTTCTCTAGTTAATGCTCCAAAGGGGCCTTTAAGGGGGAATGGGTTAAATCAAGCGCAGCCACGAAAGCCATAAAACATTAATATTATCACATGTAAAACTGATTATAAACGGTACTTGGCGTTATACAGTCTATGCAGTAAAAAACGTGTAACCAAAATAATCGGACGAAATGGTTATTAAGCCATCCATTCCCTGGTATGCAATTTTTAGACCCGACCACTTTGAATAAATTCTGGAAGTAGATACTTCGAAAGCAAATACAGAAAAAGAAAAAGATAAAGTTTGCAGAATCGATACTACTGAGTCTGTTCATGGGCAGTTATTAATTTAAGTGCAACTCTACTCACATCTCCTAGCACCGGCTTATAAGCGGTATTTGTCAAGTGGCTGTAGGCCTACATGTATTTAAAAAGAATGGACAATCTACTTATTGTTGAGGGAACGTTGACTATTTTTTAATTCTTTTATTATATTAAATATTAACTACTGCCCAATTGTTTGGCACTATTGTAGTCAAGCTAGTACCCGAAAAATGGAAAAGATCCATGAGAGGGCTCTGAGATTCATAGACAAAATGTATAATGATTTCACATCTCCTCTCCAGGATCTTTTAACAGTTAGAGATAGAAACTTTTTAACATATTAGCAGGATTAAATTTATGACTGAGGAGGTATTTAAAAATCTAAATTAAATATCACTAGACTATCTGCATGGTCTATTTCAACTGAAAAATCCCTCTTATGATTTCAGGAAAGACACGCTTGCCCCAATCCCAAGTGTCAACATGTTCCAGAGTCACTGCCCTTATATCGGAGGCTGTTTCACACATGTGGATGTCCTGTATGATCTGCCCAAGTGTGCTGATCTTGTCAAACCTTACGTTTTGTGTTAACACGCTGGCATGTTTTAGTTTGTTTTTATGCTTGATCTTTGTACCTAGGACCTGCTTGAAATCAGATTTTGTTTCTCGCCTTTAGTGTTAAAACTGCTTGTTTTGCAATCAGCTTTTGATTACAGTAAAACCTCTCTTACCCGGACGTTAAATTTAGTATAAATATCGGTCTTGGGGACAGGTGACAGGTTAGTGCAGGGTGGAAGTCACCCTAGAGGAGCGTTTGCATGACGTTCCCCCTGCATTAAGCAGTCACCTGCCTAAAATATCTAAATGCTACACATTATTTTTACATTATTATTCAAGGGGTAGAGAGGTAGTGTCCATATTGAAAATATGAAATAAGGAAATTTATTGCCATGACAACTAGTACAAATGAGTTATATAACATATAAACAGACCTATAATCTCTTACAAAGTTGTCTGACTAGTGTATACAGTAAACCTCTCTGTAACGGCCACTAAATTGTGTTAATTAGTTGGTATTTAGGGCAGGTGACTGCTAAAAGCAATGTGAAAGTAAAATAAAACGCTCCTGTAGGAGCGTTCTGTTTTACTTTCACCTTGCTTTTAGCAGTCACCTGTCTTTAACACAAAATACTTGATGTACTTCAGTGGCCGTTATAGAGAGTTTTTACTGTAGCTTGTTTCAATGGCGTAAACTCATTCAACGCCAAATTCTAATTCTCGTCTGCACCTCTTGAAAACAAAACACACTAAATAAACCAAACAACAAAAAATACCATCAATCAAAAGTGTAAACATACACAAAATATTCCTGCAATATACGCCAGTCAAAAATCTTGAGAAATTATCGATTTGGTTGTTTAACAAATGTATTTTAATCTTTAGCTAGCTTATAGTGATTGCGTGGTCAGCTTTACAAAAAAATGTGTACACTGATATAGGCCGAGTATATGGGTGCATCGCCCCGTCTATGCTGTTTGGTACTCTTTTGTCCGTGCTTTCGATAAGGAATAGAAATACTGAATGCTGAATGTATATTGAGAATTTGAGAAGACAAAAATTAATGCAGACGACGATGTGCTTAATGTACGAGTTTGAGGTTAACTAGACATATAGCCTATGTCTCTGGGTTAACTGAGCTGTTTGTCAGTTTGTAACGTCATTTCAAGTGGTGTATTTGTCAAACTTCAAACTGTCTATGCAACGGCCGCACTTTGTAGCACCGTCTAATTGCTTACCTGGTTTACAGTAAAACCTCTCTAAACCGGAGATTTAAAATGAATACCAGTCTTAGAGACAGGTTAATGCAGGCATGCAGAAAGCTCCTCAATGCTATTTCTGCATGGCACCAATCCTGTATTAAGCAGCTAGCCACCTACCTGAAAGTAGTTAAATTCCTCTCTGCTTGAATTCCGATTTAGAGGGGTCTTACTGTACATGATAAATGGGGGCACTCGGCCTTGGCCGAAAATTAATTGAATGAAATGGTTGACAACAAACATGGCTAACGAAAAAATAATTTTATTTTATAGCAATCTCGGCTCTTTACTACACGTTCAATGTAGTTTTATTTTACTTTCAACATACTCCATAATTTATTCCTGTTCAAGATTTGAAGAGAATCTACAGTATACATGGATGAGTGAACTCTAGCGAGTGAACTACAGCACTTGTCTCGCTAAATAGGCCGCATAGTGACAATCTGTATATTGGCCAGGGGGCGATTTCAAGGAAAGGGTTTCAAATAGCGCACAACTATTGTTACTACATTTGTTAATATCTATCAGTATTTGCTAAAAATATGATTCTTTTATTCTGAAAACATCGATTTCTCCCATTTCTGTCCTAACCCAAAGACCAGGGTTCAAGGTTTGCAGATACTGATGAGAAGGATCCTACAGGAACTCACTCATCTGGGTCTACACTGTGTGTGGTAAAAAATCGTGCTTAGCACATTATGGGTTAACTCAGATCTATTTATCACCAGTGCAAGGTTGGTGCTTATGCAAAATTATTATGAAAGCATTACAAATTGTATATAAATTATGTTTTCTCTCCGTTGAGGACCTCATGGAAGATTGGTCATAACCAAATGAGTACTCTCGTTAAATAAAGTCTTTATTATTATTATTAAGGTTATAAAACTGAGATCATTCTCAAGTATCTGATTGCAAGCTCAGAATCTGACCAATCAGATGCTTGAGAATGATCTCAGACTCAAGCGAATTTTTATAACCTCGGGGCAACAATGTCAAGTATTTGGGATGATGATGAGACACCACGTTACTCAGTCTCATTTGGATCTGTATTTGGGATGATGATGAGACACCACGTTACTCAGAGTCTCATTTGGATCTAAACTTCATTTGAACTTCGATATATCGAACTCGGATAACTCGAACTCCGGTAAAACTCAAAGTAAACATTCGGTCCTTCCAAATTTACAATACAGTATTGTTCTAAAATGTATCACTACGCATATCTAGAAAAGCTTGCGACAGCTTAATGCATGTCTAAAGTAATGCTAAAAGCTTTCGCAAGAACGTTAGTCCTGCATTAAGGTGTGGACTTGAGAAATTGTCCAGATTAGAAATCTGACTCAATCCTCATTTATCTCGAAGTAATTTGTAAATTGTTCTTCTGGAACTGACAGTGCCATAGAAGGAGGAAATGGAAGGAGCTCATGAGTCGAAGAAGGCCAGGTACCAACCGTTGATGGACGAGTGCCGACGGCGACGATGGAACACATGGAGCCCCCCCCCCCCCCACCCCCCTGGTCGAGGTTAGCAAGTGGACTTTCGGCACTGTGGACAGCCTACATTTTCCCCCACCAAACCCTATGTCGTTACAACTCCTTACATTGTCTCAAGATACTCTTCTAGTATTCAAATTTGGACCAGCATACCAACAAGTTGAGTATTATTACAGACAATATCGGTATTATGAAGTGTCAAACAGTGCAGGGGCCTCTTATCTTGGTCTACTCAGTACTCAGTCATTCTAAATAGGTCCATAGTTCGGAAAAGCTCATTCAAGTTAGTTGGAACAAAATGTATTCTGCATTACTTTATCAATCGATAGTAACAGGTCAATCATTGATCGGTTATAATAACTAATAATTGATAGTAAAGATGATTGTAGTGTGTATAGTAACGATACTGGAAAAGAGAAGCAAGTGGCAAGTAGCATATGACAAGCAGCAAGTAGCAAATGTAAGAAGCAACTGGCAAGTGTCTATTAGCAAGTAGCAACTGTAAGTACATGTAGCAAGTGGCAAGTAGCATGTCGTGACCGACATTCCATATCGAGGGCTTGGTGGAAAACTATTCTAACTCCTTCACTAAAGTGAAGGAGTTAGAATAGTTTTGCACCAAGCCTTCCATATTCTCCCTCTTATCAACGCATTTTCAAACCGACCAGATCCAGATCAGACGACTCCTATAGAAGTTATTGGATCAGGGTCTACTCTGTTTGCTTTTGGCATGAAATTGATTAACACTCTCTGCCTCAGTCAACATTTGCTTTGTTGATAATGCTTTAGAATATTTCCGCTCATTAATATTAGTTACACTATTATTTCTTTCATGAATATTAACCCTTTCCTCCATAAATACGCCTTTCAACGTCTATGTAAAAGTCACGTTTTGAAACCAATGTGATAAATAGAGCATTTGCTCTTTATAGTCAATAGTTTCAGAACTACAAACTTCTAAAATTTCCCTTTTTTCTAGTTAATGCTCCTTTTCGGTAGCTTTATTCAAAGAGGATGGATCTAAAAATAGCAATTGATTGAATGGGTTAAACACGGACAGGATTCACTCTTGCACGTTAACCCTTTCCCTGTTCTTTATCTATTCCAAAGTTCAATACCTATTGAATATTCATGGACAAAATCGTTATGAAATATGGAAGGTGGAATATTGTAGCCAATATATTTTTTTTATTTAGAAACTAAAAGAAACATATCTATCAAAATCCATTAGCAAATAGAGCAGACCCTGATCAGATGATTCCTTTATGGAGCCGTCTGATCTGGGTCTACGCTGAAAGTGCATGAAGAGGCGTTTACAAAAACGATGGAAAGGATCAGGTCAATGTTGCCCGTTATAATGTCCGTATTTTTTTCATTTATGTCTCTTTGAAATTACTGTCAGAACTTAACTATCACTAAAGGTGATGAATAGCCCCGCACAGCAGTTTGGATTGCAATGCCAAGTTCGTGACACCACCTACCCATGTAACAGGATCAAAACACAAACTTACTTAAACTTTTTGCACATTTTGTCGGATTCGAGATTTGCTAAATGCATGTAAACATCAAAGAACCTTGGTAAATTAATAGGAATTCTAAAACCTTTCATTTCAAACATTTAGTTTCAAACTTTCAACACGACAGACTCTGATCGCAGATCCAAGGGCTGATAACTTCTGTATCTTTGATACTAGAAAAATGAGATGTACATCTACATTTCACAGAAATCCTATGTATCATGTTTCATTGAAGTATCTTGACAACTGTAGAAATTCACTCCACAAACATTATTGGCATAATTTATGGTACAAGTCCACGGGCAGGTAACTCCTGTATGAATTATTAGAAACTGCTTAGAATGATGGTGCACACCTGCACTACAAGGAGACTATGTGTACAACCTTTCATTGATCGCAAATGAAAACTAACAAACTGTTCATAGGACATATAATTATACCATACTTACTTACCATATTGTACATTTTTTAAAGGGAGCTTCTTGCATACTGTACACTGGAAGATGCTTAATGCAGCATTAAAGCATCATTTTGCATTATGCAACCACCCGTATTTTAAAAACCTTTATTTTTATATCAGATGGTTGTCATATTATCATATATATGTATGTAGCCAGGTAGAGATTATGGTGAAATAAGTTGATAGGCTTTACTGTGTGACTTGGTAGCTCAGTCGGTAGTGTGTTGGCACGGTAAGCTAGAGACCCTGGGTTCGAGTCCCAGTCGAGTCACAACTTGTTCACCATGTTACATTTGACGCCTAACGTAAATAACCCACAGGGTGATTAATATGAAGATTATATGAGGATGGTTTGTGGTGGTGGAGTGTTCTTTGAGTAAGAATTCGGGACAAATTCTTGTGTAAGGGGGGGGGGAGGGAGGGGGGGGGGTGGGGTTAGCCGGGCAGATATTATGGTGAAATAAGTTGATAGGCTTTACTGTGTGACTTGGTAGCTCAGTCGGTAGTGTGTTGGCATAGTAAGCTAGAGACCCTGGGTTCGAGTCCCCGTCGAGTCACAACCTGTTCACCATGTTACATTTGACGCCTAACGTAAATAACCCACAGGGTGATTAATATGAAGATTATATGAGGATGGTTTGTGGTGGTGGAGTGTTCTTTGAGTAAGAATTCGGGACAAATTCTTGTGTAAGGGGGGGGTAGCCGGGTAGATATTATGGTGAAATAAGTTGATAAGCTTTACTGTGTGGCTTGGTAGCTTATTTAGTAGAGTATTGTCATGGTAAGCCAGAGGTCCTGGGGTCGAGTCATAACTTTTTCACCATGTTGCATGTACATGTATAGTGGTTTAGTTGTTTTAATCACCCCCTCCCCCTTCACACACCCCAGAACTAAGGGGCCAATATTTATCGGAGTGCATTTATGCTATGGCCAACAGAAGTCTCTCTGTTCATACATGCAATCATATAAAATCATCCAAGTCATTATTTCCAATCAGAATGTTTGTTTAACCTTTCCTCTAAAATATTCTATGAATGTTCAAATAAGAAATAATATTAATTTAGTTTATCTTTATACTGGCACATAGACACATGAAATTTTGGCCATAGTAGAAACTGTAGAATCATGTCTAAACTATTCCATAAGCAAAAGAGCAGACCCTGACAAGACAGCTCATAGTCTACGATCTGGGTCTACTCTGTTTGCAAAGGGATAGAAAGGAGTATTGATGGAGTAAAGGGTTTATCAAGCCATTAACCCATTTGCTCCCACGATCCCATATATGCGACATAGGCAAACGGTGTAGACTCTGATCAGTGTCTACTGTTTGCTGAAAAATAATAAAAACAAGATGTGTTTGTGAAACACTATGCCCCCTCAATATGATATTTGACCCTGAAGGATGACCTTGATCTTGACATGTCACTCCTCAAACTGTGCAGCCCCATGGGGTACACATGCATACCAAATATCAAGTCTGTATCTCTAATGGTTCAAAAGTTATGGCCAATGTTAAAAGTTGGTGACCTTTGACCATGAAGGATGACCTTGACCTTGACATGTCACCCCTCAAACTGTGCGGCTTCATGAGATACACATGCATACCAGTACCAAGGCTGTATATCTACTGGTTCAAACGTTATGGCCAATGTTAATGACCTTTGACCTTCAAAGATGACCTTGACCATGACATGTCACCCCTGAAACTGTGCAGCCAAATGAGAAACAAATATATACAAACTATCAAGTCTGTATCTCTACTGATTCAAAAGTTATAGCCAATGTTAAACTATGTGACCTTTGACCCTGAAAATGACCTTGACCTTGACATGCCACCCCACAAAATGTGCAGCTTCATGAGATACACATGCATACCAAATATCAAGACTCTATCTCTATTGGTTCAAAAGTTATGGCCAATTTGAAGTTGGTGACCTTTGACCTTGAAGGATGACCTTGACATGTCACCCCTCAAACTGTGCAGCTTCATGAGATACACAAGTATGCTAAATATCAAGTCGCTATCTGTACTGGTTCAAAAGTTATGGCCAATGTTAAAGTCGGTGATTTGACCGATATGTTTGACCTCTGACCTTGACCTTGACATATTACCCCTCAATATGTGCGGCTTCATGAGATACATATGCATGCCAAATATCCAATCTCTATCTGTACTGAGTCAAAAGTTATGGCCAATGTTAAAGTTACAGACAAAGAAACAGACAATTTGACCTTTGACCCTGAAGGATGACCTTGACCTTGACATGTCACCCATCAAAACGTAAAGCTTCATGAGATACACAAGCATGCCAAATATCAAGTCTCTATCTTTTCTGGTCCAAAAGTTATGGCCAATGTTAAAGTCGGTGATTTGACCCATATATTTGACCTCTGACCTTGAAGGATGACCTTGACCTTGGCATATTACCCCTCAAAATGTGCGGCTTCATGAGATACATATGCATGCCAAATATCAAATCTCTATCTGTACTGAGTCAAAAGTTATGACCAATGTTAAAGTTACGTTAAAGTTACAGCCAAAAAACAGATAATTTGACCTTTGACCCTGAAGGATGACCTTGACCTTGACATGTCACCCCTCGAAATGTGCAGCTTCATGAAATACACAAGCATGCCAAATATCAAGTCTCTATCTCGACTGGTCCAAAAGTTATGGCCAATGTTAAAGTCAGTGATTTGACCCACATATTTGACCTTTGACCTTGAAGGATGACCTTGACCTTGACATGTTACCCCTCAAAATGTGCGGCTTTATGAGATACATATGCATACCAAATATCAAGTCTCTATCTGTACTGGCTCAAAAGTTATGACCAATGTTAAAGTTGCTGACAAACAGACAAACGGACAAACAGACAAACAGACAAACAAACAGACAGGGCAAAAACAATATGCCCCCCAGATTTGATCTGGGGGGCATAAAAATAAACGCAACTGAAAGTTTAGGCCATGTACCCTTAGATAAACTAGAACTGTAAGCCAAAGGCTAACGAATACCCCCCACCTGTCTGCTTGTCAGAACACCTATCATCAATCTGAACATAAATTATGTACATACAGAAACGTGAAGAGATTTAAAAACAATACATGCTCCAACCCAATTTATGTAATAAAAATGAAGAATAATTCTTAGAAATAAGACCCTTTCATGAGGTTTTTGTCAAATCCAAAGTTCTAAAGCTAGGTACCTTTTCAGAAAAACATTAAGTTCAAGGACCATAACTCTGACAAAAATTATTCAACCAGACCGATATTTGAACTTAAGCTGTACCTCATCTAGATTTATTTTTATGTCAAATATGAAGTTAATATCTGCAACCACTTCCAAAGAAAGACCGGAAAACTGAAATTTTGACAAAAAATTAAAGTTCAAGGGCCATAACTCTGGCAAAAATTATTCAACCAGACTGAGATTGGGAATTAAGCTGTAAATCATGTAGAGTTAGCTTTATGCCAAATATAAAGTTAATATCTGCAACCACTTCCAAGAAAAGTCCGGAAAACTGAAAATTTGACAAAAAATTAAAGTTCAAGGGCCATAACTCTGGCAAAAATTATTCAACCAGACTGAGATTGGGAATTAAGCTGTAAATCATGTAGAGTTAGCTTTATGCCAAATATACAGTTTATATCTGCAACCACTTCCAAGAAAAGTCCGGAAAATCCCAAATTTGAAGAAAAAAATTAAAGTACAAGGGCAATAACTCTGGAAATAATTATTCAACCGGACTGAGATTGTAACATAAGCTGTACCTTATACAGATTTAGCTTTGTACTAAATATAGAGTTGATATCTGGAGTCACTTCTATAAAAAGTCCAGAAAACCGGAAAACATTGGTACGGGACTAAAAAGGGGAGATAACTCCTGAAGTAGTGGTCCGATCATAACGGAAATATGCGGTGCACAGGTTTATATGGTCATATGGCTATATATGAACTTTCAACAAAATTGAAGCAAAACTGTAGAAGAAGAAGGCCGGACAAAATTGTGTCCACGGACGGACAGACGGACGGACAGACGGACAGACGGACAACCTGATTCCAGTATACCCCCCCCAAACTTCGTTGTGGGGGGTATAAAAATGGACTAATCCAATATATAACCATGGACAAATCCACTGGGAGCAAATGGGTTAATATTTAGCAACCATAACACTACCAGACCCATATGAAGGTGAAAGCAGAAAATGCTTGCACATGTATTGTCGATGTTTTCGCTGATCAATCATTTACTATAAATAACTCTATACCTGATAGAAATGCCCTTTTATGCCTTTTCAAACAGAGTAGATCCAGATCAGATGGCTTCTGTAGGATCTGTCTAATGTGGGGTCTACCCTGTTGACTTATGAATTAGATAGATACAATTATACAGTAAAACCTCTCTAAAACGGCCATTAAATTATGTGAATTAAAAGGTATTTAGTACAGGTGGCTGCTTAAAGAAAGGTGAAAGTAAAAAACAGAACACTCCTACAGGAGCGTTCTGTTTTAGTTTCACCTTGCTTTAAGCAGCCACCTGCCTTTAACACAAAATACTTGATGTAATTTAGTGGCCGTTATAGAGAGGTTTTACTGTTATTTAGTGGCCGTTATAGAGATGTTTTACTGTTATTAAGTGGCCATTATAGAGAGGCTTTACTGCACAGTTGCTGCAATGGTCAAATATTCATGTGTTAAAATTCTGCTAATAAATATTCATGCTGTAATGATTTCTTACATACATGTATATATTCATAGAGTAAAAGGTTGAATGCTTCTTTTTGCCCTTTACATTGTGAATATTCATGTAAGAAATAATGACATCATGGGTATTAATTAGTTGTTGTAGGTCTGTTCTACTTGCAAAGGTGTATATATGGAGTAAAGGGTTAAAAAATAAAATCTACATTATATAGTCTCTTAATTGTCAGTACAACTTAAATTAAGTCTTAATACATGTAAACTAAAACAAACATTAACACATAGTTAAACATTTAAACTAGAAAACTGACTCACTCAAAGAGGGCCCTGCAGATGAACTTTTGGTGAATATGGCATTTTTGATAAATCAAGGGCAGATAACTCTGGACATGGTTATTTAATTAAATCCATAAACTGCAGGTGTCTTCCTCTAACAATATTAAGCATATGTCCTTAATATGAAACCAATATGTGAAGTACAATTTGAGTTATTACCTCACATTAAAAGCGTTGATAAAAGTTGATCAATGGCAGTTTTGATGAATCAAGGGCAGATAACTGTGGACAATGATCTGATTCAACCTAAAAGCTATAGGTGTCGTCCTCTGATGATAATTAGCATATGCCCTTAATATGAAACCAATATGTGAAGTACTGTTCGATTTATCACGTCACATCAAAAGTGTTGACAAAAGTTAATGGAATTGTTATGAATCAAGGGCAGATATGCTCTAGACATAGTGATCTGATTAAACCCAAAAACAATAGGTGTCTTCTTCTAACTTTACTTAGCATATGTCCTTAATATGAAACCAATATGTGAAGTACTGTTTGAGTTATCGCATCACATCAAAATTGTTAACGGATGGAGCAGATAGACAGATGGACGGACAGACAGACAGAAGATGTGATTCCTATAGGGCTCCTGCATTTTCAATGCAGGGCCCTAAAAATATACAACTGAAGGCTTAGTCAAAAGCTAAGTTAAACGTTTATCTAACAGTGACTTCTTGTGACACCTGACATTGTTTACCTGACATCGACTTCTTTTGACACATGACATTGCTTACCTGACAGGGACATCTTATTAAATACTTAATCATGATGTCATTATTTCTTAAATGAGTATCCATTGGGTAATGACAAGATTTGGCCAGAGTAGAAACTGTAGAATCTACATCATTTCATAAGCAAACAGGGGACCCTTGTTTAGACAGTTCCTACACAAGTCGTCTGATCTGGGTCTACTCTACATGCACAGGCATAGCAAAAGTGTATTTATAAAGTAATCGGTTAACTCATTCCCTCATTGATGCCTTTTGACGCCTTTGTAAACTTTGTGAAACTATTTTGATAAATATATCATGGAGCAAATGCTCTATTTATCAAAATGATTTCAAAACTACACAATTTTCCCTTTCTCTAGTAATTGCTCCCTTTTGGTAGATTTATGCAAAGAGTATAAAAAAAATCAAGCTGAAAAAAATCTAAATACAGCCTAAGGGTTAACCCTTTCCCTCATACAAACGCCTTTCCATGCATTTGCAAACAGAGTAGACCCCAACAAGACAGCTCCTATAGGAGCCATCAGATCAGGGTCTGCTCTGTTTGCTTTTGACATGACATTGATCCAATTCTTCAGTTTATGAAAGCAACAGAACTAATTGAAAAGTTTACTTTATAAAGCATCAGCTAATAAATATTCATGATGTCATTATTTTTCACATGAATATTGAACAGGGAATGGGCTAAAGTAAAGATCTTTTGTGTTTTAAAAATCCAACACTTTGGCACATAAGGATTCAAATTTTGTACTTTCAATATGAATTAAAAACTAGAACTACCACTAAAGGTGATGAATACCCCCACTAGCACATTTGACACAGAGATGGGGGTAATAGACATAAATCACTACAATATCTGCTACAGTTCAGAAAAAAACTCTGGAAAACCTGAAATTTCCTAAAAAATTCTAAGTTAAAATGCTGTAATTCTGTTAAAAATCAATGTAGTGTAACAAAATTCAAATTCGATCGGTAACTTATTATAATAAAGCTACATACCAAATATCACATCAATATCTGAAAGGGTTTAGAAAAAAACTCCCGAAAACCTGAATTTCCGGAAAATTTCTAGGTAAAATCACTGTATTTTTGTGAAAAATCAATGAAGCCTAACGAAATTCAAACTTGATCTGTAACTCATTATAAGAAAGTCACATACCAAATATCACTTCAATATCTGTAAAGGTTTAGAAATAAAAACTCTAGAAAACCTGAATTTCCGGAAAATTTCTAAGTAAAATCACTGTATTTCCGTGAAAAATCAATGAAGCATAACGAAATTAAAACTTGATCTGTAACTCATTATAATAAAGCCACTTACCACATATCACTTCAATATATGTAAAGGTTTAGAAAAATCTCCGGAAAACTGCAAATAACAAAGGGCAATAACTCCAAAAATACTGAAGACAGAAGTTTGAAGTCAATAGCTTTTATACTTTGGAAGTTATGATCCGGACAGGCCGGCCGGACGGACAGACACCCGGATGGACATGGTGACTCCAGTTTATCACCCCTCCCCCACAAAAAAAAACTTTGTTTGTGGGGGTATAAATATAATGTAGAAAACAAACATAGATTTTTGTAGGCACATAAGAATTAGTTCTTTTTTATCACCAGCATCACCATCCTTCTCCTAATCATCTTCATCATCACTATCGTCATAGTCACTCTTCACCCCTGGATCAGAGTCAGGGTCTCCGTCTTCAAACAGATTCTTTCCCTCATACACTTTAACAGTGATTGGTTCAAAGTCCACTGTAATGATAAAACAAACACATATCTTCTAATTATAATCAATTCTAACAGTGAATGTTATATTTACAGTGGAATTGACAATTAATGTGAAACACATTTATTAACATGAAAACAGATTTATATGAAGGAAAGCGTTAACCCATTTCCTCCTACTGACGCATTTTCACGTCTCTGTAAAAGTCACTTTTTGGAACCATTGTGATAAAAAGTGCAATTGCTCCATAGGAACAAAATGCTCAATTTATCACAATGGTTTAACCCTTTCCCTGTTCTATGTTTATTCCAAATTTCAACACCTACTGAATATTCATTTATAACAAAATAGTTATAAAGAAATATGGAACTTGGAACATTGCAGACATTTTAGAAAACAAAGAAACAGATTTACCAAATTCTAAAAGCAAACATAGCAGACCCTGATCAGACGGCTCCTGTGGGTCTACTTTGTTTGCAAATGCGTGAAAACAATTTTGTATGAGGGAAAGGGTTAAAACAAGAATTGTTTTTTCATACAAAAACTGATGTCTCCCTCAGTGCGTGGACAACATTTTCAAAAGTCCAATAACTCTGCAGGAAATCATCAAACTGGAAAAGGAATAAACTATGCACAACCAGGCATTGTGCTGATTGACGCTATGAAGTTTCATGAAAATCTGACCAAAGACTTTGAGGAAACCTGTAGATAAAATTATCCATGTCAAAATTTGAAAGTCCCACAACTCTGTAGAAAATCAAACCGGAACAGGAATAAGATATGCATAACTAGGCATGATGCTAATCAATCCTATTAAATTTAATGAATATCCAATTAAAGGTTTTGGAGAAAACCTGCAGACAAAATTTCCATGTAAAAAATTCAAAGTCCCATAACTCTGCAGAAAATCGGTGGCAATAACTCCACAATTAGTGAAGCCAGAGTTACCAAACTTGTGCATAACACTTCATTCCGTCATGTTCTTTCTATTAATGAAATGTCATTCCAATAGAATCAGCAAACAGGAGTTATTGATTGGACACAAAACATGTGAAAAATGGCAATTACTCCAAAAGTATTTAAGCCGGAGTTATGGCCCTTATACATGCCCCTTCCACTCATCATGCTCTTTCCATGTACGAAGTTTCAATCAAATGGCATTAGCCATATAGGAGTTATCGTCCGGATAAGAAAGTGTGAATTACTGACCTTGAACTGTGACCACGAGATTGAATTGTGACCTTGACCTTTGACTCACATGCCTGAATCCTGCTGTCTACATATCGGCTTGTTAAGAACATTTGTGCCACAGCGTTTTGGAATCCGTCCAAAGGTTATACAGATATGGAGCAGACATGAAATTAAGACTAAAACATTTGACGTTAAACTGTGATCTTGCCATTTGACCCATATGCCCTATTTGAACGCTCTGCACATCGTCTTGTTATGAAGAACATTTGTGCTACAGCATTCTGAAATTCTTCGAAGGGTTTAAGAGATATGGAACGGACACGAAGGGTATGGCTAAAAACCTTTTACCTTGAATTGTGACCTTGACCTTTGACCCAAGTGCCTGAACCAAACGTTCTGCACATTGTCTTTTTGAGTTGAACATTTATGCCAAAGCATTCTGAAATCCTTCCATATTTGTGAGAGATATGGAGCAGACAGGAATGCGACAGAAGGACAGCTCGACCAAAAAAAATGTCTATATGACATAACTATACAATTCTAAAATTTTCCTTTTCTCTCCTAGTAAATGCTCCTTTTTCTGGAGATTTATTCAAAGCGATTGGGTCTAAAATGTCTAGCATAGACTGGGTTAACCCATTATCTGTTCAAAATCCATTAAACAATGATATCTTCATGAATATCATTCTACAAACTAGAGGTTTGTTTTTGTCACAAAAACAGATGTCTCCCCCCCCCCCCCCCCCCCCACGCCCCCCCCCCCCCCAATCCTCTTTCCAATACACAAGTGTAATGTCTGTAACTCCAAACTTATCATGGTCTAATTTTAAGGCATCAGGGGAAATAACTCCAACATTATCAGGGAGAGACAATTCAAAAATCCCGGGTACACAACAACACATGCTGGTCAACATTCCTGTGAAGTTTGGTGACTCTAGTACTAGTGGTTTCAGAGATACATACGACACAAAGTAAGGCATCTCTTATTTTAACTGATAAGGGGCAGTAACTCCAAACTTATCAGGGGGAGACAATTAAAAAGCATAGATGCAAAACAACTTATGCTGGTGAACATTCCTGTAAAGTTTGGTGACTCTAGCCCTACTGGTTTCAGAGATACGTGCAGCACAAAGTTTCTCTAATTTTAAGTTATCATATCAGGGGCAATAACTCAAGAATTACCAGTATCAGGGAGAGGCAATTAAAAAAACCAAGGTGCACAACAACTCACGCTGGTGAACATTCCTGTGAAGTTTGGTTTTACAGATATGCATGACACAAAGTTTCTCTAATTTTAAGTAATCATATCAGGGGCAATAACTTCAAAGTTATCAAGGGGAGACAATTCAAAAATCCCAGGTGCACAACAACTCATGCTGGTCAACATTCCTGGTGAAATTTGGTGACTCTAGCCTTAGTGGTTTAATAGATATGCACAACACTAGGTAAAGTTTATCTAATTTTAAGTCATCAGGGGCAGTAACTCCAAAGTGAACAGGGGGAGACAATTAAAAAAAAACAAGTGCAAAACAACTCATGATAGTGAACAATCCTGTGAAGTTTGGTGACACTAGCCCTACTGGTTTCAGAGATACACATGACACAAAGTTTGTATAAATTTAAGTGTTCATATCAGGGGCAATAATTCAAGAATTATCAGGGGGGACAATTAAAAAAAACATAGGTGCACAGTTTGGTGACTCTAGTACTAGCGGTTTCAGAGATACGCGCGACACAAAGTTTTTCTAATTTTAAGCCACCATGATAACTCCAAAGTTATCATGGGGGAGACAATTCAAAAACCCCAGGTGCACTACAACTCGTACTGGTGAACATTCCTGTGAAGTTTAGTGACTCTAGCCCAACTGGTTTCAGAGAAATGCGAGACACATGTTTGTTGACGGACAGTCAGACAGACGGACGGATGGACAGACAGACAACTCTGGCAAAAACAATATGTCTCCCTATAAATGGGGGAGACATAATTACTCATTCATAATGTAAACTTTTGCTCTGACAAAAACTGTAGAATCAGGACTTCATCATAGCTAAAGCAAACAAAGCAAACCCTGATCAGACAGTTCCCATAGGAATCGTCCAATCTGGTTCTACTCTGTTTGCAAATGTATGAAAAAGAATTTATTTGAAGGACAGGGTTTAGCATTCGAATGGATAACTGTAGGCAAATAGTGCATACTCAGATCAGCAGCTGTAGACTACATTTTGCTAGTCTGTCTATTTTAACCCATTCCCTCATATTGACACCTTTTGACACCTCTGCAAAAGTCACCTGTTGAAATCATTGTGATAAATAGAGCATTTGCTCCTATAGGAGCAAATGCTCTATTTATCACAATGGTTTCAAGCTACAAAATTCTAAAAAAAATCCTTTTCTCCAGTTAATGCTCCTTTTTGGTAGATTTATTCTATTACGTTGGATCTAAAAATAGCCCATTAGGTAGTGGGTTAATGTACATGTACTACAATGGCATCAAATTTAACTGACCAAGTCAGAAAGGACTCCATCTAATGCTGCCAGTGGGGTTAGTGCAGAAGAAAATGTATAGCCAATAATTAACCCATTCCCTTATATTGATGACTTTTGACCACTCTGTAAAAGTCACTTTGTGAAACCATTGTGATAAATAGAGCATTTGCTCCTATAGGAGCAAATGCTCTGTTTATCACAATGGTTTCAAACTACAAAATTCTAAAACTTTCCTTTCCTCTAGTTAATGCTCCTTTTCGGTAGATTTATTCAAAGAGGTTGTATCTAAAAATAGCCTATGAGGTAATGGGTTAAGCAGATTCTGTTATTAGCTATTGCAGTGTTTCTGCAGTCAGTTCTTTCCTGTTTCAGTCACTATATATATAAAATTGCGAAAATCAAGTAAGTGGCTCATTACTTCTAATATTTAATGCAATATGGCTTACTACCAACCTTGGTTGATATATTATGTCCAACAACATTTGATTGCTTTTGAGCACATATACCCTGTGTGAAAAGAATGCTATATAAATGTGGTGTAATAGTAATATTTTCATACAGTTTGGTGAAGATCAGATGAAAACTGTTTGCTTCAGAAATCAGACAAAAACAAACCCGGACATTGTGACAGACTGACAGATAGTCAACAGGGTGATAATACTATAAGGCACCCTAAGAAGGTATGAGGGCTCTAATTACGCAACTGTACAAACAGGTGAAGAGGGAAGACTTGGTGTCCGAATAATAAGAGTAACTAAAGACTTATCAGGGTCCATGCTTATAAAACGTTTAGTTGAGTCTGAGTTCATTCTCAAGTTTTTGATTGGTCAGATTTGAGCCTTTGGCTCAAATCTGACCAATCAAAAGCTTGAGAACTCAAATCTGACCAATGAAAAGCTTGATCTAAACATTCCATTGGCAATCAGTGGTAGTTATACAGTTGAACTTACATATCTCGAACTCGGATAACTCGAACTTCGAGATAACTCGAACTAAAAGTTCAGTTCTTCCAAAACGTACAATATAAAGAGCTGCTCTAATGTATTACTAGGTATATCTAGAATCACGTGTAACAGCTTAATGCAGGTCTAAAGTAATGCTGAAAGCTTTACTTTAGACCTGCATTAAGCTGTGAACTGTCCAGATCAGAAATCGGATAACTCGAACTTCTGTTATCTCAGACTAATTAGTTTGGGCCCTTGAAGTTTGAGATATCGAAGTTCGACTGTATAAATGCTTTTAGTGATCACTCGAACCCATTCCCTGTTCCATGTTTATTCCAAAGTTCAATACCTACTGAATATTCATAGACAAAAGAGCTATAATGAAATATGGTAGGTGGAACATTGTAGCCATTGTAGAAAGGAAATAGACAGATCTATCAAATTCCAACAGCAACCAGAGCAGACCCTGAATAGATGAATCCTATAGGAGCCATCAGATCTGAGTCTACTTGTTTGCAGATTGATGAAAAGACTTTTATATGAAAGAATTAGTGTTAAATTATTTTACAATACACATTTAGTAAAATATTCCTACGTTTGGTAGAGAAGTTCTCCGGATAGTCCGCTTCATTCACTGTCATATGGTCAAAGCCATGGTACACCTTCCACATTGCCAGATCAGGGAAATTCATGCTTTTGTTTGTGATGAAAAACTTCCCATCCTGGCTCCATACTGCATTGCTCACCTGTATTAGTAAACAATCAAGCTGACAGATACATGTACAGTAAAACGCTTCTAAAGTGACAGCAAAAAGATTCTTAAATCTACACATTTTTAAAATTTTCCTTTTCTCTAGTTAATGCTCCTTTTTGGTACGTATATGACTTACTGTTACTATGGCGATGGCTATCTATAACGAGCAATGATCTATTACAAATTCTATTTTGTAAGTTTCTTCAGATTATTTGCGACTTTCTTTGTTTACATTTATAGCTCCGAGCATGCTCTATAAACAGTCATGCTATAAAGAAATTCTGCTAATTTTCAGGGATGAGTAACCACCAGGCCTCTGCTGGCAAATTCGATATAGTCTTTTCAAACTATGTCTACTCTGTTTGCAAAGGCACCAAGAGACATCTCCTTTACTCCGTGCATACTGATGTAAAATTAATGAATGCATAAATATTAATTAGTTTAACCCATTCCCTCATATTGAAGACTTTTGACGACTCTGTAAAAGTCACTTTATGAAACCATTGTGATAAATAGAGCATTTGCTCTATTTATTACAATGGTTTCAAACAACAAAATTCTAGAATTTTACTTTTCTCTAGTAAATGCTCCTTTTGGGTAGATTCATTCAAAGAGGTTATGTCTAAAATAGCCTACAGAGGAAAGGGTTAATATCTACGCTGGTACATGAACAAGGACTATATTGACATGGGTTAAACTAAAGGCAGTTGAATCAGATCCAATGTATAGCAGTCCATAAACAAACAGAGAACACTCTCATCAGACAGTTCCTATAGAAGCCATCTGGTCTGGATCTGGCATTAAAAGTATACAGTAAAACCTCTCTATAACGGCCACTATATTACATCAAGTGTTCTGTGTTAAAGACAGGTGGCTGCTTAAAGCAATGTGAAAGTAAAACAGAATGCTCCTATAGGAGAGTTCTGTTTCACTTTCAACTTGCTTTAAGCAGCCACCTGCCCTAATATCTACTAATTAAAACAATTAAGTGGCCGTTATAGAGAGGTTTTACTGTATCTATGGAGTAAAGAGTTGACCCTTTCACTGTTGAATATGCACGCAGGAAATAAAGATATCATTAATGCTAATTACACTATATTTATAAAGGTAGATGTATATGGACAGAAGACACTAAGGTCTTTGGCTCACTCAGAAAAAGTAGAATCAGATCTATATTATGCCATATGCAAATAGAGCAGTCACTGACCAGAACACTCTTACAGGTGCTGTCTCATCTGTGTCTACTCTGTATGCAATGTCATGAAAAACATGTTTATATGAAGGAAAGGGCTAAGCAGTCTAGCGATATATAGACTCTTTATTTGAAGACATACCGTTCTGTCCAGAGAAAATGCTGCCTCATAGTTATAAGTTTTGCGGTCCCACAGTTTGAAGCAGTCCTCCTCTTGGTCACTACCGTAACTTAGGATGTACGGACATCTCGATGACAAGGTTACTTTCAGAGACGTTTTATGGCCTGCCATTCTCTGTAACATTGTGCCTGAAACACAAATCACTAAAGGTATTGATATCGAATTTATGATAATTTAACAACTAAAAACCTAAAACTTCTTTAGTAGACCCAGATCAGATGGTTCCTGTAGGAACTGTCTGACTAGGGTCTGCTGGTTGCTTAGTAATTATATAGAGATGTGTCTGCTATGGTCAAAATTTCCCTCATCCTTGATGCTATCAGAGCTCCAGATAAGATGCGTAAATTTAAACATTTTTAAGGATAGCTCCTCTATTTCTTCAACAAACCCTGTACTGTGACCACTCTTTAGAATCGTCTCAAAGAGAGGATTCTAAAGAGTGGTCACAGTATAGGGTTTGGTGGAGAAATAAGGATTTTAGTATTTTCGTACACATCGTTACATATGTATCTGTAGCTCTACGATATTACAAATATTCAGCTACTTGTTATTCATATATCTATAATTCCTTTCTTAACCTTTTACTCCATAAATATGCATTTGCAACAGAATAGACCTAGATTTGATGGATTCTGTAGAGTCCATCCATTCTTGGTCCACTCTTTTTGTTTTGGAAAATATAGATACATGTATGAATCTACAGGGTCTGATCTCTTGCTTATGAATATAATAGATATGAATCTACGGGGTTTGATCTATTTGCTTGTCAATAATATATATACATGTATATATATATATACAGTAAAACCCCTCTAATTTTTTACCAGCAAAATGGGGCATAATTCACATTGGCAAAGGCAGGTGGTAGCTTAATGCAGGATGAAAGTTATGCAGAAAGATCCAATAGTCTTGCATTAAGCAACCACCTCTATATAAAGACAACCATGCTTATCTATTAAGTGGACTCATTATATGTATGAATCTAAAGGGTCTGATCTCTTTGTGTATGCATATAATAGATATGAATCCAAAGGGTCTGATCTCTTTGCTTATAAAAATAGTATGGATATGAATCTACACTTTCTGCAAATTTCCTGTGTTCATATGCCATTATAAAAATGAATTTAATTAATATTCATGATGCATTTATTTCTTACATGAATATTCATGTAGTAAATGGTCTGTGGATATGTATAGAGTAAAGGGTTAAGTGTTTAAATTGTTAGCTATTTGTGTGTACACAGTAAAAACCCCTCTAAACCAGAATTGTAGAAGAAAAGAATTTAGAAATTTTAGGCAGGTGGCTGCTTAATGCAGAGTGAAAGTCATGCAGATAGCTCCTAGAGGAGCTTCCTGCATCACTTTCACCCAGCAATAAGCTGCCACCTGTCTCGAAGACCGATATCTACACTAAATGAATGTCCTGTTTTGGGGAGTTGGACTGTAATTACCTAAGCAAACCATCAGTCAGATTAACCCAACATCCAATCATAATCTACATTAGTTGATACTCAGACTGTACCGGAAAAGAAATCCACAGGAGCAAATAGTCTTTTTATCACAATGGTTTCAACATTACACAATTCTAACATTTTTCTTTTCTCCAGTAAATGCTCCTTTTTGATAGATTCATGCAAAGAGGTTGGGACTAAAAATAGCCTATGGATGAAAGGGTTAAAGTAAGCCCCTTATCAATGACTCCAAATCTTCCAGTTCAAGCATACATTACCCACCATTATCGGTGTTCCAGATTCTCATTATATAGTCGTAATGGCACGTGAGGACTTTGTCATTGTCCAGCTCCACAACCTGTTCCACATCAGAAGTTGCATCCAATGATTTCATACCCTTATATGTCTTCTCAAGCTCTGCGTCACACATCCTCCTGATCTCTTTCTCTGTCAATATAGAAACAGACAATAGAATAGAATCTCCTGAACCCGTTACTCCATGAATTTTCATGTAAGAAATGATAACATTATGAATTCTAAGTTAGTTAAATCTTCTCTTGCTGAATTTTAAAATACATTTCTCCTTCTTTACCCATGCCCTCTTGTATAATTACATATATCTTCACTGTGTACACGTATTTCGCTGTACAATCACTGCTGTGGAGTGCACTGGTTGCACAATCAACTTGTAAATAGTGCAGACCCTGATGAGACAGCTCCTGCAGGAGCTGTCTCATCTGGGTCTTCACTGTTTACAGGTATGTATATTGACGTGAGTATCAAGCGGAGGGTTAAATCTGGATACTGACACATGAATGCCGGCATTGTTGGCCATGGCAGAAAATGGAAAATCATACCTGTATTATGTCATATTAAGCGAAAAGAGGAGACCCTGATTAGACAGCTCCAATAAGAGCCATATGATCTGGGTCTGCTCTGTTTGTAAAGGCATAAAAAGGCATATCCATGGAGTAAAGAGTTAACCCTTACCCTCATACAAACACTATTTTATGTTTTTGCAAACATTGTCCACCCGGACCAAATACCTACTGGAGGAGCCAGTTGATCAGGGTCCTCTCTCTCCGTATGATTCTCTAGTTTCTACCAATACCAAAATGTCATTTTGCATAAATTATTATAAAAATTCAGCTAATGAATGTCATTATTTCTTACATGAATATTAATGTAAGAAATAATCACATTATGAATATCAATTAGATTAATTGTTATAATAGCACATGGGCACAGGAATGATTAGCCATGGCAGACACTATGGAATCATATCTATAGTATATCATAAGCAAACAGAGCACACCTTGATCCGAGAACTCCTATAGGATTAAAGAGGAAGTCCTTGAAATGAATGCATATTTCAATCATATCATAAAACCTCTTTTTTTAAAGTTCTATCATTGTTATGAGGATTGTAAATTTGAACATACAGTAAAACCTTGATTATTCGAATTTTCGGTATAGAAGAATTTAGACTCTTTTAACAGGTGGCTGCTTAATGCATGGTGAAAGTCATGCAGAAAGCTCCCAGAGGAGCTTTCTGCATGACTTTCACCATGCATTAAGCTGCCACCTGTCTTAAAGATCGATAATAATACGTAATTTAGTGTTCGGATAATCAAAGATTTACTGCATATCGAAAATGACCCAGTTAGACATAATAAACCTATTTCATCAATACTTATAATTCTTGTTCTACAACAAAATATTACTGCCTTTTCCATTTCAAATTTTCCCCGTTTTGCCTATTTTCTCGGAAGTGGCCAGAGAGACAAGAAGTAGAGAAAACAGACACAAAAAAAACTTGAGTTTGTTTTTGAGAAAAACACATGACTCCCCCGGTACACTGCCCCACACCCATAAGAGGAATGTATTTCATCCCCTGGCACCCTCTACCCTGGCACCCATAAGAGGAATAAATTCATATGTCAAAATAGTATAAGGAGTTAGCTGCACAAGACTTTTTTGCTGTTACTCTATATAAGGAAAAACTCCAAAGGCCGAAAGGGTCATAACTTCTGTCATAATTGTTGCAGCCAAAATTCGAAACCACAATTCATATGTAAAAGTTTGAAGTAAATCCCTCAAATAGTGTAGGAGGAGTTAGCTGCACAAGAATTTTAACAGACAGACAGACAGAAGGACGGGCGGACAGAAAGCACAACATCAATATGTCTCCCTCCTCTAAAGGGGGGAGACATAATGAATATAACTAAAACACTGGCGAATAACATCGGGCCTTCAATATCAAACACATGGAAGTCTCAATATTTTCAACGTTGATTCCATAGGTTTTCTTGCTATATAGTCCTCAGCATATGATTAAAAGAGGTTTTTGTTTTATATTTTAGGCATTTTTGAAACATGTCGAATGTAGGGACTTCCCGTTAAAAAAAGGCTTCCCCTTAACCCTTTCACTCATATAAACGTGTTTTCACGCATTTGCAAACAGAGTAGACCAAGATCAGACGGCTCCTAGAGGAGCCGTCTGATCAGGGTCTACTCTGTTTGCTAATAAAATTTCAAAGATCTGTGTCTTTACCTTCTAAAATGGCTACAATGTTCCACCTTCCAAATTTCATTACAACTATTTTGTCCATGAATATTCAGTAGGTATTGAAATTCGTAATAAACATAGAAAAGGGAAAGGGTTAAAGAGATTATAGATTAAGTTTTATAATGACTAATGACTATAGTTGCTGTTGTGGAGTCATGTCTATTATCTATTACTATTTCATAAGTAAAAAGAGCAGACCCTGGTCAGAAAGTACAGGAAACAAGGGCATGTTGTATTGCTATGCAAGACATGAGTCCCCCACCGGACCGAAAAAAAAACCTCCACTCTCCCCACCCCACCCACCCATGGTGTGGTTGACCATGGTATATACATGACCACCTGAATGGTATTAGTACCTACTTTCAAACACTGGATCAGTAAATAAAAAGTTATTGTCCCGACAAGAAAAAATGAAAAAGGGGAGTAACTCCAAAAATATTGATGCTAGAGTTATTGCCCTTGTGCGTGACACTACACCTCATCATGCTTGTTCCATATGAGAAGTTTCAAATCAATTGAACCAGTACATAAAGAGTTATTAACTGGACAAGAAAATATGGAAAGGAGAATAACTCCAAAAATATAGATGCTAGAGTTATGGCCCTTGTGCATGACACCAGCCCTCATCATGCTTTTTCAATGTTTGAAGTTATAATGAATTTGGCATAACTTTGTAGGAGATATGGCCCGGACACGAAGCGTGACAGACGGACTGACAAGAAATATGAAAAAGGGGAATAACTCCAAAACTATTGATGCTAGAGTTATGACCTTTGTGTATGACACTACCCCTCATCATGATTGTTCCATATGTGAAGTTTCAAATCAATTGAACCAGCAGATAAAAAGTTATTGTCCGGACAAAAAAATATGTAAAAGGGGAATAACTCCAAAAATATTGATGCTAGAGTTATGGTCCTTGTGCATGACACTAGCCCTCATCAATGTTTGAAGTTATAATGAATTTGGCATAACTTTGTAGGAGATATGGCCCGGACACAAAGCGTGACAGACGGACTGACAAGAAATATGAAAAAGGGGAATAACTCCAAAACTATTGATGCTAGAGTTATGACCTTTGTGTATGACACTACCCCTCATCATGATTGTTCCATATGTGAAGTTTCAAATCAATTGAACCAGCAGATAAAAAGTTATTGTCCGGACAAAAAAATATGTAAAAGGGGAATAACTCCAAAAATATTGATGCTAGAGTTATGGTCCTTGTGCATGACACTAGCCCTCATCAATGTGTGAAGTTATAATGAATTTGGCATAAATTTGTATGAGATATGGCCCGGACACGAAGCGTGACAGACGGACGGACGGACGGAATCGAGCAAACCTATAGTCCCCCAACCGGTAACCGGTGGGGGACTAATTAAAGGGTTAACCCTTTCCTTCACGAGTATATAACAAGAAAGTATAACCTCATTAATATTCATGAATTGAATTTTCTAAAATGGCCCATGAGTAAAGGAATGTTTTAACATACATTTCATTGGCAAACAGGGCAGACCTTGATCAGATGCCCCCTATGGTAGCCACAGGGGTCTGGACCGCTTCATGGGGGTCTATATGTACTATATAAAAACTATTATATAGTACACATAGACCCCAATGAAGCGGTTCAGCCCCCTGTTATGGTAGCTGCCTAATCTGGATCCGCTTTGTTTGCAAAGGCAATAAATAACTTTATATAAGTGTTTATCCCTGGTCCTCCATAGGCTATTTTTAAACCTAACCTCTTTGAATGAATCTACCCAAAAGGAGCATTTACTAGAGAGAAGTAAATGTTTTAGAATTTTGTAGTTTGAAACCATTGTGATAAATAGAGCATTTGCTCCTATAGGAGCAAATGCTCTATTTATCACAATGGTTTCAAGAAGTGGTTATTACAGAGGTGGAAATGGAGGAGAGGGTTAAGTGATTTAAGGGCTGACCTTTTACACCCTGAATATTCATCTTAGAATTAATGTATATCAATTTTCTAACCCTTTCCTTCATTTTACCCTTTCCTCCATAAATACAACTTTCTATGCCTCTGTAAAAGTCACCTGTTGAAATTATCCTATAAGAGCAAAATTTGCTCTATTTATTACAATAGTTTCAAATTACAAAATTCTAACAATTTCCTATTCCCTAGTTAATGCCTATGCAGGAAAGTGTTAAACGTGTATAGATAACATATGCCAACAAGGTAGACACAGATCAGACAGCGCCTATAAGAGCTGTCTGATCAGGGTCTACTCTGTTTGCTAATGGAATTTAAAAGATATATTTCTTTACTTTTTAAATGGCTACAAAGTTCCGCCTCCTATATTTTATGTAACTTTTGTTTTTATGAATTTGCAACAGGTATTGTAAATTGAAATAAACACGGTGAACAGGGAAAGGGTTATTTTTTATAATGGCCCCACTAACAAGAGAGCCTTTGGACATGGTAGAAACTATAATATCAGATCTATAAAATTCCATAGGTGATCAACACCGACCCTGATCAGGTGGCTCCTACAAGAGCTATCTAATATGGGTATACAGACATTGTATACAATGATGTTACTCGGCAACTCTCCCTATGGAGTAAATAGTTTTAACATTTCCCTGTTCTATATTTATTTCAAATTTTCAATTATATGAGCATATAATATCAAATGGATTCACAACCAAAGTAATCAGAATAAAAGAATGAAACAATACCTGTACATATTTCTGTAATGATTGCGATACAGTGAAACCCCTCTAAAATGGAATTCTAGTAGAGAAGAATTATACTGTTAACCCTTTACCTGATAGAAGCGGCTTTTAGCGTGTTTGATTTATTCCTCCGCTGAAGAATATAGTTCAAATTCATAC
Source organism: Azorinus chamasolen (assembly GCA_963576725.1). Lineage (NCBI taxonomy): Eukaryota > Metazoa > Mollusca > Bivalvia > Cardiida > Solecurtidae > Azorinus > Azorinus chamasolen. Next base: position 2,591,029 of record OY755240.1, read on the forward strand.
AGTCATGAACATATTGCATAATAAATATTGTTTATATCCTAGTAGGTGGTAGCTTAACCCTTTACCTGATAGAAGCGGCTTTAAGCGAGTTTAATATATTCCTCCGCTGAAGAAAATAGTTCCAACTTTTACAATAATGAACATATAGCATCATAAATAGTTTCTTTACTCTAGGAGGTGGTAGCTTAAAGCAGGCTGAAAGTAAAGCAGAATGCGCATTAAGGCGCATTCTGCTTTACTTTCAACCTGCTTTAAGTGGTCACCTGTCTTCAAAACTAGAAATAGGCTATTGGGTAAAGGGTTAAAGCAGGCTGAAAGTAAAGCAGAATGCGCCTTAAGTCTTCAAAACTAGAAACAGGCTATTGGGTAAAGGGTTAAGCAAGTGGTTGCTTAATACAGGGTGATTCTAATTGCATTAAGCAGCCACTTGCATAAAATGTTCTGAATTGCGTTTTACTCAAAGGATTACCAAGATTTATTGTATGTAGCTTAGATAAGATCTGAATACATAGTGTGCCGCGACCAGGTATCAGCTAAATATATCGGGACTGGCAAATTTTTTATTTTTGACTATCCTGATTATGCAAATTTTTATGCAATTATATGAGGTCTAATGTACTTACATGCATAGTTGCTAACCGTATCATTGCTAAATTTTCAAAGTGGAATCGTTCATAATCATTAAATCACATACACCATTCATTATAAAAGGGTTGATACTGTATGAGGTAACTTAATGATAGCCTGTGCAGAGCCTGATCAGAGGACCCCACTAGTAGTGCTCTGATCTTGGTCAACACAGTTTTCAAATGTTAGTACACTTTTTTCCTCAATTCACAGCTGATTTATAATAGAACAATAATTATTTTCTTACTATTCTCAATATCCCATAGCACAAGATGACCCACTTTCAGCTTTGGTTCTTCAGGTATCTTGCCATCAGAGTAAAACATAAGCCGGGTGCCAGCTCTGTTGATGTACATGTTCAAGGCAAAACATGACCCGTGTTTTCCTGGAAAGAGAATGATTCTTAGATATAGTCATACAACCCTTTACTCCATGCATTGTCATATAAGAAATAAATGATATCAGGACTGCTACTCAGATATGACACAGGAGATATGTTAGCGGTGGCAGATACTGTAGCATCAAATTTATATTATTTTATGATAATAGTGGTTGATGAATTTTCATAAAACCCAATCCTGGTCGCTTTTTTAATAACTGTTTATAATTAATAGTAAAAGACAGCCAAAAAAAAAAAGCAATTTTTTTCTTCTTCTATATTTGACATGAAAGTGAACACTTCATCAGTTACCAAATGTAACAGAAGCAGAATGATGTAAGACATACCCATCTTTAACAGAAGGACATACTATTCGGTTTTCAAACCGTAAACAATTCACGTTAAACCAACTTATGAGCTGTGTGATCTAAAATGTCATTGATAGTATATGTTCTAAATGTAACGAATGTTATATTGGGCAAACTAGAATGAACTTACATAGGCAACAACAGAACACAGAAGCACTACGTTTTCTGAAAGTGAGCAAGCATTTACACACGAGTTCTGCAGGTAAATTCAATATACAGTAGAACCCCGCTAATGCGACCACTTAATGGATTAACATGGGTGTCTTTTTAAGCAGGTGGTTGCTTAATGCAGGGCAAAAGTAATGCAGAAAGCTCCTCTAGGAGCTTTCTGCATTACTTTTGTCCTGCATTAAGCTACCATCTGCATCTAGCACCCAGAATTATACCTCTTTTAGGTGGTCGCATTAGCGGGGTTTTACTGTATATTTGCTCTACTGCAGGACAGGGACCATTTCAGAGATGAAAAAGAATTATTTTTGATAAATATTCTGCAACCGCAATTAAATGGCACATCTTAACAACGGACATGGTTCAAGTACCCACTTTGTGGATTTGTATCCTATCTATATACATACGAGTTGTACAGACTGAAAGTTGCCAGGATCAATATATAGCGAGTGATTTTGCACTTTCTTGATGTATTTTAGTGAAGTTTCTTCTCATTGTGTTTCTGCTTCGCATTGTGTTTAAACATCATACAAAATTAGCAGTAATTATATTTCAATACAGTACTGGATTTAAGAATATTCAATACCTCCCTTTAGTGATTATGGATTGATTCTTGCACTTTTTTGTATATCAATCCCAGTGTGGGTGTTATGTGTTTTTCTTTAATTTACATATTACTGTACTTGTTATATACGATTCGTTTTTGTCGCACAATGTTGTATTCTGACATTTCCCATATTTTAATTACGTTGCGTAAGACATTATATACAATTATTTCTAGCAGCACAACGTCATATTCTGATGTTTCCCGTATTTGATTATGTTTAATACATCATATACTGTCATATTTGTAATTATGTTGTACATGTATGTTAATACTAAAGCTCTATGAAAAACATTGAAAGCGCAAATATCAATAAATGTATAAAAACTCTACATCTGGATTTCTAAGACGTTTTATATACATGTATACATACATAAAAAGACATTTTGTATACACCATTTTTTCTGAAATAAATATCTTCCACCACTTGAAAAGACAAATTCTGCACCATTTTGATAATTCTTAAAGAAGTCAATGGAGAAGCATATTGTGTAGACACAATGATCAAACTCACTCCTCAATATCCTATCCAAGTATATTGGATAATTATACTGTGCAACATGCGAATCAAACACTCAGAGCCATACCTTGTTCAATATTGTACATATGTTTCCTTTTGGCCACATCATAAAGCATGAGAGGTCCCTCATCAGTGACCGCACATCCTGTTGTCCCTGTCGAGTTTACCTGTAACAAACACAGTATACGTATGACAGTGCTAACGTGTATCAATATACCCTGACATCTCTTACCTTGTTTTAAACTGTACATACAATAAAATCCTGATAAGTTGAACAGCAGAACAAATATCATTATTGTGCCATCTTAAACCATTCCATCATAGGCTATTTTAGATACAACCTCTTTGAATAAATCTACAGAAAAGGAGCATTAACTAGAGAAAAGAAAAATGTTAGAAGCAAATGCTCTATTTATCACAAAGGTTTCAAGAAGTGACTATTACAGAGGCCTAGAAAGGCATAATTATGAAGGAAAGGGTAGACCCATAGCCACATTCTCATAGGCTACTTTTCGGACTCGACCTCTTTGAATTAACCTACTGAAATGGAGCAGTTACTAGGAAAAAGACAATTTTAGAACTGTGAGTGTTTTTGAAAACCACTGTGATAAATAGAGCATTTGCAAACAGGATACACTCCTCGAGGAACCATCGGATAAGTATCTCATCTGTTTGCTTATGATATCATAATGTCTTTTTAACCCTTTCCTCAATAGGCTATTTTAAGAACCAACCTCTTTGAATAAATCTAAGGAAAAGGAGCATTTACTAGAGAAAAGGAACATTTTATAATTGTGTAGTATAGAAACCATTGTGATAAACAGAGCATTTGCTCCTATGAAGCAAATGCTCTATTTATCACAATGGTTTAAAGAAGTGACTACATTGTATTACAGAGGCATAGAAAGGAGCATTTATAAAGGAAAAGGTTAATACAATAACTATGGTAATACATACAAATGTTTCCATGATGTGTTGTTTCTGACCGACTTTCATAATCCCAGCTATGCTCCCGTTCTTGTCATACACCTTGGCATGCATGCCTCCCTTAGTGGTGCAAAATATTTCTGTGAAAAGAGATTTATACCCTTTATTCCATATATGCATTTACACTCATTTGCAAATAGAGTTGAATCAAATAAGATGGCTCTTGTAGGAGTCCTCTGATCAGAGTCTTCTCTGTTTGCTTACAGAATTATACAGATCAGATTCAACAGTAACTGTTGTTTATATGACATTATAAATATACACCAGTCCTGATTAATATATATATATTAGGGATGTCAACGGCTAACCGGTTAACCGGTTAATCGTTCGGATGACCAATAATCGGTTACTAAATATGATATTCGATTACCTGAATTAAAAAATAAATATTAAAAATGTTAGTGTCATTCATTTTATAATGACACTAAAATCCCGAAAATTTAACTTTCTCTTCCCATCCATATCATAGAGATTGCCCCCTGTTGTGACAAACACGCCCTCAAGGCAGATTAGTGATAGCATCCATAGGTCTAAGGTGTCACCAGTAGATAAGCGCCAATCAAGCACATTTTGTTTTGATAACCACTGTATCATTTGGAGCAGTTTGTTGTTTGTATATTGTTTGGGTCGAATGACAATACCCACTCAAGTGGATCAACACCTGTTTTGTGCAAGTTACTCGCTACATCAATTTGTGTTTAGTTAAAGAACATGTGAAGCAGCAATTCGTAACTACTCGTTGTATTCCGTCAGAGGTCGGACATAAGCTGAGGTGTTCCGAGTGGTGAAGCAGGATGAATTCATTCTACTTACCAAATGTACGCAAGAAACAACGAACTATCCGAGCTATCAATGTGTAGCCAGGTGGGCAGAATTCCTTCGCTAAACACACGTTACGGCAGATAAAATAGAGGTTAACTCTATACCTTTGAGTTTTAATAGATACAGCTGCAGTATGAAAATAATAATTTTCAAATGCAATCGAAAGCGAGCTTCGAGTCGCCGAATAGAACTCGCTGGAAGTGCGTTTGCATTATCTCCCTTGATGAAAATCTGACAGCTAGAACGCCGATACTTTGTTGTTGGGTCTGTTGACGTATCTTTGAGAAAACATAGTCATTACATTTATTCATTGGTCGGATTTGTTTTGAAAACCCGTTTTAATAGAACAATATATTAAACACCTGGGGCCAATATACGTGCAGTCCGCTGTTATGAGGTATCCATACACACACCAACTTCGCCAAATTTGTAATGCCGTTGTATAATAGTCAAAAATCTTCCGATTAACCGGTTAACCGGTCGAAAGAATGAACGATTAATCGGTTAGTGAAAAACCCGATTATTGACATCCCTAATATATATATATGTATATACATTATTTATTAACCCATTCCTCCATATGCTATTTTTAGACCTGACCTCTTCGAATTAATCTACCGAAAAGGAGCAATTACTAGAGAAAAGTTTAGAATTGTGTAGTTTTGAAACCAGTGTGATATATAGAGCATTTGCTCCTATAGGAGCCAGCAAAGCAGACCCTGGTTACATATTATAAAAGTTGAAGTTGATAAGACTGCTTCATGAGATCTGTAGAGGGACAAACAGTCTTATGTTATTGACGCAAGCAATACTCAGGAATAATCAGGGGAATGAAAACATACACAAGTTGCCTAAATATTATCTCATTTTATAACATTTTAAATGGAAACAGAACTAGACTACTGTTGAGGAAGGGCCCCCGTCAGCGTAGGAGGTATTCCATATGCCTGCATATTGTAAGAACTGCAGCAGCATAATCAAATATGCATGTAGTTTGCTTAACTGGGTCCTCTTTGCTAGGTACTTGAATAATAAGCATATATATAGTGAGCAAGTTTGATAGAAATCGGACCAGTCTTTCAGAAGATATGTCACAGAAATAATCAGCCAACCAAATTGTACCATCATCAATAAACATGTGCAGAATATGTCAACCACAGAACCCATATGAGGTAATTGGATATAAAGTACACTGGATCATTCCTTGGGGAGATATTGCACAGAAACCAATTGGCTAACCAGAGTGCAGCAGCTTAAGCCAATTGCCTGTAATTTCAAACCAGAAATGGTGTCAAAGCCACCTGATGCTCACCTGTTTAAAAGTTAAGTCTAAAACATGTCATATTGAACAAAATAAATAAATTAATTTCCAATTTAAACTGAACTGCATCAATATCAGAACCAAAATGCAACCAAATACCAATTTTCAGCAACTTAAAACGATTATTTAACAAGAAAGATACATACCAAGTATGGAAGCCCTAGGTCTATTGGTTCCAATGTAATAGGCAGTTAAAGATTTTTGCAAAAGTAGGTTAAAGGTGAAGGCCAGGTCATACCAAGTATAGAAGCCCTTTGCCCATCTTGTCCAACATTATAGGCATTAAAGATTTTTTCACAAGTAGGTCAAAGTCAAGGTCTCATGGTAAAAACATTGGTATGGTTGGAAAGTCTTAAGACAGGAAAGATACATACCAAGTATGAAAGCCCATGGAATATTGGTTCCAATGTTATATGCATTTAAAGACATGCAAAAGTAGGTCAAAGGTTGTGGTCACAGTCAGGCGGGCAAATATGTTGGCATGGTCACACTAAGTCTATTGGTTCCAATGTTAAAGGCATTTAAAGATTTTTGCCAAAGTAGTTCAAAGGTCAAGGTCATACAAAAAACAATTGGTATGTTTGAAAAAGTCATAAGACAGAAAAGATGTCTATCAAGTATGGAAGTATATGCATTTAAAGACTCTTGCAAAAGTAGGTCAAAGGTCAAGGTTAGAAAGGCAAACATGCTGGCATGGTCATACCAACTATAGAAGCCCTAGGCCTATTGGTTGCAATGCTATAGGCATTTGAAAGTTTTTTCAAAAGTAGGTCAAGGTCACATGGTAAAAACATTGGTATGTTGGAAAAGTCTTGAGACAAGAAAGTTGCATTACAAGTATAGAAGCCCTTGGCCTATTGGTTAAAATTGTATAGGTTTTTAAAGAGATTTGCAAAAGTATGTCAAAGGTCAAAGCAACATGGCAAAAACAATGATATTGCTGGACAGATCTGAACACAAAAAAAGTTGCATACCAAGTATGGAAACCATTAGCCCATTGGTTCAAATGTTGTAGTCATTTAAAGATTTGGCAAAAGCAGGTCAAAGGTCAAGGTCAGAAGGGCGAAAAATATTGGCATGTTCATACATAGTATGGAAGCCCTAGGCATATTGGTTCCAATAATATAGATATTTAAAGATTTTTGCAAAAGTAGGCCAAAGGTCAAGGTCAGAAGGGCAAACAATGATATTGTTGGAAAAGTCTAGACTCAAGAAAGGTGCATACCAAATATGGAAGCCCTGGGTCCATTTGTTCAAATGTTATAGGCATTTAAAGATTTTGCAAAAGTAGGTCTAAGGTTAAGGTCAAGAGGACAAAAAATGTTGGCATGGTCATACCAAGTATTGAAGCCCTAAGCCTATTGGTTCCAATAATATAGGCATATCAAGACATTGAGCAAGTTTAGTGAAAATTGGAACATTTCCACATATTGCACGGAAACCAATCAGCTAATCAGATTGCAGTAGTTTATTTAAAGTGAAAATGTCCGTAATTTTCGAAAAAAATGTGCGCAAATTGCGCAACACAGAACCCATGCTAGGTATTTGGATATAAAGTACACTGAGCAAGTTTAGTGAAAATTGGACCATTCCTTGAGGAGATATTGCACGGAACTAATTGGCTAATCAGATTGCAGCAGCCTAAGTTAAAATGCCTATAATTTACCAAAAATGCGCAGAAATTTCCGAACACAGAACCCATGCGAGGTACTTGGATATCAAGGACACTGAGTAAGTTTGGTGAAAATTGGACTATTCCTTAAGGAGATATTGTGCGGGAACCAAAAACTGACAAACGGATGGACAGACCGACTGACCGACAGACGGACAAACTGATTACTATAGGACACCCACATTTTCATGCGGGCCCTAAGTAATGTATCAGCATGTTTAGACAGCAATTATTCATTTAATTTCCTTTACTTGGTTTGCACAGTCTGCTAAGATGCCTGTCTGAGTATAGGTATACGGCTTATTTACAGTCTTGATTTATCTGGATATACTCTGCTTGCATGAGTGAAAAATATTTAAAGTGTTGTTGACTTATATATTTTGCATATACATGTATATAGTAAAACCCCTTTAAACTGGACATTAAATTTGGCATTAATATCAGTCTTGTGGACAGGGGTCAGATTAATGAAGGGTGAAGTCATGCAGAAAGCAGAACTTTCACCCAGCATTAAGCAGCCACATGTTTAATTGTATCTTTTTAAATATTCTCTACTAGAATTCTGGTTAAGAGGGATTTTACTGTACATGTACTTATGTTACATGTAGTACAATGAAAAGGTTGAAACATAGTGTTTGCATACTTAGTGCTTCATATTTGCCTTTTATAGCAACTTAATAATTCAGTAGGTATTGAAAACATTTGCAAACATAGTAGACCAAGATCAGACGGCTCCTAGAGGAGCTGTCTGATCAGGGTCTGCTCTGTTTGCTATTTTGTTAATGAATATTCAGTAGATTTTTATATTTGGAATAAATATAGAACAGGGAAAGGGTTAAAGAGTAGTTTGCTTATGGTCTACAACATTTTGCCCAAGAATGTCTGTCCAAATAGACATGGTAGTAAGGGTCTACCTTCAGTGTCCTCCGCGAATGCATAGTCAGTTGTGAATCCTAGGTATTTGTGTACTTGTGTCATTGTACTGATGTCAATTTTCACAAATTGGTTTGTCCCAATGCACAGTATAACATGGTTTGGATCTGCAGTTCTGATTGCATCCACTCTTGGTTCTCCAAGCCCAGGCTACAAATATATAAAAGCTGTCTAAAGCAACCAATCAAAGTAAGAGTCTAAAAGTCAGTCTTCAAGAATGAAAATAATGTAAACAGCTCAGAATGAAAGTAATGTATTAAGTTTTAACCATTTTCTTCATATGGAACGCTGTTTTGTGCCATTGCAAACAGAGTACACTCAGATCAGACAGCTGCATGTATATGAGCCATCTGATCAGGGTCTGCTCTGCTTGTTTATTGAATTACATAAATCTGATTCTACAGTTTCTGCATGAGCCAAAATGTCCTATGTTCATATGCCATTATAAAACTTAATCTAATTAATATTCATAATGTCATTGCTTCTTACATAAATTAAAGAACTTAAAAATGCTTAGAGTGGTAATGATTAACCCTTTCCCTCATATAAACGTGTTTTCACTCATTTGCAAACAGAGTAGACCCAGATCAGACGGCTCCTAAAGGAGCCGTCTGATCAGGGTCTACTCTGTTTGCTAATAGAATTTGAAAGATCTGTGTCTTCACTTTCTAAAATGGCTATAATGTACCACCTTCCACATTTCATTATAACTATTTTGGCCATGAATATTCAGTAGGTATTGAAATCTTGACTAAATATAGAACAGGGAAAGGGTTAATCCTTTACTCCATGAATATTCTTGTAAACAAATATTGACAACATGAATATTGGTTAGATAAACCCTTTTCTCTATAGACTATTTTTAGATCCAGCCACTTTGAATAAATCTACTGAAAAGGAGCATTAACTAGAGACAAGGAATTTTTTTAGAATTATCACAATGATTTCATGAAGTGACTTTTACAGAGGCGCATAAAGGCGTATCTATGGAGGAAAGGGTTAATTCTTATAATGGCAGATGGACATGGGGAGTGTTGGCCATAATAGAACCTGTAGAATCATATACAGTAAAACCTCTCTATAACTGACACTAAATTGTGTTAATTAGTTGGTATTTAGGGCAGGTGGCTGTGTAAAGCAAGGTGAAAGTAAAACAGAATGCTCCTATGAGTGTTAATTCTTTCACAACGTTTTAATTCAAAAAAAATTTCACTTATAAACTAAAGGGTTAACCCTTTCCTCCACAAATATGCCTTTCTACGCCTCTGTAATTACCACTTCTTGATATGAACAATCAACTTGATGCACCACCTGACAAACAAGAGGTCACAAAGGCCATCAGCCAGCTCTCCTCTAGCAAGGCCCCTGGCGCTGACGCCATACCTGTTGAAATCTACAAGGCCAGAGGCCCAATGCTCACACAAGAATAACTGAGATGTTTGTAACACTCTGGAACTCCCTCAAGAGTTCAAGGATGCCTCAATAGTCCACTTATACAAGAAGAAGGGGAACAAACAGTCTTGTGACAATTACAGAGGAATATCACTCCTGTCCATTGCAGGCAAGATACTAGCAAGGGTGATGCTGAACTGCCCAATTAAACATCTTGAGCAGGGTCTGCTGCCAGAGCGTCAATGTGGATTTCGGGCTGGGAGAGGTACGGTAGACATGATCTTTGCTGCTCGCCAACTGCAAGAAAAGGCGCAGGAACAACACCAAGCACTGAACACAACCTTTGTCGACCTGACAAAAGCTTTTGACACAGTGAGTCGCGAGGGTCTTTAGATGTTTGGATGCCCGCCAATCTTTGTCAACATGGTGCGACAATTCCATGATGGTATGATGGCTAGAGTCCTTGATGACGGAGAAATGTCCAGAGACTTTCCAGTCAGCAATAGCGTGAAACAAAGATGTGTTCTTGCCCCGACAATTCTCTATGATATCAGATGCATTCGCTCCAAGACCCTGGCATAGATATATGCTACCGCACATATGGCAAACTGTACAACCCGAGACGTCTCAAGGGGACCACCAAATGCAGTTACAGCACTCTCCGTGACCTACTTTTCGCAGATGATTGCGCATTGAATGCTCACACTGGTGAACAAATGCAACAAAGCATGGACAAACTTTCATCTGCCTGCAACAACTTCGGTCTCACAATAGGGACCAAGAAGACAGAAGTCATGTACCAGCCTCCTGCAGGTGTTCCATATACTGAAGCAAATGTCAAGGTCAAGGGCACAAAACTACATGCAGTCGCCAACTTCACGTATCTTGGCAGTTCCCTATCACGCTGTGTGCATAATGACGATGAAGTTAACAAACGCAGCGTAAAGGTTAGGGCTGCATTTGGTAGGCTACGTCCTACAGTATGCGACAGAAGAGGTATGTCGGACACAACCAAACTCAAACAGTACAAAGCAGTGGTCCTAACCACTCTCCTCTACGGTAGTGAAACTTGGACTGTCTACAGTAGACATGCGAGGAAGTTAAATCATTTTCACAGCAGAAGACTCAGAAATATTCTCAATATCAGATGGCAAGATAAAATCCAAGATACAGAAGTACTAGAGAGGGCCAATCTCCCCTCTATCGACACTCTTCTTCAAAAGAGTCAAGTTCGCTGGGCTGGCCATGTGTATCGGATGTCTGACACGAGAATTCCGAAGCAACTCCTCTATCGGGAATTAGTGTCTGGCAAGAGAACAGTCGGAGGTCAGAGGAAATGGTTTAAAGACAGCTTGAAGGCATCACTAAAGTCTCTCAACATAGACTGGGAGAACTGGGAGAACTGGGAAAACCTATGGCAAAATTAATTTTAGGGTTACCTACCCTTGTGAAATGGGTTCCCCTTGTGATAGTAAACATACATACAAAATATGAACAAAATATCTTTGATGGTTTCTGAGAAAAGGACCTTAAGAAAAAGGTTAACCAACGCCGACACCGACGAGAGAGTCATGACAATAGCTCCACTTTTTTTCAAAAAGTGGAGCTAAAAATTCAGTTAATAATATGTATGTGATTATCATGTACATGTATTACATGGATAAGGTAGAAGCAAAGAACAGAAACAGTTTACCATCTCACACTTCCTGGTGATCTCCTGCTTAAACACATCATAGATTTCAAGTCGCAATGTTGGGCTATTATTGGCAACTCTTCCACCAAGCAGTACATAACGTGGATTGTTCAAAGTGAGAACAAACCTGAAAAACAGTTGGAAACAATGCTTTAATTTCTCACTTGATAATCCAGTATATTTACACCTCTGCAAGCAAAATAGACCTTGATGAGAACCTGTAGGACCTGAGTGATCAGGGACTGCTCTGTTTTTTTACAGACTAATATTGATCGATTCAACAGTTTCTGCCATGACCAATAATCCTGTGCTCCTTTAACCCTTTCCCTCTATGGAGGAATGGGTTAAAAGGGGCTGGATCTAAAGATAGCTTATGAGGTAATGGGTTAAACCTTTACCAGGTATTTTACACCACTGGCAACAACCTATTTGGAAAAAGATCAGAAATCATTATAATATATTAAGCTTCTAATCAGAGTCTACTCTGGAAGTTTAGTTCTTTACTCCATGAATATTCATAAAAGAAATAATGATATCATGAATATTAATACATGTAAGATAAAATTTACATGCAAACACAGGAAATTTGGTCATGATAAAAACTACAAAACCACATTTATTTCATTATAATACAGTAAAACCACTCTAAAATGACCACTAAATTACATCAAGTATTTTGTGTTAAAGGAAGGTGGTTGCTTAAAGCAAGGTGAGAGTAAAACAGAACGCTCCTATAGGAGCGTTCTGTTTTACTTTCACCTTGCTTTAAGCAGTCACCTGCCCTAATATACCAACAAATTAACATAATTTAGTGGCCGTTATAGAGAGGTTTTACTGTATAAGCAAACAGAGCAGACATACAGGAGCCATCTGATCAGGGTCTGCTCTGTTTGCAAAGAAATAAAAGGCATATCTATGAAGTAAGGGAGTAATCCTTAACTACATTATTATTCATGCAAAGAAATAATGACATCATAAATATTAATTATTTGTTTGTTTGTGTTGATTAACGTCCGTTTCTGCTCACTATGGGCTAATTGGACGCCCCAGAGAGAGGGGAGAGGATACAGAGAAACCCGGGTGCGATGCCCTACTCTTATTTTCGACTGAGTTTCTCTGGTTCTTTTAGATGCCCAGTGTAAAGCACTGATACATTGGTCTTGGTTTATAGTCTCGTCCGAAGGACTTGGTTAATTAGTTTAATCGTAATAATGACAAATGCACACAGACAAGTTTAGCCATGAAAAGGTTTAACCCTTCGAATGCTGAATTCTAAAATACATTTCTCCTTCTTTACCCATGCCCTGTTGTATAATTACATATATCTCCACTGTGTACAAGTATTTTGCTGTGCAATCACTGCTGTGGAATGCACTGGTTGCACAATCAACTTGTAAATAGTGCAGACCCTGATGAGACAGCTCCTGCAGGAGCTGTCTCATCTGGCTCTTCACTATTTACAGGTAGGTATATTGACGTGAATAGCAAGCGAAGGTTTAAATACCCCAAGTTTGTATATAAAGTAGCCATGGTAACCCATTCTCTCATACAAACACTTTTTCACCTTTGCAAACAGACGAGACAGTTCCTGTAAGATGCATCTGATCATGGTCTGCTCTGTTAGCTTATCAAATTATAATAGATCTATAGCTACAGCTTTTTCTAAGGCCAAAATTATCCTGTGTACATCAACTATAATACAAATGAAGCCAAATAAAATATATATTAACCCTTTACTCCATAAATACGCTTTTCTACGCCTTTGCAAACGGAGCAGACCCAGATCAATCAGCTCCTATAGGAGCCATCTAATCAGGGTCTACTATTTGCTTATGGATTAATACAGATTTGACTCTACAGTTTCTGCCATGGCCAAATATTCCTATATACATGTGCTTTACTAGTAAAACAATAATCTAATTACTATTTATGATGCAATTATTTCTTATATGAATATTCAACAGGGAAAGGGTTGGTGTGTATTATGAACCTGACTCACTTGAAATTATATAACCTGGTGTACGTTGATTCATATTTGTCTACTTTTTCCTCCCTGGACCTATCAAAGATCCGCATATTGCCGTCTTTTGCCACTGTCAATATTGTAGTCATGTCGTTAGAAGCCACTCCAGTGATGCGCTTCTGTTGTTTGATACATCCCACTTGCTGTACATTAGAACAAATCATCATATTGTATAACGTACATGTACATGTATTAGCTGTACATTTAACCCTTTTATCCCTTTCCGTCATAGGCTATTTTTAGACCTAACCTCTTTGAATGAATCTACCCAAAAGGAGCATTTACTAGAGAAAAGTAACATTTTAGAATTTTGTAGTTTGAAACCATTTTGATAAATAGCAAATGCTCTATATATCACAATGGTTTCAAACTACAAAATTCTATTTTTTTCCTTTTCTCTAGTTAATGCTCCTTTTCGGTAGATTTATTCAAAGAGCTTGGGTCTACAAATAGCCTATGGAGTAGAGGGTTAATCCTTTATCTGCACAAACTTATTGTCTGCTCTTACCCTGATGAATGCTGATTTTTCTCTGAAATCCAATTCCTTAACCAATTCCGTCATAAGCTATTTTTAGATCCAACCTCTTTGAATAAATCTATCTAAAATGAGCATTATCTAGAGAAAAAGATTTTTTTTTATAATTTTTGTAATTTAAAACCATTGTGATAAATAGAGCATTTGCTCTTATAGGAGCAAAAGCTCTATTTATCACAATTGTTTCAACAGGTGATGTTTACAGAGGCGTAGAAAGGCGTATTTATGGAGGAAAGACTTTAACTTAGATCATTACCAAACTTGATCTGTTCATGAGCTGCTTTTGATCTAAACTCTTTGGAAATGGCAGCTGTATTTTGGATACTACTTTAAGAAGTATTGTCATCTGCAAAATATGTCTTCTGTTGAAATGTTCAATATTTCTCTCCCATTTTCTAACAGAAAACATATTCACAGTAACAAACAATTTGGAACCTGATGAGATGCCATTTTACTCAGCATCTCATCTGAATCCAAAATGTTTACGAACATGTAGGTAATTACAGCTTTACCACTAGCAGAGAAACATTCATGTGCACACAGGCCATTATGAAAGTTCAGACAATACATATTCATGATGTCATTATATCTTTTATGAATAATCAACAGGGAAATGGTTAATGTGACATTGCAGCATTTCAGATAATGAATACGTGTTACATCATTACATAGATATTCATTGAAAGGTTTAATTGACCCTTTCCCTGTTCTATGTTTATTTCAAATTCCAATCCCTACGGCTTATTCATGGTTGAAATAGTTATAATGAAATACGAAAGGTGGAACATTTTGGCAATTTCATAGAAAGTAAAGAAACAGATCTATCAAACCTGCTTTAGCAAACAGAGAAGATCCTGATTATATAGCTCCTATAGAACCCTTCTGATCTGGGTATACTCTGTTTGCAAATTCGTAAAATGTGTCTATATGCAGAAAGTGGTTAACCCATAGGCTATTTTTAGATCTAACCACTTTGAATAAATCTACCAAAAAGGAGCATTAACTAGAGAAAAGGAAAATTTTAGAATTTTATAGTTTGAAACCATTGTGATAAATATTTATCACGATGCTTTCAACAGGTGACTTTTACAGAGGCGTATTTATGGAGGAAAGGGTTAGGGCTAGTGACTGATCTTTTTCACTGCCAACGAAAACTTAGTAAAACAAAAATGGAATTTCTTAAAATTTTACTGCATGATTATTCATGTCAATATGTATGCTGTCAGAAATATCGATTTACTAAAAGCTTTTTATAATGAAACATGCATATGGAAATGTTTGCCATGCCAGATTCAATAACGTTAGTTAACCCTTATCTCCATAAATACGCCTTCCACGTCTGTATAATAGTCACTTTTTAAAACCAAATGCTCTATTTATCACAATAGCTTCAATATTACACCATTCTAAAATGTTTGGTTAAGACTATATTCAGATTTAATCTAATTAAATGTTTACACTATATATATACCTTTCTATGAATCAGCAAACAGATTAGATCCAGATCACATGGTTCCTATTGGAACCGTCTGATAAGGGTCTGCTCTGTTTGCTGATGAAATCTACAGTTTAACCCTTTACACAATGGCCTGTTTCTAGTTATGAAGACAGGTGACCACTTAAAGAAGGATGAAAGTAAAGCAGAATGCGCCAAGAATGCGCCTTAAGGCGCATTCTGCTTTACTTTCATCCTGCTTTAAGCTACCACCTGCTAGGATATTGAAAATAGTTATTATGCTATATTTTCATAACTGTATACACATGAACTATTTTCTTCAGCGGATGAATAATTTAAATACGCTAAAAGCCGCTTCTATAAGGGAATGGTTTAATGGCCAAAATTCATGTGTTCATGTGTCACAATGAAACTTAAAACTCCCAATATTCATTATGTCATCATTTCATAGATAAATATTCATAGAGTAAAGGTATCTGCTTTTGTAACACTGCTCTGATTTTTCATTGCCATAGTAAAAATTTTATATGTTTGATACAAGAAAGAAATCATGAAATATTCTTGCATGGTGTCAAGGATTCTTTCAGCTCTGTAGATTTGCCTTTTGGCACCTTTGCAAACAGAGAAAACCCAGGCCTGATGTTGGTCTACTCTGCCTTGTGTCTCTATCAGGTAAATGTCACTTGTTGAAACTATTGTGATAAATCCTACAATAGCAAATGCTCTATTTATCACAATGGTTTCAAAAATACAAAATTGTCCTTTTCTCTGGTATATCGTCCTTTTCGGTAAATTTATTCAAAGAGGTTGGATCTAAAAATAGCTTATGAGGTATTGGGCTTATGTTAGCTGCAGAATGATGAAGTAGCCTACCTTTAAGGATTGAGTGTTGAAGATGTACAGCTCTTCTTTATCATGGAGATACATGAACTGGCCGTTGGGTGTGAACTTCAGACTTCCATATTTCCTAACTAGATCATCTATGTGTTGAAGAGAAATAACAGTATTAACCCTTTACTCCATAGGCTGTTTTTAGACAAAACCTCTTTCAATGAATCTACCGAAAAGGAGCATTTACTAGAGAAAAGGAAAAGTTTAGAATGGTGTAGATTTGAAACCATTGTGATAAATAGAGCATTTGCTGCTACAGGAGCAAATGCTCTAATTATCACAATGGTGTCATAAAGTGACCTTTACAGAGGCGTAAAAAGGCATATTTATGGAGGAAAGGGTTAACCTTATCTATCTATCTCCATGAATATTCATGAAAAAAAAAAAAAATAATGAATATTACATTAATTTTCAAAATGGTATATTAACAAAGAGATTCATTGTGCAAAAGTAGAAAATATAGAATCAGATGTATATTATTCCACAAGCAGACAGAGCAGACCCTGATCAGTTGGCTCCTGTAGGAACTGTCTGATCTGTGTATACCTTGTTTGCAAAGGCATAGAAAAGTGTATTTATGAAGTAAAGGGTTATTGGTGGAGGTATAGTCATTCAGGAAGATCCTCTATGAGCCTTATAAATGAACACCATCTTGCATTAACCCTTTCCTTGTTCTATGTTTATTCCAAATTTCAATACCTACTGAATATTCATTAAAAATTTAATTATAAAGAAATATGAAAGGTGGAACATTGTAGACATTTTAGAAAGCAGAGAAACAGACCTTTCAAATTCTATTAGCAAACAGAGCAGACCCTGATCAGACGGCTCCCCTAGGAGCCGTCTGATCTGGGTCTACTCTGTTTGCAAATGCGTGAAAACACGCTTATATCAGGGAAAAGGTGTACCCTTAATGCCATGAATATTGATGTGACCCACTCCTCCATAGGCTATTTTTGGATCCAACCACTTTGAATAAATCTACTGAAAAGGAGCATTTACTAGAGAAAAGGATTTTTTAAAGAATTTTGTAGTTTGGAACCATTGTGATAAATAGAGCATTTGCTCCTATAGGTGCAAATGCTCTATTTATCAAAATAGTTTCAACATGTGATGTTTACAGAGGTGTAGAAAGGTGTATTTATGAAGGAAAGGGTTAAGAAACAATTAATGGGAGCATTGAAAGCAATACCATAGTAACCTACCAGCTAAGGTTTCATTCCAACTGCTGTAATTCTGTGAAAAATCAATGTAGCATAACAGAATTCAAACTTCATCTCTCACACATTATAATACAGCCACATACCGAATACCACTTTAATATATGCTAGCATTTAGATACTTAAGAAAACCTAAAATTTCGGGCCAATTTCTAAGTCAAACTTCTGTAAATCAATGTAGCATAACAGAATTACAGGGTTAATCCTAAGGTAATTTGAAATTTGCGATGGTATATCAGGTTTTTCACGGTCGCCTTTGGCGTCGCCATTAAAATAATTTAAGATCGTTAAAAACCTCATATACCGTCACAAATTTCAAATTACAATAGGATTAACCCTATTCTAACCCAATCTTAACACGAAAAATGCCAAATTGTTGTTATATCCTATGCGCACAGGTGATTGAATGAATGATGAGGCAAGAAGTAGTTCCCAGTTTCTCTCCGATTTTTTAAAATAACTGGATTTTTTTTACCCTGGTTTACACAAAGTGAAAACACCGGGCCAGTTGTAAGTTCACTATTACATTTGTCATGAATCATTATGCGACAGCTATTTTACATTTCAATACACTTTCAATACACATGTCAGGAAAAGTGACGTTATCTTAGTCTTTGGCGCCATACGCAAAAATGTTGTCTGTTACAATGACGTCACGTTATAACATTATGTTTGAATAAAATGATAAATAAGGTTGAAACCCAATCACAGTGCTTTGAGTACATGTATATCTATAATTCTCCACATGACATATAAAAGCCCGGTCAAGTCGTGACAAAGAATGGAAATTAAGCCCGGTCAAGTCGCGACAAAGAATGGAAATTAATAACTTTCAAAATACCGGACTGAACTTGAATATATGTCAGTGTAACACTGTATGCATACGAATTTATCAGTAGATCTAAGTGTTAGATAAACAAAGCGCATTAATATATTTACAGGCTAATGCTGTTATTCGGCTGTTTTCAATTGGTTGAATTTGCAAAATATAAAACACTTTTTATATGCCGCAAATTTGGTCACATGAGCCAATCAGATTGCAGAAAATTGACAGATTTCGTTAGAATCAAACTTTATCTGTAACTCATTATAATAAAGGTACATACTAAACATCACTTAATTATAATAAAGGTACATACTAAACATCACTTCAATATCTGCTAGGATTTAGAAAACAAACCCTGAAAAACCTAAAACTTCGGTGCAATTTCTAAGTGATAGAAATTGCTGAATTCCGTGTAAAATCAATATAGCATAGCAAAATTCAAACTTGATCCGTACCTCATTAGTATAATTAGCCACATACTAAATATCACTTCAATAAATGAAAGGGTTTTAAAAACCTCCAAAAAAGCGAAGAGTGCCTAACTTATGGACTGACAGACAGCTAACAGACGGACTCAGCAGATTGGGTGAAAACCTATAGTCCCCTTTGGCATTTCAAGAAGGGGACTAAAAACAGAACTATCAATTTTCACTAGCATACAGAGCAAACAATGCGTGAAAAGAGTTTATATGAAGGAAAGGGTTACAGATAGACAATGATATTAATTTTAACCCATTCCTCTATTAATACGCCTTTCTATGCCTCTGTAATAGTCACTTTATGAAACCATTGTGATAAATAGAGCATTTGCTCCAAATGAGCAAATGGTCTATTTATCACAATGGTTTCAAATCTACACAATTCTGAAATTTACCTTTTCTCTAATTAATACTCCTTTTCGGAAGATTTACTCAAAGAGGTAGGATCTAAATATAGCCTATGAAGGAATGCGTTAATGTCAGCTTAGATAAGTTTACTGAGGATGCAGTGTCAGATTCTTACTAGGTATGCTCCTGAGACGGTTGCCATCAAAGTCAGCAAACACAATTTCACTGGTTTCCTTGGTGGTATACGCCAAGTATGTCTCATCTGGAAATATGGCCAAGTCTTCCACCTCAATTTCACGAAGCCTTCCATACTCATCCTTCATTTCAAATCCTCTGAACTTGGGTTTAAATTCTCTAGCATTTAGATCATAGACAGAAATGAAGTATCGTTCAAGGCAACAAACAGCGACATAGTTCTCTGACCCTGAAAAGAACACGGTAATTTTTTTATTTAAATCCCTCTAAACTGGGTGTTAAATTTATTATAAATATCGGTCTTGGAGACAGGTAGCAGCTTAATGCAGTTTCGTGCAGGGTGAAAGTCATGCGGAAAGTTCCTCTTCAAGCTTTCTACATGATATTCACCCTGTATTACCCTTTCCTCCATAGGCTATTGTAAGACATAACCCCTTTGAATGAAACTACCCAAAAGTAGCATTTACTAGAGAAAATTAAAGTTTAAAGAATTTTGTAGTTTGAAACCATTGTGATAAACAGAGCATTTGCTCCTACAGGAACATTCTGTTTTATTTTCACCTTGCTTTAAGCAGCCACCTGCCTTGAACCCATTCCCGCATATAGATGCCTTTTGACGCTTCTGTAAAAGTCACTTTGTGAAACCATTGTGATAAATAGAGCAAATGCCCTATTTATCATAATGGTTTCAACACTACACAATTCTAAATTTTTCCTTTTTAGTAGTAAATGCTCTTTTTCGGTAGATTTGTTTAATGAGGTTGGATCTAAAAATAGCCTATACGGGAATGGGTTAACACAAAATACTTGATGTAATTTAGTGGTTGTTATAGAGAGGTTTTACTGTATAACCGAACCCATTAGAAACTAATTCAGCTTCTACTATAGCCAACATTCCCGTGTCAAATTGTCAACGTACCATTACAAAAATTAATCTGGAATGATTATTGATAGTTACTATAGAGTAAGTTCTATCATAATTTCATAAGCCAACAGGGCAGACCTACAGAGGCTATGTCATCTGGGTCCACTTTGTTTGCGAGAAAGTGTTCATATGTGGGAAAGTATTAACCCCTTTCTCCATGAATAATCATACAAGTATTAATGACATCATGAATATTAATGAGATTCATTTGCTATAATAGCACATGGACAAATGAACGTTTGGCCATAGTAGAAACTGTAGAATCATACAGTAAAATCCCGCTAATGCGACCACCTAAAAGAGGTATAATTCTGGGTGCTAGATGCAGGTGGCAGCTTAATGCAGGACAGAAGTAATGCAGAAAGCTCCTAGAGGAGCTTTCTGCATTACTTTTTTCCTGCATTAAGCAACCACCTGCTTATAAAGTAGTCCATGTTTATTCATTAAGTGGTCGTATTAGAGGGGTTCTACTGTATCTCTATTATATCATAAGCAAACACAGCAGACCCTGAGCAGACCGCTCCGATTCTGTTTGTATTTTCTTTCTTTTCTTTTAACCCTTTACTCTATAAATATGCCTTTCTATGCCTTTGCAAACGGAGTAGACCCAGATCAGATGGCTCCTATAAAAGATAGGGGTCTGCTCTGTTTGCTTATGGAATTATATAAATCGGCGTCTACGGTTTCTGCAATGGCCCAAATTTCTCGTGTTCAAATGCCATTATGAAACAAAATTAGCTAATTAATATTCATGATGTTGTTTTTTCTTACATGAATATTCATTGAGAAAAGGGTTAAACAACACAGTGTCAACGTGTCATGCTCATCATCTGATCTGGATCTAAACTGTTAGCAAAGTTTATAATTAACCCAGAGCTACATATAAAGGTGCATACCCAAATACTAAAATCGTCATTTCTCCACCAAACCCCATAATGTGACCACTCTTTAGAATCATCTCTTCAAGACGATTCTATAGAGTGGCCATAGTAAAGGTTTTGGTGGAGAAATAAAAGAGTTGTTCTTGAACATGTTTGAATTTATGCACCTTAACTGTTTGATTATAGAATAATAATAGTGTTTCTACAGTTTCTGCCTTTGCCAAAAACTTCAGTGTTCCTGTGCTATTATAAAATATAATCTTTATGTGTCATTATAGAATATAATCTAATTAATATTCATGATATCATTATAAATGACATAAATAGTCATGGAATAAAGTGTTAAATTGCCAGTAGAAAGCTGAAGATAAAAAGTGAAGGCATAAAATGAGGTCAACATGTGTATACCCAACAATACAGCATCCCTCTTACCTCTTGGCAAACTCGATGATCCAAACCTCATCTTTTGTGGGTGGAGGAATGGCTGGATTTTCTCATCCTCCGCCTCTGCAAGAAGGTCAGTGAGGTAGCAGGTTGACCGCACAAACTGCATAATGAACCTCTTGCCTTTACCCAGAGTGCAGAACGCTGTATCTGAATCACACCCATCAGCAGGAAGAACTTTCACATTGCGGCCTGGAATGTGGATACAAACCTTTCCCTCTTATTAACGTGTTTTCACGCATTTGCAAACAGAGTAGACCCAGATCAGACAGCTTCTAGAGGAGTCGTCTGATCAGGGTCTGCTCTGTTTGCTAATAGAACATGATAGATTTGTTTAATTAGTTTCTAAAATGGCTATAATATCAAACCTTCAATATGTCGTTACAGCTATTTTGTTATTTAGTAGGTTTTGAAGTTTTAAGACAAATTTGCAAACAGAGTAGACGCCGATCAGGGTCCATGCTTATAAAACTTTTAGTTGAGTCTGAGAACGTTCTCAAGCTTTTGATTGGTCAGATTTGAGCCAAAGCCAATCAACTGCTTGAGAACTCAAATCTGACCAATCAAAAGCTTGAGAACGAAACTCAGACTCAACTAAAAGCTTTATAAGCATGGACCCAGACAGCTGTAGGAGTCACCTGATCAGAATCTGCCCTCTTAGGTTTTGGAATAACATAGATTCTTTAGTTTCAGAAATACATGTACAGTAAAACCTCTCTATAACGGACACTAAATTATGTTGATTAATTGGTATATTAGGGCAGGTGGCTGCTTAAAGCAAGGTGAAAGTAAAACAGAACGCTCTTATAGGAGCGTTCTGTTTTACTTTCATCTTGCTTTAAGCAGCCACCTGCATATAACAAAATACTTGATTTAATTTAGTGTCCGTTATAGAGAGGTTTTACTGTACATGTAGAAATTAAAAATCTTCGCTCATAACTCGTTATAAAAAAGTAACCTCATTCAAGATGGCATTATTTCTTACATGAATATTCATGGGGTAAACGGTTAACTCTTTCCATGTTCTATATTAAGTTCAAATTTCAATACCTATTGAACATTCATGGACAAAATAGTTATAATGAAATATGAAAGGTGGAACAGTGTAGCTATTTTAAAAAGCAAACAGATCCTTCAAATTCTATTAGCACAAAGAGCAGCCCCTGATCAGACGGCTCCTACAGGAACCATCAGATATGGGTCTACTCTGTTTCTTAATGCCTCAAAACACATTTAAACGAAAGAAAGGGTTAAGACAATGGACACTCTTTGTCAAGCCCCTGGACGGCCATGATGACAATACAAGAACATCATGGCAATTAATGAGCAATCAACCAAAATATTCCTTCACTCATTCTCCCCTCTCTACCAGTATGTAAAGCTAATTATCACAAATTGTGCACTATACTGATAACTTTAACCATTTCCATAACAAACACATAATGCATAAATTGGTCACAACATGAATTGGATGCCAAGTCTCTCGACATCTGATCTGAATCCAAGCTGTTTACATAGATGTAAGGTAGATATTTAATTTCAATTTATAAGTCTTATGTAATATGTATACTCAAATCTTTTACAATTTCTCTCTTAATATATGGCTTTAAATGTTCTCTTGTCTAACAATAGGCAACGCATGTACTTGATTTTTAAAAGTTGAAATCAAGTGTGTGTATTATAAATGTAACTCTACAACTTATTTGTCATTTTAATAGATTGTACAGTGAACCCTCATTATACGGCATTCGTTACAATGTAACCTTCATTATACCAGCATTTGTTACAATGTAACCCTTATTATACCAGCATTCATTAGAATGAAACCCTCATTATACAAGCATTTGTTACAATGTAACCCTCATTATACCAGCATTTGTTACAATGTAACCCTCATTATACCAGCATTTGTTACAATGTAACCCTCTTTACACCAGCGTTAATTACAATGTAACCCTCATTATACCTGCATTCATTACAATGTAACCCTCCATATACCTGCATTCATTACAATGTAACCCTCCATATACCTGTATTCATTACAATGTAACCCTCCATATACCTGTATTCGTTACAATGTAACCCTCCATATACCTGCATTCGTTACAATGTAACCCTCCATATACCTGCATTCATTACAATGTAACCCTCCTTATACCTGTATTCATTACAATGTAACCCTCCATATACCTGTATTCGTTACAATGTAACCCTCATTATACCTGTATTCGTTACAATGTAACCCTCCATATACCTGCATTCGTTACAATGTAACCCTCCATATACCTGTATTCGTTACAATGTAACCCTCCATATACCTGCATTCATTACAATGTAACCCTCCATATACCTGAATTCGTTACAATGTAACCCTCCATATACCTGCATTCGTTACAATGTAACCCTCCATATACCTGCATTCATTACAATGTAACCCTCCATATACCTGTATTCGTTACAATGTAACCCTCCATATACCTGCATTCGTTACAATGTAACCCTCCATATACCTGCATTCATTACAATGTAACGCTCCTTATACCTGTATTCGTTACAATGTAACCCTCCATATACCTGCATTCATTACAATGTAACCCTCCATATACCTGTATTCGTTACAATGTAACCCTCCATATACCTGCATTCATTACAATGTAACCCTCCATATACCTGTATTCGTTACAATGTAACCCTCCATATACCAGCATTCGTTACAATGTAACCCTCCTTATACCTGTATTCGTTACAATGTAACCCTCCTTATACCTGTATTCGTTACAATGTAACCCTCATTATACCTGTATTCTTTACAATGTAACCCTTATTATACCGGCATTCATTACAATGTAACCCTTGTTAACCCGTATATGCATTGAAACAAAATTACCGTTTAGTCTTTGAAACAGTCACTAAATAAATAGGTGCCATGCCAATAAGAAAGACGAATGCTTCATGAAGAACACAAGAAGTGCATAAAGCTCCCACAGGGAGCTTTTTGCACTTCTTGTGTTCTGCATTAAGCATTCACCTGTTTGTATTAGTTTAAAACTGGCCATATGGTTCCTTTCATATTTAAACTCATTATTACCGCAACCTCATAATAACAGCAAAATATCAAGAAACAGAACCTCTGTTGTAAGGAGGGTTCACTGTACAGTAAAACCTCTCTATAACGACCACTAAATTGTATTAATTAGTTGGTATTTGGGGCAGGTGGTTGCTTAAAGCAATGTGAAAGTAAAACAGAACACTCCTATAGGAGCTTTCTGTTTTACTTTCACCTTGCTTTAAGCACACCTGCTTTTAACACAAAATACATGATGTAATTTAGTGGTCGTTATAGAGAGGTTTTACTGTATATGTATTGTTTTTATGTTTGCTTGCATGCCATTGGTTATGCTGTTATCTGATGTCTGTAAATAGCTATACATAGCTAATGTTATATTGTTATATATGCACCGACCTTAAATAAAGTTTGATTTGAATAAATACTCACTGACAAATCTGAACGATTAGAACTATGTAATTCTATAAGATATTGGATTAGACCGTTCCTACAGCAGCTATCTGTTCTAGGTCTACTCTCAGCGTGTAAAAGCTTGACAAGGCATTTATATGAAGGACATAGTGAAGACCATAATCACACCGCTCCTTCAAAGGCAGTTTGATCTAGGTCTGCATTATCTGACATAGTCTGTATGTCTGAACAGTTAAAGTAATCTGAATGTTTCTTTAATCCATTCCCTCATTTTGACACCTCTGAAAACGTCACTTTTTTAAACCATTACGATAAATTTGGAGCAAATGTTTTATTTATCACAATTGTTTAAAAACGACACGACTTTTGTCTAATAATGCATTAAATACTGGGGTATATTTCACTGTTGGCAAAATAAAATAAAATCTAATTTCCAAATCATCAAAAAATTTAAACCTGTTTCAACATCCTGTACAATGATCTTCCTGTCTGTTTCACAAGCTATCCATGTGTCGTTGTTACAGAACAAAGCGTTTGTACATTGTCCCATGCCTTTGACACTCCTCTGCTCCTTTCCCTCATCCACATTCCAGATCTTCACTTCGGTCTCTATCTCACACACTGAAACACATCAAAATATGCCTATAACCTTTGACATACATGTAGGTGCTTTAACCGTTTTTCAGTTTTAAACTGCTTTAAACATGTTTTCACACATTTTCAAACAGAGTAGACCCAGATCAGATGGCTCCTAGAGGAGCCGTCTGATCAGGGTCTGCTCTGTTTGCTAACAGAATTTGAAAGATCTGTTTCTTTACTTTCTAAAATAGCTATCATGATCTACCTTCCGTAATTCATTATAACTATTTTGCCACAAATATTCAGTAGATATTGAAATCCGGAACAAACATAGAATAGGGAAAGGCTTAATTGTTTCCTTTATATAAACGTGTTTTCACATGTCCTGCAGGAGCCGTCTGATCAGGGTCTACTCTGTTTGCTAATGAAATTTGAAAGATCTGTTTCTTTACTGTCTAAAATGGCTACCATGGCATACCTTCCATATTTCATTATAACTGTTTTGTCTGAATATTCAGTAGGTATTGAAGATTGGTTGCACAATCAACTTGTAAATAGTGCAGACCCTGATGAGACAGCTCCTGCAGGAGCAGTCTCATCTAGGTCTTCACTATTTACAGGTAGGTATATTAACGTGAATAGCAAGCGAAGGGCTAAGTTCTTACACACCACGATCGAAACTTAAAGTTGTGATTGTCGTATTTAAAAACCTTAGGACAATTCCAGTCATACAAATACAGCTTTTCATACAACTCTCGCCAGTATTTGCCAACATTTCATCACATGTACCTGTAACTGCTAGTTTTCCATCTGCTGTCAGATCTATTGTATCAATGTCTGCCCCATGAGCGGAAATATTATGTACCAGCTGGCCCCCAGACTGGTCCAGAACGCACTTTGTTGGAAGTAGGTATGTATGGGGATACTCACGACATCTCTGTAGAAACATCCTGGTATCCTGTATTACAAAAAGCTTAATCGTTCAATCCATGAGGAGCGGTTTGGTCTGGGGTTTACACTATTTGCTGAAGTATGTTCCAGGGTATTTATAATAAATCAAACCCACCACACTGTCATAGACTAGAAAATAGTGTTAATTATTATATCCGATTTGTCACCATTGCAAACAGAGTAGACCTCCATCAGATGGCTTATGTAGGAGCTATCTGATTAGGGTCTGCTCTGTTTGCTTACTAATTACTGTTGACCTGATCCTAGTTTCTAAAACTGACTAAAATATCTTCGTTCATTAGCAATTATGTAAATCCAGTTCATGAATATTCATAGTCATCAATTCTTGTATCAATATTCATGAAGTAAATGATTAACACTCTCATCTATATAAATGCATTTTCATGCATTCGTAAACAGAGTAGACCCAGATCAGACGGCTCCTACAGAAGCAGTCTGATGAGGGTCAACTCTGTTTGCTGATGGAATTTGAAAGATCTGTTTCTTTTACTTTCTAAAATGGCTATAACATTCCACCTTCCATATTTTGTTAAGTTGTTTGTCCATGAATATTCAGTAGGTATTGAAATTTGGAATAAATATACATGTACAGTAGAACAGGGGAAACATTAAGTATTACCTCAGTTTCCTTGACTCTTTGAAGCAGCTGTGATATGAGCTGGTTGGCATCTGTAGCAAGGCCTTTTTGAGAGAGACTCAATGCCTCAAGCACCTGTACAATTAGCTTGTCTTCAGGGAATGCACCCTTTGCCATAAGGAAATCACTCAACACTGAACTGCAAAAGGTAAACACAAGACGTAGTCACTCAAAACATACAGCAGAACTAATGTTTTAAGCAGTCTTATTTTGATTAGACACAGAAATAGCAGCCGGTTGCTTAATATATAATGTTTATTAAGCTACCATCTGCCTTAGACCTCTTTGTGATGGCTGCTTAAGGTAGCGAGATAGTTTAGCCCTTGATATCGAAAAATCATAGTTAAAACATCCATAAGCCATTTATTTTAAGCCTAGTTGGTTAGTTATATTAATTCATTTTATTATTTATCAGAAACATCGATAATCCTATCAAAACGGACTTTTGGAATCCATTAGTTTGAATTTTTTCAAACAGCGATTACAAAGTTATATTTTAGACTAAACCTATAATTGTAATTGGCCAATTAATAATAATCATTATCATGTCTAGGGAACCGCAGATTTTTGATAAAACTCTCTGTTTAAGAGTTACAAAATATTTTAGTTTTAAGACCCCTAAAATTCTGTTATTCGAACAAAGTAAGATATAAAAACAAAAATCTGTGACACGAATTCCTCGCTGAGCCAATGCTTTTTGATAAGAGCAAACTGTATAAAATTCGTACACAAATTACAGAAGTTTGAGTATGCCAACAACTTAAAATTTGCATCGGTAGGAAACATAAAAAATGTACAAAAGAGAACCCGAACCGAGTTGGGTAATCCAATAACTATTAATAGCCTGACCAATGGAGAGCTTATATTGCAAGTAACATTTTCCACTAAGCTCCTCCTATTTTCTTCCACCGGATCATTTAAAAAGCTGATTTTATTGCCTTACCCATATATCACGTGTCGTACTGGGCCTTTTTAGTCATGTGACCTACATAGTGGAGGCCACAGAGGGGGAAATTTGGCTGAATAGGACAACGCCTTGTGGAATGCTGTGTCTGATGCTGGGTAAGTTACTTTATGTTTATAGCTGTCTGCTTTATCACAATACCAAGTGAATGGTTTCAAAATTACACAACTCTAAACTTTTCCTTTTCTTTAGTAAATGCTCCGTTTCGGTATTCAAAGACTGATTTAAAGAGGTTGTGTCTAAAAATAGCCTAAGGAGAGGAATGGGTTATGCACACAGTCTGTTACAATTAGACATGCCATAATTATACACTGTGTATCTGTGAGTGAGTGAGTTGGGTTTAACGTCCGACCAACAGTATTTCAGTTATTTGCAGACGGCACCCGCATGAGACAAGTTATAGTGCTGCCTCACTGAAATACCCCTGCCGCGGGCACATGGCAAGGGCATCCCACCCAGTCACATTATCCTGACACCGGGCCGACCAGTCCTAGAACTACACCTTTTAATGTTGAGCGCAGACAAGGGAGCTACTACTACCAACTTTTAACGACTTTTGGTCTGTCGCGGCCGGGGATCGAGCCCATGACCTTCCGTACCGCAGGCGGACGCTCTACCACTGAGCCATGCGGTCGGTCCCTGTGTATCTGTAACCATTAGATATGCCATATACACTGTGTCTGTGTAACCATTAGACATGCCATATACACTGTGTCTGTGTAACCATTAGACATGCCATATACACTGTGTCTATGTAACCATTAGACATGCCATATACACTGTGTCTATGTAACCATTAGACATGCCATACACACTGTGTCTGTGTAACCATTAGACATGTCATACACACTGTGTATGTGTAACCATTAGACATGCCATATACACTGTGTCTGTGTAACCATTAGACATGTCATACACACTGTGTCTGTGTAACCATTAGACATGCCATATACACTGTGTCTGTGTAACCATTAGACATGCCATATACACTGTGTCTGTGTAACCATTAGACATGTCATACACACTGTGTCTGTGTAACCATTAGACATGCCATATACACTGTGACTCAACAAGAGCCAAACTAAACCCCAGACAAAATTAACCCATTCTTCCATAGTCTATTTTTAGACCCAACTACTTTGAATAAAGCTACCAAAAATAAGCATTAACTAGAGAAAAGAAAAGTTTAGAATTTCGGAGTTTGAAATCATTGTGATAAATAGAGCATTTGCTCCTAACGGAGAAAATGCTATATTTATCACAATGGTTTCAACAGTTGACTTTTACAGAGGTGTAAAAAGGCGTATTTATGGAGGAAAGGGTTAAAGAAGAGTTTTTGATGGAATTTCTATTTCAATTGCAAGTAGATGTGTGACAAAAAGTGTATACTGACAGGCAGGCAGATGGACAGACAAAAAGTCGATTAATATGTGATCTCTAAGTATCATGTTGCTAAAGCAGACGACAATTAATGATTGTGAGAATTGCAAAATACAAAACTTTTTACCCTTTGCTCCATAAAATATGCTTTTTTACTCCTTTGCAAATAGAGTAGACCCATATCAGATGGCTGCTATTGCTTATAACTTAATATAGATCTGAATCTACAATTTCTGCTTAAGTATCCTGTGTCCATGGATATGCCATTATAATATGCCATGAGGTCAATATTTCTTACATGCATTTTCATGGTGTAAAGGGTTAACACATGACAATGATATTATTAGTTACACGGTTATTTGGCAGGGTGTACGGGCTGGTATGACCGGGTTAGATCCCGTATTTCCTGAGGCGTTAGTCAAAGGAAATATGTGGTCTTAACCGGTCATACCAGCCTGTACACTCTGCCAAATTACCGTGTAACGAATTTATTACCAGTCAGAGATCCGATTTACTTAATTAAGAAACGAACAACTCTTATTTTGCTGACACTAATTGTATGACGACATGACAAAGAAAACATAACGTCATCACAGAGCAATATGTCGTCGTCTCAGAGCAATTTCGAAAGAGGAATTGAAACTTCACTTGTAAATATTAACGGTAACGGGTTGTACTGATTAGTTGGTAGTCATAAATTGAGGAACGTATGAGGTACAGTTTTTTACGTTTATTATCGATTATTTGGTCGTAATCCATCCAGAATTATTTGAGTAAGGACCATATGAAATTTCGAATCGACGCTAAAAAACCCGAATGACATCACACATCAAATTTGAATATTCTGTATTCTCCGTGGAAGCCCCTGAATAAGGTACTGTACACCCGGCAGTTTCTGGCAAACTGACCGATTTACTCTGACTGGTAATAAATAAACTATATAACCTTTACTCCATGAATATTCATACAAAATCATAATGACTATATGAATATTCACTACCTAAATTTCTATGATGACATCATGAATAAGAGGAGTTTTGCCATTACAGAAACAGTAGAAATAGATCTATGTTACTTCCCTAGCAAACAAGAGTAGACTCAGATCTGCCGAAAGCTGTTTCAATTAGGTAAAGGTCTGGTTTGGTTTTACGTCGTTTTTTAATAGTATTTCAGTCATATAACAGCGTCCAGCTAATTACAGATGGAGGGAGACCCCATAGGTTCTTCCCTGTATTGAACAAACTGCATTGTTTCGTGCACAGTAGAACATCCAGGTAGAACCACTGACCTATCGCAAGCTAGCTGGACGGCTTCCTCACATGAGATATCCAATTGCTCAGACCGTGATTCGAACCCACAGGAGTTTAGGATTAGTTAAAGGGTTAAATAAACAAATTTCAGATCTCAGTTGAAACAACTTACTGTAATGGTACTGCATTAAGTTTTAAAATGAGGAATTCAGGATTTGCCAGACACTGGTCTTTCAGAAGATCAACCTGTCCTGCTTTGATTCTGTGATATGGGAGGTTGTTCAGAGTCCTCAAGTTGAATGTCTTCTCTCCAAACTTAAGGGGCTGCAGGGATACATGGCGGTTTTCCTCTCCTTTCTCACCCTTTGCGGAAGTATAAGGCTTCTTTCTCCCTGTGAGTAGTACAAGACTAGTAAGTATTGATGTAGTACACTAAAACAGATGCCTCTCCTTCCTTTAGGATTCAACCCCGGTAAAACCTCTCTAAACCTGGGTCCATGCTTATAAAACTTTTTAGTTGAGTCTGAGTTCGTTCTCAAGCTTTTGATTGGTCGGATTTGAGTTCTCAAGCTTTTGATTGGTCAGATTTGAGCCCTTTGGCTTTGGCTCAAATCTGACCAATCAAAAACTTGAGAACTCAAATCTGACCAATCAAAAGCTTGAGAACGAACTTCTCAAGCTTTTGATTGGTCGGATTTGAGTTCTCAAGCTTTTGATTGGTCAGATTTGAGCCAAAGGGCTCAAATCTGACCAATCAAAAGCTTGAGAACTCAAATCCGACCAATCAAAAGCTTGAGAACGAACTCAGACTCAACTAAATGTTTTTAAGCATGGAACCTGACTTTCAGTTTAGAATAAAGATCCGTCTTGGAGACAGGTAGCATCTTACTGCAGGGTGTAAGTCATGCAGAAAGCTCCTAGCATGAAAGCTACTCTAGGAGCTTTCTGCATGACTTACACCCTGCATTCAGCAGCCACCTGCCTAAATGTATCTCATTTAAACTCTGCTAGAATTCCGGTTTAGAGATGTTTTACTGTAACCCTTTAGAGAGGTTTTACTGTAACCCTTTAGAGATGTTTTACCGTAACCCTATAGAGAGGTTTTACCATAACCCTTTAGAGATGTTTTACCGTAACCCTTTAGAGAGGTTTTACCGTAACCCTTTAGAGAGGTTTTACCGTAACCCTTTAGAGAGGTTTTACCGTAACCCTTTAGAGAGGTTTTACCATAACCCTTTAGAGAGGTTTTACCGTAACCCTTTAGAGAGGTTTTACCGTAACCCTTTAGAGAGGTTTTACTGTAACCCTTTAGAGAGGTTTTACTGTAACCCTTTAGAGAGGGTTTACTGTAACCCTTTAGTGAGGTTTAACCCTTTAGTGAGGTTTAACTGTAACCCTTTAGAGAGGTTTTACTGTAACCCTTTAGAGAGGTTTACTGTAACCCTATAGAGAGGTTTTACTGTAACCCTTTAGAGAGGTTTTACTGTAACCCTTTAGAGAGGTTTAACCCTTTAGTGAGGTTTTACTGTAACCCTTTAGAGAGGTTTAACCCTTTAGTGAGGTTTAACTGTAACCCTATAGAGAGGTTTTACTGTAACCCTTTAGAGAGGTTTAACTGTAACCCTATAGAGAGGTTTTACTGTAACCCTTTAGAGAGGTTTAACTGTAACCCTATAGTGAGGTTTTACTGTAACCCTTTAGAGAGGTTTAACTGTAACCCTATAGAGAGGTTTTACTGTAACCCTTTAGAGAGGTTTTACTGTAACCCTTTAGAGAGGTTTAACCCTTTAGTGAGGTTTTACTGTAACCCTTTAGAGAGGTTTAACCCTTTAGTGAGGTTTAACTGTAACCCTTTAGAGAGGTTTAACCCTTTAGTGAGGTTTTACTGTAACCCTTTAGTGAGGTTTAACCCTTTAGTGAGGTTTAACTGTAACCCTTTAGAGATGTTTTACTGTAATCCTTTAGAGAGGTTTTACTGTAACTCTTTAGAGAGGTTTTACTGTAACTCTTTAGAGAGGTTTTACTGTAACCCTTTAGAGAGGTTTTACTGTAACCCTTTAGTGAGGTTTAACTGTAACCCTTTAGAGAGGTTTTACTGTAACCCTTTAGAGAGGTTTTACTGTAACCCTTTAGAGAGGTTTTACTGCAACCCTTTAGTGAGGTTTAACTGTAACCCTTTAGAGAGGTTTTACTGTAACCCTTTAGAGATGTTTTACTGTAACCCTTTAGAGAGGTTTTACTGTAACTCTTTAGAGAGGTTTTACTGTAACCCTATAGAGAGGGTTTACTGTAACCCTTTAGTGAGGTTTAACTGTAACCCTTTAGAGAGGTTTTACTGTAACCCTTTAGAGAGGTTTTACTGTAACCCTTTAGAGAGGTTTTACTGTAACCCTTTAGAGAGGTTTTACTGTAACCCTTTAGAGAGGTTTTACTGTAACCCTTTAGAGAGGGTTTACTGTAACCCTTTAGTGAGGTTTAACCCTTTAGTGAGGTTTAACTGTAACCCTTTTACTGTAATCCTTTAGAGAGGTTTTACTGTAACTCTTTAGAGAGGTTTTACTGTAACCCTATAGAGAGGTTTTACTGTAACCCTTTAGTGAGGTTTAACTGTAACCCTTTAGAGAGGTTTTACTGTAATTCTTTAGAGATGTTTTACTGTAACCCTTTAGAGATGTTTTACTGTAACCCTTTAGAGAGGTTTTACTGTAACCCTTTAGAGAGGTTTTACTGTAACCCTTAAGAGAGGTTTTACTGTAATCCTTTAGAGAGGTTTTACTGTAACTCTTTAGAGAGGTTTTACTGTAACCCTTTAGAGAGGTTTTACTGTAACCCTTTAGTGAGGTTTAACTGTAACCCTTTAGAGAGGTTTTGCTGTAATTCTTTAGAGATGTTTTACTGTAACCCTTTAGAGATGTTTTACTGTAACCCTTTAGAGAGGTTTTACTGTAACCCTTTAGAGAGGTTTTACTGTAACCCTTAAGAGAGGTTTTACTGTAACCCTTTAGAGAGGTTTTACTGTAACCCTTTAGAGAGGTTTTACTGTAACCCTTTAGAGAGGTTTTACTGTAACCCTTTAGAGAGGTTTTACTGTAACCCTTTAGAGAGGTTTTACCGTAACCCTTTAGAGAGGTTTTACCGTAACCCTTTAGAGAGGTTTTACCGTAACCCTTTAGAGATGTTTTACCGTAACCCTTTAGAGAGGTTTTACCGTAACCCTTAAGAGAGGTTTTACCGTAACCCTTTAGAGAGGTTTTACCGTAACCCTTTAGAGAGGTTTTACCGTAACCCTTTAGAGAGGTTTTACCGTAACCCTTTAGAGAGGTTTTACCGTAACCCTTTAGAGAGGTTTTACTGTAACCCTTTAGAGATGTTTTACTGTAACCCTTTAGAGAGGTTTTACTGTAACCCTTTACTCCATGAATATTCAGGTAAGAAATATTGAGCTCATCAAAGAGGAGATTAATTGTTATAATAGCGCATAAATGAAAGGCTTAGGTTAAAATGTAAAACATGAGCCTGACAGCAGTTTCCTCCAAAAACATAAATTTGGTCTTGGAGGTTAAAGGTCAAACTCAAATGAAGGCTATTAAGGACTAAGAGACACAGGGCCTCATCACGATACATTCATGAACATGATTTGGACTCCAAATCTCCCTTTTCGATCTATCTATAAATCAAGATATAAATTGATATTTATGAATGAAATACAGGCAGACATGGTTGTGTGGTTAACACACTCAACTAAAATACCAGGGGTCTCGGGTTGGAATCCCTGATGGACCAAGACTTACGTCTGATGTATCAGTGCTTTACACTGGGCATCAAAGAACCAGAGAAACTCTGTCAATAATAAGAATAGGACATCGCATCTGGATTTCTCTGTATCCTCTCCACCTCTCTCTATGGCGGTCAATTAGCCCATAGTGAGCAGAAACAGATGTTAACCCTTTTCCTTATGTCAGTGCATTTTGACGCATCTGCAAACAGAGTAGACCCAGATCAGGAGGCTCCTATAGGAGCCATCTGAGCAGAGTTTGCTCTGTTTGCTTATGGTGTAATAAAGGTCTGATGCTACAGCTTCTGCCCGAACCAAAATGTCCTGTGTTCATAAGCCATTATAAAAATTAATTTTATTAATATTTATGATGCCATTATTACCTACATGAATATTCAACAGGGAAAGGGTTAATAAAGACAAATTAATATGGTAGCAAATAGTTCAGACCTTGATCCAACTGCTGCTCTATGAGCAGTTTGTTGTGTAACTGCGCTAGTCTATACGCCTACCTGTTTGTCTGGCTATTTAGGGTAAATACAAGACATACCACCAGCCCATGTGCCATTAAAGAAGTCTGCTAGTCTCTCATGTATGAGCCTATTGGTGTCTTTGTTGGAACAGTATCTGGCCTCAGCTGCTTCAATGAATTGTCTGTGATACCAGTAGATAACTCGAACCCCATCTGCTCCTCTCTCAACTAGTCACAAAAAAGGAAAATAAGAAAAGATTAACCCTTCGCTTGCTATTCGTGTCAATATACCTACCTGTAAATAGTGAAGACCTTGATGAGACAGCTCCTAGAGGAGCTGTCTCATCAGGGTCTGCACTATTTACAAGTTGATTGTGCAACCAGTGCACTCCACAGCAGTGATTGCACAGCGAAATACTTGTACACAGTGAAGATATATGTAATTATACAACAGGACATGGGTAAAGAAGGAGTAATGTATTTTAAAATTCAGCAAGCAAAGGGTTACCAAAGGTCCAAAATAATCTGCAAAAAATAAAACATTGTCAAGAATAACATCTTCATTTCTCCACCAAACCTTATATTGTGACCACTCTTTAGAATTGTCTATTTGAGACAATTCTAAAGAGTGGTCACAGTAAAGGGTTTAGTGGAGAAATGACTGATTTTAATATTTAGGTTATGATTGTTGTACGTTTTATCAGTAGCTCTGATTAATTATTTAGTAATGAAATTTGACTGTATTAACTCATTCCCATATAGGCTATTTTTAGATCCAACATCTTTGAATAAATCTACCGAAAAGGAGCATTAACTAGAGAAAAGGAACTTTTTAATGTAGTTCTGAAACCATTGTGATAAAAATAACATATGCTCCTTAGGAGCAAATGTTCTATTTATCACAATGGTTTCAAAAACTGACTTTTACAGAGGCATGGAAAGGCGTATTTATGGAGGAATTTTTTAGGGTTAAGACATCATACCATAAGAAATCTAATCTAACTTGCAAACGTTTCGTCCCGCATGTACAGCAGATTGTGGCAGTCTCCATCCGTGTTATGTGTTAGTTTGAAGGCTGCGATATATATTGCCTCCATGACAGTATCCAGTCCAGGATTCTCACTGTGCCTATCTTTACAGAATGTCCTGGTTGGTCTACTGATCTAAGTGTATGTACTTAGATCCCTTGATACTGATAGAACTCAGTCTACTATACAACTGTTGCACATGCGGGATATATAGTAAAACCCCGCTAATGCGACCACCAAAAATGGGCATAATTCTGGGCGGCAGAGGCAGGTGGTAGCTTAATACAGGACGAAAGTTATGCAGAAAGCTCCTATAGGAGCTTTCTGCATAAATTTCGTACTGTATTAAGCAACCACCTGCTTTAAACGACGCCAGTGGCTGTTTATTAAGTGGTCGCATTAGCGGGGTTTTACTGTATAAGATAACATTGCTCAACTCATCACTCCATGAATATTCATGTCATAAATAACAGCATTGTGAATATTAATTAGATATTTGTATTATAGGACAGGGACACATGATTGTTTTGCAATGGCAGAAACTGTAGAATCACATTATCATCTTATATTATGAGCAAATATAGCAGACGGCTTCATATAAGCAAATTTTTACGCAGAACCAGATCAGATATAGGTAACTCCTGTGCGAGCTGTCTGATCAGGGTCTGCTCTATTTACAAGGGCATAGAAAAGCTTATTTATGGAGTAAAGGGTGAATACATATGTAATAGATAATAACACCTTGAATAAAAACAGCTGAAGTTTTGCAATGGGTAAAACCAGATCTATATGATTTCATAAGCGAATAGAGCAGACCCTGATCAGAAAGCTTGTACAGGAGTTACCTGTATCTGATCTGGTTCTGCATAGAAATTCGCTTATATGAAGGAAAGGGTTAATCTTCAGTAGAAATCAATTAGTCTACTGACCAAGTCAACAATGAGTAATCGAAAGCTCCATGTTAGCTTCCAAAGTTTCTTTATGCAATTGAAAATTCTTTATCATATAACATGACATAACCACATGGATAAATTTCCATCAGAATAATGTTTAACCTGATGAATATTCATGTAAGATTCTTACCCAGATACTGGCTCAGATCTGTTCTGACCCTCACTAGAAGTAGGGGAGGTAACCTGCGTATTGGTGGTGTCCAGTACATGTACACGTCATTGAGCACATCATCGTCACATGACAGAATATCCTCAAGCTCTGCTTCTGTTGCTCCATTGTTTGCTAAACGAAGTATTCAAAACTTAATTGAACAGATAGAATTCTAATAGAAGAACAAGCTCAGCACTCCAGATAAGATGCATATATCAAAATATTTTCAAGTATAACTTTTTTATTTCTCCACCAAACCCTATGTTGTGACCACTCTTTAGAATTGTCTCTTCGAGACAATTCTAAAGAGTGGTCACAACATAGGGTTTGGTGGAAAATTGACGATTTTAGTATTTGAGTATGTACTGTTATCTGTAGCTCTGTAAGCTAGTAAGCAGGTAAATACTTTACTCCAAATAGATATAGACCTCTTTTGATGCCTTTGCAAACAGAGTAGACCCGTAATGTACCGTAATAAAACTTCTGTTATTAAATGTTCATGTAGTCATGAATTCTGTATACATATTTAAGGATACAGTGCTCCCTCCCTACAACGACCCTCTCAATAATGATTCCCTCCTTACAACAACACATGTCACAGTTTAAGAAAAAAATCAAGGCTCCAGAAACAACTTTTTCCATTGTATTTTCTTTATGCCTCCATAACAAAACCCTATGTTGTGACCACTTTTTAGAATCGTCACAAAGTGACGTCACTTCACAAAGTGACGATTCTAAAGAGTGGTCACAACATAGGGTTTGATGGAGGCATAACGGTTTTACTTCTCGAAATACACCTTATCTGGGGATCTGCAAACAACCTCTGAACAACACATACAATCTTCGTATCCCAAAGAGTGTCGTTGTAAAGAGGGAGCACTGTATTAATTGCAAAGGCTCTCACAACAAACAAATGAGCTAAATATTGTAGCTTTCCCTAGATAAATGGTTCAGGTTGGTGGACAATCAGATGTATGATTTTGCAAGGATAACTTGGAACTTCGGGTTAACTTGAACTAAAAGGTTGTTTTTTCAGAATTGCTTTAAAATACAGATATTATCAGTATAGATACATGTACTTAGAATTACCTGTGACAGCTTAATTCAGGTCTAAGGTCTAAAGTAATGCCTAAAACTCCTACAGGACAATGATAAATTGTCAAGACAAGAAATCAGGTAACTCGAACTTCTGTTATGTCAAACAAATTTGTATAATCCCATGAGGCCCAGAAGTGCTCACCTGAGAACCCCCCGGTGGGGCCATTTTTGACCCACAGGTCATCATTATTGTACAACTTTGGTAGAGAACCACACGGCAAAGCAGCAAGATATTTAAAGGACTATGCCAAACTGATAAACCCCAGGGTTGGTAGAGGACTAATGGATAATGATATATAGCAAATATCAAAGGTCTGGGCATTTTAATTTCAGAGAAGATGTTTAAAGATTTTCCTTTGAAAAACTGAAAAGCCTGGGGTGGAGCCATTTTCGACCCTGGGGTCATAATTTGTAGAGGACCATCAGATCATGCTACATACAAAATATCAAAGCTCTAGTCTTTACATATTTAGGGAAGACGATTTTCCTATGAAAAACTGATAAGCCCTGGGGCAGGGCCATTTTCGACCGAGGTGTTATGATTAGAACAATCTTTGTAAAGGACAATTACAAAATCTTTTATAATTTTATAAAATAGTTAAAAGAGGTTTTACTATAAATCCAGTACCCATGGTCAGATATCCCAGGGCACGGGACACTAGCTTCGGGCCATGATTCTTCTCCAGCTTCTGGAAGAGGAAGTCTATACTGGCCCTAACTGTATCTTGCAGAACTGTGGTCTCAACAGTGGAAAATGACTTCCATGTGGCAGCCTCCTCAAATGACAGCTACAAGCAGAGTCAACAGTTATAAGATATTAACCCCTTATCTGATACAAGCACTTTATAACCCTTTACTGTTCTATATTTACTCCAAATGTCAATACCTACTGAATATTCATGGACACAATAGTTATAATGAAATTGGGAAGGTGAATCATTATAGCCATTCTAGATACTAAACAAAACAATCTATCAAATGTCGATCAGCAAACAAATTTCATGTGTTGTGAATTTTCAGTAAATACTCATGATATCATTATATCTTACCTGAAAATTCAATTAAATTACTCATCTTTAATACAGTAAAATTCAACTAAAATCTCTCTAAACTGGACATTATATTTGGTATAAATATTAGTCTTAGAGACAGGTGGCAGCTTAATGCAGGTACAGGGTGAAAATCATACAGAAAGCTCCTCTAGCATCTAGCATTTATACCCAGCATTAAGCAGCCACCTGCCTTAAAGTATCAACATTATTTTTTGCTAGAATTCCGGTTTAGAGAGGTTTTACTGTACATGTACTTTAAAGGTTGAATTTCAAATAATAGTTAGGTGAACTATTGCCAAAGGTTTTCAATATAAAAGAAACTAGAAAATTGTGTCTGTAAGACACAGCGATGCACCCATAGTGGTGCTTGCCTAGCTGCAACTAAAATTCCTGTCATTTGACCTTGACCTTGGGCTTGCGGCCAGCATGGGCTGGTGCATAATGGAAGTAATGATTGTGTTTAAGGTGTATATGCAATTCCATGCCGATAGCTAAAGCAGTTAGTGAGATATATGACAATGAAGAAACTGTGACAACCAACTGCACCTAAAATTTCCAAGTAATTTGACCTTGACCTTGGGCTTACGGGCAGCCAGGGCTGGGTGGGCAATGAAAGAATGGATGGTGTTTAATGTGTGTATGCAATTCCATGGCAATAGCTACATTGGTTAGGGAGATATAAGACCATGAAAAAACTGTGACCACCAACTGCATGTAAAACCGTGACGGACGGACAGACGGACACATGCAAAACATAATGCCCCCTGACTGTCGTCACGGGGGCATAATAGATTTGCTGGCAGATTTCAAAGACAAGTGTGAGAGAGTGAGTTAGTTTTTACAGCACTGCAACACTAAATAGAATGTATAGCGCCACTAATTTTTTAACTAATGACAATTCATGTTATAAATAATAAAGGAATGAATTTAGTAAATGAAATATGAACAAAGAATGTTTGGCCATAGTAGATAATGTAGAACGAGATCTATATACTTCCATAAGCAAAAACGCAGACCCTGATCACACAGCTCTTACAAGATCTGCCTGATTTCCTGTTACTGTTTCTAAATAATAACATTATGCTCGTATCAGGTTAAGTGTTAATTCATTTGTGTCTCTAGTGAGAGCCATAGTCAAAGCTATATACCAAGACAAGAGTTTTAAAGGAGCACTTTGGTCAATGTAAATGCACTGAAGACTTCTCTATTGCTTTCAAAGCTACTAATGAGCATAAAGTTCATCTTGCAAAAACATCTATCAAAATTGGGCTGCATGCCTATAGAAATTAGCATGAAATCATGCTCACCACAGATTGGTAAGATTTTGACGTAGTCCAGTCTAACAAATATGATGCTTGAGTATCATTTCAGGTTAAACTTATATACTCTGCTTTTGTTCAGGCTTTTGTCAAAACATGATGGAGAAAATGTTTGAGAACGTATTAACCCTGTTCTATTTTTAGTCCAAATTTGAATACCCACTGAATATTCATGAACAAACACTTATAATCAAATCTGGAAGGCGGAACATTTTAATTGTTTTAGAAAGTAAAGAAACAGATCTATCAAATTCCACTAGCAAACAGAGCAGACCCGATCAGACAGCTCCTAGATCTTGGTCTACTCTGTTTGCAAATGCGTGAAAACACGTTTACATGAGGGAAACGGTTAACCCTTTCCTGCATAAATACGCCTTTCTACACCTCTGCAAAAGTCACTTTATCAAACCTATGTGATAAATCATAATAGTTTCAAAACTACACAATTCTAAACTTTTCCTTTTCTCTAGTAAATGCTCCTTTTCGGTACCTTTATTCAAAGAGGTTGGGTCTAAAAATAGCCTATGAGGTAATGGGTTAAAACTTCAATTGTAAACCTTTTGTATTAAAGGACCCATGTTATGCATAAAACCTATGTTAAAACATCTCATACTAAACCTCTAATTAAGGTCTGCTTTGTTTGATTATAAATAATAAAACATATACAGTAAAACACCGCTAATGCGACCTACTAAAAGAGGTATAATTCTGGGTGCTAGATGCAGGAGGTAGCTTTATGTAGGTCAAAGGTAATGCAGAAAGCTACTCTAAGCTACTTTTGTCATGCATTAAGCGACCACCTGCTTATAAAGACACCAATGTTTATTCATTAATTGGTTGTTTTAGAGGAGTTCTACTCTACAGTTTCCTGAGTCTATAACATTATAAACAAGAGCTGTCACAGGAGCGTGACAAATGCTCCCCCCAAAATTGTACCCTGTGACTTTAACCTTTGACCCATGGTCCAAGGAACTGAATGCAACACATCGTCTTTGTGTGGTGAACATTTGTGCCAGGTTATTTTGAAAAGCATTCACAGAAAAAAAAGTTATAGAAGGCACACAAAATTTGGGATGGTTAGATGGAAGGACAGATGGATGGATGGACGGAAGGACGGACAATGTGATTACTATATGCCCGCTGTTAGGGGCATTAAAATCAGATAACTGATATTCATGGTATCATTTATTCTTACATGAATACATGGAGTAAAGCTTAAATACATTCTATTGTAGGGCCTATTTGAGGATACCTTCAGGAACAGTGGTGTTGGACATTTGGTGAAGGCACTCAGGACAATGGTCATCTGCTGGTCTGTAAGGCAGCGGTTCCGCAAGGCCAGCCAACCATCAAGAATGGATTTCACATCATTTGTGTTGAGAACAGGAACGTCAACAAAATTGGACTCTGTCGTTATAATTTTCTGTTGGAAGGAATAGAAACAGCTTTGACATTTAAATGCCTTTAGCCCATTCTTTAATATTGACAGCTATTGATGCCTCTATAAAAGTATCTTTTTGAAACCATTGTTTTCAAAACTACACAACTCTAAAAATCTCTAGTAAATGCTATATTTTAATAGATTTATTCAAAGACAGTGGGTCTATAAAAGCTATCTGCTTTAACCCACTTGTTCTCACGATCCCACATATAGGACGTAGGCAAACAGTGAAGACTCTGATCAGACGCCGCATAATGTGGCATCTGATCAGAGTCTACACAGTTTGGTGATAGGAAATTTAGTATGAAACAAAACAAAAATGAAAATTTAGACCAGTCATCCCTTAGATAAAAGATAGACTAATCCAACATATAAGCATGGAAGAATCCACTGGGAACAAATGGGTTAATATTGAGACAAGATTTTGGTTTAAACCCTTTCAATTTTTTATATTAATGAGAAAAACATCAAGAATACTTATAAAGATTAAATCCTCTGTTGGCTTATGAACATTGGCTGTTTTGACTATTACAAAAACAATAGAATCAGATCTCTGTAACATTTATAGTAAACAGTCAAGCCTAATCAAACAGTTCTACATGATCTTGGTATTCTCTGTTTGCAATGGCATGGCAATGCATCTCTTCAAGAAGGGTTAACCCATTACCTCA
The DNA here is from genome assembly GCA_963576725.1 of Azorinus chamasolen. Classification (NCBI taxonomy): domain Eukaryota; kingdom Metazoa; phylum Mollusca; class Bivalvia; order Cardiida; family Solecurtidae; genus Azorinus; species Azorinus chamasolen. The sequence continues at coordinate 2,633,958 of OY755240.1, forward strand.
TATGCTATTTTTAGATACAACCTCTTTGAATAAATCTTCCGAAAATGAGCATGAACTAGAGAAAAGGAAATTTTTTAGAATTTTGTAGTTTGAATCCATTCTGATAAATAGAGCATTTGCTCCTATAAGAGCAAATGTTCTTTTTATCACAATGGTTTCAAAAAGTGGCTTTCAAAAGTCGTCAATATGAGGGAAAGTGTTAATAGGACTAGAGATAAAGGTGTGTACCCAAATGTTAAATTTGGCATTACTCCAACAAATCCTATACTGCGACCACTCTTTAGAATTGCCTCTTCGAGATGATTCTAAACAGTGGTCACTGTATAAGGTTTGGTGAGATATAATGGAGCTATTCTTGAAAATGTTTAAATTTACACATTTTATCTGGAGCTCGATTTAACCCATTTCCTCACATTGACGACTTTTGACGACTCTGTAAAAGTCACTTTGTGAAACCATCGTGATAAATAGAGCATTTGCTCCTATAGGAGCAAATGCTCTATTTACCACAATGGTTTCAAACTACAAAATTCTAAAATTTTCCTTTTTTCTAGTTAATGCTCCTTTTCGGTAGATTTATTCTAAGTAGTTGTATCTAATAATAGCCTATGAGGAATGGGTTAATGTGAAACGTTCAGCTAAAGGTTATCTGTTTGGCTCATCTACAAACTTTGGTGTATGCTTCAGTTCTCATTTTTGATTTACTTGGTGTCGCATCTGGATCCAAGCTGTTTGCATAGGTGATCACACATTTGCCACTGTCAGCAAAAATGTTAAAGTTATCATGAAATATGTAAATAAGTGATTTGCAACAATTACCTGAAGAGCAGGGAAACAGTCATAGTCTGGTTCAGGAAGAGTAGAAACTATTATCTTAGTTCCTGGCACAAGATTCCCTATCAACCAAGTCAACTTGCGGGCATCATAAGCTGGGTCCAGCTGGTCCAAGGAGTCAAGCATGATGATTAGAGGTTTATCAGGATTTCCGTTATCCAATGCTGCCCTGAACTGTTGTATTTTCCCATTCAAATTCTAGAAAACAAAACAAAATGCAACTAGACTATTGTTGAGGAAAGGCCCGCCATGTCAGAGGTATCACATACGCCTGCATATTGTATGCCGGATTTTCCTAATGCAGAACTGCAGCAGCATAAATAATTTGCAAACTGGGTACGCTTGCTAGGTACGTGAATAATAGCATATAGTGAGAAAGTTTGATAGAAATCTGACCAATCTTTCAGATATTATGTTACAGAAACAATCAGCCAATCAGATTGCATCATCATCAATAAATATGTGCAGGAAATGTCAACTACAGAACCCATGCTAGGTAATTACATATCAAATACACTGTGCACGTTTGGTGAAAATTGGAAAGCTCCTTCAGGAGATATTGCACAGAAACCAATCAGCTCACCAGATTGCAGCAGCCTAAGAGAAAATGCCTGTAATTTTAAAACAAAAGGCGTGTGAATTTCCGAATACAGTACCTATGCGGGGTACTTGGATATCAAGTACACCAAGCAAGTTTGGTGAAAATTGGATCATTACTTATATTAACCCTTCACTTGCTATTCAAGTCAATATACTTAACTGTAAATAGTGAGACCCAGATGAGACAGCTCCTGCAGGAGCTGTCTCATCAGGGTCTGCACTATTTACAAGTTGATTGTGCAACCAGTGCACTCAACAGCAGTGATTGCATAGCGAAATACCTGTACACAGTGAAGATATATGTAATTATACAACAGGGCATGAGTAAAGAAGGAGAAAAGTATTTTAAAATTCAGCAAGAGAAGGGTTAAGGAGATATTGCATAGAAACAAATCGGCTAATCAGATTGCAGCAGCATAGGCAAAATGCCAATAATGTTAAAACAAGAGGGCCATGGGGCCCTGAAGAGCTCACCTGAGATAATTCCTGGATTGGGGCCATTTTTTACCCAGAATTCATCATTTGTACAACATTGGTAGAAAACCACAAGGGAAAACAGCATGCAATTAACTAAAGGTCTCAGCCTCATGGTCTCAGAGAAGAATAATATTGAATATTTTCCTCATGAAAAACTTATCAATTTTAAATTTCAGGGCAGGCCAGGGCCAAGTTTTGCCCAGAGGTCGGGGTCATAAGTTGCACATACTTCACAGAGGACCATAAGGCAAAGCAACGTACCAAAAATTGAAGGTATGTGTCTTATGGTTTCAGGGATGAAGATTTTTTAGGGGTTTTCTTAAGAAAGTCTCTGAAAAATTAATATGCCCCAGGGTGGGCAATTTTTTTTTACCAAAGGGTCATAATTTGTACAATCTTGGTAGAGGACTACATGGTTAAGCTGCTTGTCAAATAATAAAGATATTGGCTTTATGATTTCAGAATAGAAGATTTTCAAAGGTCTATGTAAAACTGATAAACCCCAGGGTGGGGCCGTTTTGGCCTGGTGGTCATAATTTGAACAATCTTGGTAGAGGACTATTAAATTTAATTATGATACATGTATATATACAAAATATAAAAGGTCTGGCCATTTTAGTTTCAGAGAAGAAGATGTTTAATAAAGATTTTCAGTTGAAAAACTGAAAAGCCCTGAGGCGGGGCCAATATCGACCCAGGGGTCATAATTTGAACAATCTTTGAAGAGGACCATTAGATCATGCTACATACAAAAAATCAAAGCTCTAGGCCTAACATTTTCATTAAAGAAGATTTTTAAACATTTTCCTATGAAAAACTGATAAGCCCTGGTGCAGGGCCATTTTCAAAATAGGGGTTATGATTTGAACAATCTTTGTAAAGGATTATTAGATGATGCTATATACTACATATCAAAGGTCTAGGCCTAACAGTTTTAGAGAAGAAGATTTTTAAAACTAGAAAATTGTGTCTGTAAGACACAGTGGTGCCCCCTTGTGGGTGCTTGCCTAGCTGTACGTAAAATTCCTTGTTCATTTGACCTTGACCTTGGGCTTGCGGGCAGCATGGGCTGGGTGTGCAATGAAAGTATGGATGGTGTTTAATGTGTATATGCAATTCCATGGCAATAGCTACAGTGGTTAGGGAGATATAAGACAATGAAAAAAAAGGGACAAAACACTGCACGTAAATGTGACAACCAACTGCACGTAAAATTTCCATGTCATTTGACAATGGGTGGGGTGCCAAATGATAGCACAGATGGTCATTGATGTGTATGTGAAGATTCATGTGTATATGTGTAGAAATTACTGACTTATATTACTTGAAAAACACATCAAACTGCACCTAAAAGCGTGACACACGGACAGACTGATGGACAGACAGACGGTAATGTGCAAAACATTTTTATGCCCCCTGACTATTGTCAATGGGGGCATAAAAATTCCTATGAAAAACTTATAAGCCCTGGGGCGGGGCTATTTTTGGTCCTGGGGTCATAATTTGAACAAGGCAGTCCAAAGACAGTCAACCCCCCCCCCCCGCCACCGCCTAAATTAAGACAATGCACTTGACCTTCAAATGTGACCTTGACATTAAGACGACATGATTGCCACATGTATTCTGCACATCAACTTAACTTGACAAATATTTGAGGCAAGTTTCATGAATATAGGAGATATGGAGCTGACACGAAATTACACTTGACTTTCAAATGTGACCTTGTCCTTGAGCCGACATGACTGACACATGTGTTCCGCACATCGTCTCAACTTGGTTAACATTTGATGCAAGTTTCATGAAAATCCTTCCATGGGTGTAAGAGATATGGAGGGGACACGAAACTGTTACAGACAGACAGAGATTTTGAAGTTCAACTATAGCTTGGATCCAGATAAGACAGAGAAAATCGGCATCTCATCATATATATGTAGTCTAAGCTGTGCAAAACTTGGTCAATAGTTTCTGAAATATTTTTACCAATCAGATGTAGCCGGGTAGAGATTGTGGTGAAATAAGTTGATATGCTTTTCTGTGGGGCTTGGTAGCTCAGTCGGTAGAGTGTTGGCATGGTAGTTAGCCAGAAGCCCTGGGTTAGAGTCCCAGTCGAGTCACAACTTTTTCACCATGTTACATTTGGCGCCAATGTAAATAACCCACAGGGTGATATATATAAAGATAATATGGAGATAATATGAAGATAATTTGTGATAATATAAATAAGAAACTAGTGGAGTGTTCATTGAGTAGAGTAAGAATTCAGGACGAATTCTTGTTTAGAGAGGGTGTGTGTAGGCGGGTAGAGATTGTGGTGAAATAAGTTGATAGGCTTTACTGTGTGACTTGGTAGCTCAGTCGGTAGAGTGTTGGCATGGTAAGCCAGAGACCCTGTATTCGAGTCCCAGTCGAGTCACAACTTTTTTAACCATGTTACACAGATATAAGTAAAACCTGTAACAGATCAGGTTTTTCGAAGACTCCTTTACCTTATGGAAATGTCTTTGCAAACAGAGTAGACACCTATTAATAGACAATTCCTGCAGGAACCGTCTGTTCCGAGTCTGCTCTGTTGGCCTATGAAAAATAATACAGTACATACTCTCTAAACCTGAATTCTAGTAGAGAAGAATTTAGATACTTTTAGGCAGGTTGCTCTTTAATGCAGGGTGAAAGTCATGCAGAAAGCTGATAGAGGAGCTTTCTGCATGACTTTCACCCTGCATTAAGCTCCAACCTGTCTCCATGAGCAATATTGATACTTAAAATCTTTAGAGGGGTATTATTGTTAAGATATTATCCTAAAATTTCTGCCAAGGTAAAATAATTCTCTCCTTAATACTTCCATTATAGTCATTGTTTCTCACAAAATATTTATAAGGTAAAAGGTCAACCCTTTCCCTCATATATATGTGTTTTCACGCATCTGCAAACAGAGTAGACCCAGATCAGACAGCTCCTACAGGAGCCGTCTGATCAGGGTCTCCTCTGTTTACTAATAGAATTTCAAAGATCTGTGTCTTTACTTTCTAAAATGGCTACAATGCTCCATGTTCCATATTTCATTATAACATTTTTGTCCATGAATATTCAGTAGGTATTGAAATTTGTAATACACACAGAACAGGTAAAACGTTAAGGAAAATATGACTCTGTGATTTTCAACTGACCTGTGAGGGGGGTTTCACTCTTTGTGAATACATGGCAGTGATTTGCGATACCATACTGTCTAATAGACGCATGATTGAGGAGCTATCTGGTGATGTTCCAATAAATCTGAAAATAACAAAATATTAAGCACTTATCTCATGAATATTCAAGTCAGTAATTAGGATATCATTAACATTTATAAGAAGTTTTTTACCCTCTCCTTCATAAATGCTTTTTCCCACATTGCAAACAGAGAAGACCAAGATCAGACGGCTCCTGTTTATGACATAATACGGATCTTATTCTGTCAAGCAAAATGTTCAATTGAAAATTTTATGTTATAAAAGTTCAGCTAATAAATATTAAATTTTTAAATACATTGTTATTTCTTCCATGAATATTGAACAGTTTAACCCATTACCTCATAGGCTATTTTTAGATCCAACCTCTTTGAATGAATCTACCAAAAAGGAGCATTAAATAAAGAAAAGGAAGAATTTTGTAGTTTGAAACCATTGTGATAAATAGAGCATTTGCTCCTCTAGGAGCAAATGCTCTATTTATCACAATGGTTTCAACAGGTGACTTTTGCAGGGGCATCAAAAGGCACCAATATGAGGAATGGGTTAAATAAATGGAATATGAATATGGAACCTTTGGACCATGACAGGAACTGTACAATGAGATCTATATCATGAAATACAATTTCATAAGCAAACAGGGCAGACCCTGATCAGATGGCTTAGACTGGAGTCATCTGTTTCCTGTCTTAATTCTCTGTTTGGAATGGCATATATATGAGGTAATGTGTTAACCCTTTAGCTCCACGAATGTTTATCGAGAAATAATGAACACGTACATATTAATTATCTGTATAAATATGCTTTGGAATAGTAATGAGCCATTTGACCTATAAATGTGACCTTGAAATTGTCAGTAGATAAAAGTAGGTCAATGGGTAGTATGCTGTCACTGTCCATTATTGTTGACCTTATCATTTGACCTCTGTCACCTAAGTCTCCATCCAATACATCGTCGGCTCAAACTGATATGAAGAAAAGGCTTGTATAACTTCCCAAATACCTTAAAGGAGCCGTCTGACCAGGGTCTGCTCTGTTTGCTAATGGAATTTGATAAATCTGTTCCTTTAATTTCCCAAATCACTACAATATATATACTAATGTTCCACCTTCCATTTAAGAAATGAATGACGTGCTTCCGGTGTTCATTAGGTTATGCAACGCATAGCTTTACGAGCAAAGTTAGTGAAGCCCGAAGGGCTTCACATGAATCTTTGCTCATAAAGCTATGCATTGCATAACCTCATGAACACCGGGAACACGTCATTTATTTCTTATATTTATATTCCATTGTATTTCTTATATATTCAACAGATTGGTATTGAAATGAATGTTCATTGGAAAATGAAACTTTCTTTTTAGAATAAGATTATATAAGGACGTTGCAGGGCGAATGTAAATATATTTCATTATAGCTATTTGGTCCATGAATATTCAGTAGGTATTGAAATTTGGAATAAACATAGAACAGGGAAAGGGTTAGACTCATGCGACATATTAATTCAGCCACTCAAAACTATTTTTATGTCATTATTTCTTAACCCATTACCTCATAGGCTATATTTAGACCTAACCTCTTAGAATGAATCTACCGAAAAGGAGCATTAACTAGAGAAAAGGAAAAATTTAGAATTCTGTAGTTTGAAACCATTGTGATAAATAGAGCATTTGCTCCTATAGGAGCAAATGCTCTATTTATCACAATGGTTTCACAAAGTGACTTTTAAAGAGTCGTCAATATCATGGAAATGGGTTAAATTGAAGAGTTAAACCAGCAAACAGTCATCATTATGATTACTTAACCTTTTTAAATCTAAACTCACCTTGCCTTGACAAATTGGGGAAGCAAAAATATATCACTTTTTTCTGGATTTACCTGAGTACAAGCATTGGGGGCTTTGAAGTCCATTTCTTCATCATCTTTGCAGCCATGGCCATTATGGAGGTCTTGCCTGTCCCACTAGGACCATGAATAACCAGAGGCTCTGTGCTGGTACCCTGTACATACTGCTTGATAAGCTGAAACGATAACATATTTCAGCATTCTGACCAAAGATTATGCTTAACCCTTTCTTCCATAAATAGGCCTTTCTACATCTATGTAAAAGTCACTTTTTGAAACCATTGTGATAAATAGAGCGTTTGCTCAATGTACCATTTTATAAGTAAATAGAGCAGACCCTGATCAGACAGCTCCTACAGGAGCTATCTGATCTGGGTCTACTCTGTTTGCAAAGGCGTACAAAAACAAAAATATATTTTATGGAGTGAAGGGTTAAAACCAACATAACGTCGACGTTCTTCTACAATGTCGTATGTCAATTTTGCTTGTTTTGAGAAAAACGAAAAAAAATATTCATTTCTGTGTTTGTTAAGTTACGGTTCTCAAAATCGGCGCACATCATAAGGAGACATTTTCACCTGTTTATGCACGTCACTTATGTGTCTGTGTCCCTTATGTTTCTGTGTCTGTGGCTCTTAGATTTTTTATGCGGCAATGTACGACCTTTAAGAACTTGAATATTGTTGTTTAGAGGTATTATACGACGGATACAACATTTAGGAATTTGAAACCTGACATGCACTTTGTTATACGACAGCTTGGAATGTCAATGTTTCTTTCGAATTCTTAAAAATAAAAGATGATTATCGTACATTAATTACGCTGCTTTATCACAGAAGGCATATGTACCTTCAATTCCTACATTTAATTGGGAAAATATTAGTCTGAATGACAACACCACCTGAATTCGCAGCAGCTCTCCTCTACATACGACATTTTAGAAGAACAAAAATATTAACCAATAATTATAAGATATAAAATCACGTAACATAACTTTGCCGCCTGATTGGCTACAAAAACTAGAGACTCACTGGATGATGCAGAATTTCCCGCTCTTTCAGATGAAACGAAAAAAGTTTTCTCGCCATAATCGATATACGACATTTTAGAAGAACGTCGACGATAATCAAAGAAGAATTAAAATTCCACCATTTTCTTTCAAGAATTCCCCTCTACACCAGTTTGTAAAGATTTGGCACCAGTCTGATACCTTTGACACTTTCCCTCATATAAAGACCATTTTGACACTTTCCCTCATATAAAGACCATTTTGACACTTTCACTCATATAAAGACCACTTTGACACTTTCACTCATATAAACACAGTTTTGACACTTTCCCTCATATAAAGACCATTTCACATACTTACAAACACAGTAGACCCAGATCAGTCTGATACCTTTGACCCTTTCCTCATATAAACACCATTTTTACACTTTCCATGTATAAACACCATTTCATACACTTACAAACACAGTAGACTCAGATCAGTCGGATACCTTTGATACTTTCCCTCATATAAACACCATTTTGACACTTTCCCTCATATAAACACCATTTCACATACTTACAAACACAGTAGACCCAGATCAGTCTGAAACCTTTGACACTTCCCCTCATATAAACACCATTCCATACACTTACAAATACAGAAGACTCAGATCAAAGCAAATATCCTGGACAAAAATGTCCCGGAAAACGTGATGAATGGACGGACAGATAAACACACAATGTGATTCCTATATACCCCACCACTGGTGGTGGGGGTATAATAATTTTTTCTGTCTGAATACTTACGGAATAATAATCTGGATAATTAGGGAATGAAACTTGATGTTAACACTTTAACATGTAAATATTTCCTACAACACTTTTATCAGAGGTTTAAGTAAAATGCATACTATATCAAAACATTTTCGTGAATAACAAACAGTTTTGTTTCTCCAACAAACCCTATGTTGTGACCACTCTTTAGAATCTTCTCGAAGAGAGGATTTTAAAGAGTGGTCACAACATAGGGTTTGGTGGAGAAAAGAAGATTTTAGTACTTGAGTACTCACCGTTATCCATTGCTCTCTTCTATTTTTATTATGCCCCCAAATGGTGGGCATATAGTAATCACATTGTACGTCCTTCCGTCCATCCATCTGTCTGTCCTTCCATCTGTCCTTCCATCTGTCCATCCATCCCAAATTTTGTGTCCCTTCTATAACATTTTTTTATCTGAGAATGGATTTCAAAGTAACCTGGCACAAATGTTCAGCATACAAAGACGATGTATTGCGTTCAACTCCCTGGTCCATGGGTCAAAGTTCAAGGTCATCCGTCGGGGCATAAGTGTTTCACAAACACACTATTGCTTTATTTTTTTTCCTTTTCAATAATATTATGAGAAAGTCAAACGGAGTAGATCCTAATAGAAGCACACAGCTGGTCTGACAGAATTTCATGCCTGGAATGTACTCACCTCAAGTGTGTCCTCCCGTCCCTGGAATCCCACACACTTGGTCTGACAGAACCTTATGTGTTGTATGTACTCTTCGTTGAATTGGTCCCTCATTTCTCCCCTTTCTGCTACAGCCTTGTCTATCATGTCTATCATCCTCTTGAGAAAGTCATCACAAAGTCTGTCCAAGTACTCCTTGTGTTTCTGTTCAGCCTCAGGATTTATACCTAAACATATTTTAACCTTTTACTCCATAAACCAGTATAGGCTTTTCTACCCCTTTGATAAACCAATTCGTTCAAACACACTGGCTGATCAGGGTCTGCACTATTTGCAGCAGTAGTGGATTAACTGTAAACCCTAATGAGTAACAAACATTTTAGACCTTGAGCAGAAGCAGATATTTTCAATGCAACAGCTGATTTGTGTCTACAATGTTTGGCATGTCCAATGGGTTTCAATAAACCATTGGCAGGAAAAATAATAAGATATTAAAGTAGACCAGATATATATAGCCAAAGAAATCAATTAGTCAGTTGTTTTCTGTTACAGTAAACAACATCAACCCTTTACGCCATGAATATTCATGTAATTAATAATGTCTTAAAGGGTTAAACAGCCACCTGCCATAAAGCATCTAAATTCTTCTTTTCTAGATATCCGATTTAGAAGGGGTTAACCCTTTCCCGCATATTGACGACTTTTGACGACTCTGTAGAAGTCACTTTGTGAAACCATTGTGATAAATAGAGCATTTGCTCCTATAGGAGCAAATGCTCTATTTATCACAATGGTTTCAAACTACAAAATACTAAAGTTTTCCTTTTCTCTAGTTGATGATCCTTTTCGATAGATTTATTCAAAGAGGTTGTATCTAAAAATAGCCTATACGGTAAAGGGTTAAAGTAAGTCCTACCTGATTCTTCATTCCATGGTATACTGTAGCTTATTATTCTGTCTGGATTCAGCTTTTTCACCATTCGTTCCTCCGTCAGCTCTCTATGCAGTTCTCTTGCCTTCTTCCAACTTTTTTCTGGTCCTGTGCATTCTGTATAAAAAATACCACCCTGAATACCATGTATACAAAATTACCATTATGTGTATGTGTATTGTATGTAAAAAAAATACCATCCTGTTTGTTTTGTATAAAAATACCATTATGTTTGCTTTCAAATTGTATAAAAATACCAACCAGTGTATTATGTATATAAAATACCACCCTGTTTATTGTCTATAAACAAAATACCACCCTGTGTATTGTCTATAAACAAAATACCACCCTGTGTATTGTCTATAAAAATACCACCCGCCCTGTGTATTGTCTATAAACAAAATACCACCCTGTGTGTTGTGTGTAAAAACATCACCCTGTGTATTGTCTATCAACAAAATACAACCCTGTGTATTGTGTATAAAAATATCACCCTGTGTATTGTCTATCAACAAAATACCACCCTGTGTATTGTGTATAAAAATACAGAAAATAATGGATAAAACATTCTTGCTTAGTATCTTTCTTTGAATAAAATGTTCAGATTGCGAGTCATGACTAAATGCTTTCTTTATCTATTTGCAAAACACCAGATACATTGTTCTTGATTTTAACATTTTGCTTGCTTAGAACATTCAAGTGAGATAGTCCACAACAGGTAATAGCTCTAGTTATAATGTTTGTGGACAGATAATAGGTCAAGTTATAATGTTTGTGGACATGTAATAGCTCTAATTATAATGTTAATTCCATGTAGGAGGAATGTAGGAGCCGTCAGATCTGGGTCTTCTCTGTTTGCAAATGTGGGAAAATGCATTTATATGAAGGAAAGGATTAAGGATTAAGTTAATGTACCACTGATATCGAAAGCAGAGTATAACTAGAGGTTTTTGTCACAAAAACGGATGTCTCCCCTCTAATAAAAACAATATGTAAAGGGAAATCACTAAAAATGTTATGGTCTTGATGAATGATACTTCCCCTCATTATGCGTTTTCCACACTACATTTTTCAAGAAGAAAATGCTAATAACTCCAAAAATACTGATACCAGATTTATGGCCCTTGTGCATGACACTTACTTTCATCATGCTCTTTCCAAAAATAAAATGTCATTCCAATAGCATCAGTCGAACGGAGTTATTGATCGGCCAAAAAATGTAACAATACGAGCCATGTAACAAGAGCCATGTAGGAGTTATCGTCCGGACAAGAAAGAATTAAACAAATGTACAAGGGGCAATAACTCTAAATTTATTGAAGCTCGAGTTAAGGATCTTATGCATGACACTTTCTCTTATCATGATCGTTTCATGTATGAAGTTTCACTCCAATGGCATGTGTCAAATAGGAGTAATCATCCGGACAAAAAATTGTGATTTTTTTTACAAAGGGCAATAACTCCAATATTAGTGAAGCCAGAGTTATGGACCTTGTGCATGACACTTCCTCTCGTTATGATCTTTCCATATATGAAGTTTCAATCCAATGGCATGAGCCATATAGAAGTTATCGTCCGGACAAAAAAGTGTGAATTTTTTACAAAGGGCAATAACTCCTATATTAGTGAAGCCAGAGTTATGTACCTTCTGCATGACACTTCCTCTCATTATGCTCTTTCCATATATGAAGTTTCAATCAACTGGCATCAGGCATATTGAAGTTATCGTCCGGACAAAAAGTGTGACGGACAGACGGACAGACGGACGGACATGCTAACAAATGGGTAGTTGTGTGACTTTTTCCTTTGATCTTTTCTTGTGTGACTAGTCCCACAAGAAAAACTATTTTTGGACAAAAAATTATGATATTTTTTACAAAGGGCAATAACTCCAATATTAGTGAAGCCAGAGTTATGGACCTTGTGCATGACACTTCCTCTTGTCATGATCTTTCCATATATGAAGTTTCAATCCAATGGCATGGGCCATATAGGAGTTATCGTCCGGACAAAAAAGTGTGATTTTTTTTTACAAAGGGCAATAACTCCAATATTAGTGAAGCCAGAGTTATGGACCTTGTGCATGACACTTCCTCTCATTATGCTCTTTCCATATATGAAGTTTCAGTCAACTGGCATCAGGCATATTGAAGTTATCGTCCGGACAAAAAGTGTGACAGACAGACGGACAGACGGACGGACATGCTAACAAATGGGTAGTTGTGTGACTTTTTCCTTTGATCTTTTCTTGTGTGACTAGTCCCACAAGAAAAACTATTTTTGGCTCTAACTTTGGAAAAGAATGATCTGGAAGCTAACCCTAACCCTAACCCTATGTCCCACAACTGGCCAGGTTAATGTCACAAGAAATGGCCAGGTTAATGTCACAAGAGATGGCCAGGTTAATGATTTTACTTGTGGGACTAGTTAGAAAAAGTCACACAACTACCCTTTGGTGAGTGCGGACGGACGGACGGACAGACGGACAGACGGACAGACAGACAACTCTCACGAAAACAATATGTCTCCCCCATATAAATATGGGGGGAGACATAATTAAATTAGCTGAATATCTATGGCAATTCAAAATTTGAGTGTTGACTCTTTGATTGTCATGGAAACAGAGAATCAGATACCGTACTTTGGGAATAATTGGTTGTGGTTAATAATTGACCTATTTCGCCACCAGGTACGAAAGGGCCAAAATTTAACACACCAAAATATATTTGTGACAAACAAATAACACTTTATCGCCGATATGTAACTTATCCATTGTACACACACAATTAACACCTGCGCAAGACACTATCGTAAGTAATACAAGGCAGATACACAAACAGTGATTACAACGGTATTCCTTGAGCAATTATACTAAGGAGCCATCTGACCTGGGCCTTCTCCGTTTGCAAAAGTGTGAAAAGGCATTTATGAAGGAAAGGAAAAATAGCTATTAAAAACAGACCTATGAAACGAGACAATAGGTAACAGCTCGGCTGCTTGTCAATATCTTCTATGTTTCGACGGAACCAGAGAGTGTGCTTGGATGGGTTCTCATACCTTAGAATGCCTTGTTGTATTTCTGTTTCTGACACTGAAAACATAGAACAACACAACCACTCTTAACTACTTAAACTCTAGTAGAGAAGAATTTAGATACTTTTAGTCAGGTGGCTGCTTAATGCAGGGCGAAAATCATGCAGAAAGCTCCTAAAGGAGCTTTCTGCATGATTTTCATCCTGCATTAAGCTGCTACCTGTTTCCAAGACCGATATTTATACTACATTTAGCGTCCAGTTTAAAGTGGTTTTACTTATAAAATAGCAGTTACACCACACACTATACAAAGCTTGGTGCCAAATCTGCAAAACAAGCTAATCATTAGTTATTAACCCATTTGCTCCCACGATCCCATATATGGGACATAGGCAAACAGTGTACTCTGATCAGACGCAGCATAATGCAGCGTCTGATCAGAGTCTACACTGTTTGCTGATAGGAATTTCAAAATAAAACAAAACGCAATTGAAAAGTTAAGCCATGCACCCCTTAGATAAAAAATGGACTAATCCAATATATAAACATGGAAGAATCCACTGGGAGCAAATGGGTTAAGAAACCAAGTTATATTGTTGGAACCAAATTGTTGTCCACTTCAATCTCTTATCTTCGTTGAATTTCTTTTAGCCCAAGACCTGACTAATATTCATGTAAGAAATCATAAATATTTATTAGTTGAATTGTTTACTAACTCATTCCCTGTTCATTATTCATGTAAGAAATAATGACATCATGAATATTGATATGCTGAATGTTTATAATGTAAACTTTGGAAGGGAATGTTTGGCTTTGACAAAAGCTGTATAAGTAGATATACAATCATGTCATAAGCAAATAGAGCACACCTGAACCAGACAGCTCTTACAGGAGCCATCTGATCTTGGTCTTGTCTCTTTGCATGTTTATATGAGAGAACGGGTTAACCCTTTCCTCCATGAATATTCATGAAAGAAATAATGACATCATGAATTTCAATCAGATTAACCTGTTATAAAAGCACATAGGAAGTTTTGGCCATGTCAGGTAACTGTAGAATCATATATATATCATATCATAACATAAACAGAGCAGACCCTGATTTTTGGCCATGTCAGGTAACTGTAGAATCATATATATATCATATCATAACATAAACAGAGCAGACCCTGATCAGACCACTCCTATAGAAGCCATCTGATCTGGGTCTACTCTGTTTGGAAAGGCATAGAAAGGTGTATTGATGGAGTAATGGGTTAATGGTGTATAAACACAGAAGACAATCAAGATCAGATGGTTCCTGTAGGAGACCACATCAGCTCTATAACCATCTCCCTCGTACAAACTCTTTTTAAATCCTTTGCAAACAGAAAAGACCCAGATCGAACGGCTCCTCTGGAAGCTGTCTGATCCCGGGTGTTCTGTTGCTTATGAAATCATAATAGACCTAGCTCTAGAGTTTGTTCCCATACCTAAACATCCTGTGAATATAAATTATACCATTATAAACATTCAACTGATAAATATTAATACATGTAATGTCATTATTTATGCCATGAATATTCAACAGGGAAAGAGTACACAGCCTCAGGGAGAGGGAAGAATAGCTGTATGATAAATAATGTATTAACCCTTTACACCAAGGGTATTTGTGTGAGAAAAAATGACATCATGCATAGCAATTAACATATTTTTTATAGTAAACTTGTTCCAGATGAAAACTGTAGAATCATATCTATATTGTACCATCAGCAAACAGAGCAGAGCCTACATGGGTCATCTGATCTGGGTTTGCTCTGTTTGCAAAGATGTAGAAAGGTGTATTCATGAAGTAAAATGTTAACCCTTTTGTTGCAGTTTGAAATGGACTATTCTATAATTCAAAAGATCAAGCTTAATTAACATGAATTATTCGGGGATTTTTGAAAGGGAAGCGCAACATGAGAACCAGTGCAGACCCTGGTGAGGGGGCTACTCTATGAGCCCTCTCAACAGGGTATACACTGTTTGCAAAACTTAAAAAGTTTACATTAATTTAGTGATTCGTTTCCCCCACTTATTCCTTTCCCTGTTTAACCCATTCCATCATATTGACACCTTTTGACGCCTCTATAAAGGTAACTTTTTTAAACCATTGTGATACTGTGCTCCTATGGAGCAAATGCTTTATGTATCACAATGGTTCCATAACTACAGAATTCTAAAATGACCTTTTTACTAGTAAATGCTCATTTTTGGTACATTTATTCAAAAAGGTTTGGTCTAAAAATAACCTATGAGATAATGGGTTAAGATTATTGTAATAATGACATCATATGAGCCAATGCCATTTTGGCTCAGGTAGAAACTGTAGAATTAGATCTGTTATAACTTCATTAGCAAACGGAGCAGACTCTGGTCAGACAGCTCCTAAAGGAGCCATCTGACCTGGGTCTACTCTGTTTGCAAACACGTGAAAAGGTGTTTATATGAAGGAAAGGGTTAGCCTATTACTATAGCAACAACAGTAACTATACTACTTATGAAAACTGTAGAATGTTGCAGGTTCTACTCTGTGAAAAAATGGCTGTCAAAGGACTTTTAACAAAGAAATCTTGATGTGTACCTGACATTATATATTTTCTGGCAACCTCCTTATTGTAAACTTTGGTTGCTGTGACGTTAAGGGCATCTTGCATTTTCTCACTCTCATCCCACCATATTTGCTTGGCAGATTTCTTTAGTTCTGGGTCATGGCTTATAAAACCTGGTAGGAACGTACTAACAGGGGACAGCACATAGGCTGAAGGTACGACATTGTCATCTTTTGTGTACCATCTATATGCAAAAAATAAAAAAATAAACAATATAATAATCAAAGAATTTTAGTGAGCAAGATAACATACCCCATTCCACAACATTGTCAGAGAAAACAAAATGGTTCCCCATGACCGATTCCTCCGAAAATCGAACTCTTTCAAGCTTTTATACATGACAATTCTTAAAGCAAACTTAAGATAAATTGATCAAGAAATGGAAGAGATGAGCAACAATATATTATGATACACAGATGTGATGATAGACAGACTGACAGACAGATAAAAAATTGTATACCGCAAGCAATTTTGTTGTGTGGAGTATAGAAATACATGTTTGCCTGGCAGATGGTCATAGTTTATAAAGCCCAATAGGTGCATGCTTACTGAGTACAGAACATAGGCGGAAGGTACCGTTATTGTGCTGCAATCTTTTATATGCTATCTATGTGAAGAAAAGAAATACAGTGGATCCTCGATATCAAAAACTCAACACAGGAATGTTTGACCATGGCAGAAACTATAGAATCAGATCTATATTATCCTTTTCCTCCATAGGCTATTTTCAGACCTAGCCTCTTTGAATGAATCTACCAAAAAGGAGCATTAACTAAAGAAAAGGAAAATGTTATAATTGTGTAGTATAGAAACCATTGTGATAAATAGGAGCAAAATTTAATGCTCTGTTTATCACAATGGTTTCAAGAAGTGACTGTTACAGAGGCGTAGAAAGAAGTACTTATGGAGGAAAGGGTTATATCATAAGGAAATACAGCAGACCCTGACCTACAGGAGCCGTCTGATCTGGGTCTGGTCTTTATGTAAAGGTGTAGAGATGCATATTCATGGAGTAAAGGGTTAAGGCAGAATATACTGCACTGTCATCTTATGTCAATGTGTGTCATCTATGTGCAGGAAAACAAACAATTAATTTATTGAATACAAGTTTACCTATAGCTTATGGCATATCTTATAAAGCCCAGTAGATGAATGATGATTGAGGAAAAGGTACATCAGCAGAACGTTCCATGTTAGATAAAAACAAAAGACTCTAGACCTTTCCCTGTTGAATAATCATGTCAGAAATAAAAACAGTATTAATATTACCGTAATTAGATTCAATTTTATATTGGCATATATAAACACAGGACACTTTGGCTCAGACAGAAAGTATATATTGTCTGAAAGTGTCTGATCAGGGTCTGCTCTGTTTGCTTATGGAATAAATTACTGATTCCACAGTTTTTCCATGACAAAAAATTCCTGCATTCATATGTCATTCCAAAACCTTTGTAATATTCATGCTGTCATCATTTCTTAACCCTTTACTCCATAAATACGCCTTTCTACAGCTTTGCAAACAGAGAAGACCCAGATCAGACGGCTCCCATAGGAGCCGTCTGATCAGGGTCTGCTCTGTTTGCTTATAATATAGATATGATTTTACAGTTTCTCCCATGGCTAAACATTCCTGTGTCCATGTGCTAAACATTCCTGTGTCCATGTGCTATTATAACAAATCAATTCAATTAATATTCATGACATTACTATTTCTCACATGAATATTCACGGAGTAAAGGATTAACATTTCTCTGCCAAACACTATCTTGCTACTCCTCATTAATTCACTCCATGAATTTTCATATAAGAAACAATGACATCATGAACATAAATTAATTGTTATAATCGCACATGGACACAGGAAATTTTGGCCAGGGCAGAAACTGTAGAATCATATCTATATTATATCGTAAGCAAACAGAGCAGACCCTGATCAGATGGCTCCTACTAAAGCCGTCTGATCAGGGTTTACTCTGTTTGCAAAGGCGTATCTATGGAGTAAAGGGTTAAAAAAGCACCTCGTAGCAGAAAGATAGAGTTTGGCTAAAGAAGAAAGAGATTTTGATAATTAGAACATATCTTATCTACAGTCCTGTCTACCTCATGCACAGTTTTCTGTTCTCCTCTTCCTCCATGCCTTCCATAATCATTTCAAACTCCTTGGCGTCAATGACTCGGGGGAAGGCTGTATAGCCATACTTGTGTGACAACAGTGACTGAAAGAAGACAGGTGCTATGCTGAAATACCAGGCATCTTTTACACGTACAAAGGAATTTCTGACAATAAAGTAAAGTACCTAGTTATAGTCTACTTTAAGACCAAAGGACCATTCAGCCTACTGTACATTTACTCCCCTGATCATTGAGCCATCCGGCTACAATATTGAGCACTGCTAACATATGGCACGATTAGGTAGCTGCAGTACCAGCTAGTGACCCTAACAGGTACTCATTTTAACCCCTGGGTGGAGAGGAGGCAACCTCGTACAGGTGGGAGACACTGAAAAGCATCTCTGAAATTTCGAGCTGATCTTCTTGGATTTGAACCCGGACCCCTGGGATATCAGCTCAACACTCAACCACTAGGCCAAGCCACCACAATATAATGAGAATTGATTTAATAAGAATTATAACTAGAGGTTTGTTTTTGTAAAAAAAACCCAGATATCTCCCCTCCCATCCTCTTTCCAATACACAAGTGTAATGTCTGTAACTCCAAAGTTTTCAGGGTCTAATTTTAAGTCATCAGGGTCAATAACTCCAAAGTTATCAGGAGGAGACAATTCAAAAACACCAGGTGCACAACGAAACATGCTGTTCAACATTCCTGTGAAGTTTGGTGATTCTATCCCTGCTGGTTTCAAAGATATGCATGACACAAATGTTCTCTAATTTTAAGCAATAATATCAGGGACAATAACTCAACAATTATCAGGGGGAGACAATTTAAAAAACCCAGGTGCACAACAACTCATGCTGTTTAACATTTCTGTGCAGTTCGGTGACTCTAGCCCAAGTGGTTTCAGAGATATGTTCGACACTAAGTAAAGTTTGTCTAATTTTAAGTCATCAAGTGCAATAACTCCAAAGTTATCAGGAGGAGACAAATAAAAAAACGCAGGTGCACAACAAACGCTGGTCAACATTCCTGTGAAGTCTGGAGACTCTAGCCCTACTAGTTTCAGAGATATGCGCAAAACAAAGTTTGTCTAAATTAAAGTGCTCATATATTATCAGTGGCAATAACTCAACAATTATCAGGGGGAGATAATTAAAAAAAACAGGTGCACATCAACTCATGCTGGTGAACATTGCTACTCTAGCCCTAGTTGTTTCAGAAATATGCGGGACACAAAAAAAAAGTTTCTCTAATTTAAAGTCATAAGGGGCAGTAACTCCAAAGTTATCAGGGGGAGACAATTAAAATACACCATCATGCTAATGAACATTCCTGTGAAGTTTGGTGACTTTAGCCATATTTGTTCCAGAGATAAGCTAAAGCACAAAAATTCTCTAATTTTAAGTCATCATATCAGGGGCAATAACTTAAAAATTATCAGGGGGAGACAATTCAAAAACACCATGTGCACAAGAACTCATGCTGGTCAACATTCCTGGTGACTCTAGCCCAAGTGGTTTTAAAGATATGCATGACACAAAGTTTCTCTAATTTAAACAATCATATCAGGGGCAATAACTCCAAATTTATCAGGGGGAGGCAATTCAAGAATCCTAGGTGCACAACAGCTTATGCTGGTCTACATTACTGTAAAGTTTGGTGACTCTAGCCCTAGTGGCTTCCGAGAAATGCACGGCACTAAGTAAACCGGTTTAACCCCCCGTGACTTTTGTCACTGACCGTTCCAAGGCGGTACTTCCATCTTCCTCCTATTGTATGTTTGTTTTGTCTTTGTGGGTCTCTTGTTGTTTTTTCTACTTATATACATTTGCTTTTTCCATGTGTTGCTGTTCGGGCGAGTGTTTGTTCTGTATGTGGTGTTTCCTGCATGACTCATTTTTGTACTTTTGTCTAATTTTAAGTCATTAGGGGCAGTAACCCCAAAGGTAACAGGAGGAGGAGGAGACAATTAAAAAAAAAGGTACACAACAACCCATGCCAGTGAACATTCCTGTGAAGTTGGGTGACTCTAGCCCTACTAGTTTCAGAATTATGCGCGACACAAGTTTGTGATGGACAGACGGACAGACAGACAACTCTAGCAAAAACAATATGTATAATAATCATCATCATCATCATCATCATCATCATCATCATCATCACCATCATTATCACTATTCATTATTTAAAATAAGAGGCCCATGAGGCCCTGAAGCGCTCACCTGGGATAACCCCTAGGGCGGGGCCATTTTTGACCAAGATGTCAGCATTTGTACTTCCTTGCTAGAGAACCACAAGGCAAAGCAGCAAGATTTTTTAAGGGCTATACAAAACTGATAAACCCCAGGATGGGGCCATTTCGGCCTGGGGATCATAATTTGAACAATCTTGGTAGAGGACTATTAAATAATGATATGCCGGTATACCAAATAATAAGACATACCAAATATCAACGTCTTCAGGAGCCATCTGATCAGGGCATTTTAGTTTAAGAGAAGAGCCTGGGGCAGGTCCATTTTTGACACAGGGGTCATAATTTGAACATTCATTGTAGAGGACCAATAGATCATGTTACATAAACAAGAGGGCCATGATGGCCCTAAATCGCTCACCTGGTTACTAAAGACTTAGAGACTTAGAGTTTCAGAGAAGAAGAATTCTAAATATTTTCCTATGAAAAGATGCAATTTTTGGTCCGGGAGTCATGATTTGAACAATCTTTGTAGAGGGCCATTAGATGATGCTACATACCAAATATCAAAAGTCTAGGCCTTACATTTTCAGAGGAGAAGATTTTTAAAGATTTTCCTATGAAAAACTGATAAGCCCTGGGGCGAGGCCATTTATGGTCTAGGGGTCATATTTTGAACAATCTTTGTAGAGGACCATAAGATAATGCTACATATTAAATATCAAAGATCTAGGCCTTATGGTTTCAGAGAAGAAGATTTTAAAAAAAATTCCTATGAAAAACTGATAAGCCCTGGGGCGGGGCCATTTTTAATCTGGGGGTCATAATTTGAACAATCTTTGTAGAGGACCATTAGATGATGCTACATACCAAATACCAAAGGTCTAGGACTTACCGTTTCAGAGGAGAAGATTTTTAAAGATTTTCCTATGAAAAACTGATAAGCCCTGGGGCGGGCCATTTTTGGTCCGGGGTCATCATTTGAACAATCTTTGTAGAGGACCATAAGATAATGCTACATACCAAATATCAAAGATCTAGGCCTTATGGTTTCAGAGAAGAAGATTTTTAAAAAATTTCCTATGAAAAACTGATAAGCCCCGGGGTGGGGCAATTTTTAATCCGGGGGTCATAATTTGAACAATCTTTGTAGAGGACCATTAGATGATGCTACATACCAAATATCGAAGGTCTAGGCCTTACTGATTCAGAGGAGAAGATTTTTAAAGATTTTCCTATGAAAAACTGATAAGCCCTGGGGCGGGGCCATTTTTGGTCCGGGGGTCATAATTTGAACAATCTTTGTAGATGACCAGTAGATGATACAACATACCAAATATCAAAAGTCCAGGCCTTACTGTTTCAGAGAAGAAGATTTTTAAAGATTTTCCTATGAAAAACTGATAAGCCCTGGGGCGGGGCCATTTTTTATCCAGGGGTCATATTTTGAACAATCTTTGTAGAGGACCATTAGATGATGCTACATACCAAATATCAAAGGTCTAGGACTTACCGTTTCAGAGAAGAAGATTTTTAAAGATTTTCCTATGAAAAACTGATAGGCCCCGGGGCGGGGCCATTTTTAATCCAGGGGTCATATTTTGAACAATTTTTGTAGAGGACCATTAGATGATGCTACATACCAAATATCAAAGGTCTAGGACTTACCGTTTCAGAGGAGAATATTTTTAAAGATTTTCCTATGAAAAAATGATAAGCCCTGGGGCGGGCCATTTTTGGTCCGGGAGTCATAATTTGAACAATCTTTGTAGAGGACCATAAGATAATGCTACATACCAAATATCAAATATCTAGGCCTTATGGTTTCAAAGAAGAAGATTTTTAAAAAAATTCCTATGAAAAACTGATAAGCCCCGGGGCGGGGCCATTTTTAATCCGGGGGTCATAATTTGAACAATCTTTGTAGAGGACCATTAGATGTTGCTACATACCAAATATCAAAGGTCTAGGCCTTACTGTTTCAGAGGAGAAGATTTTTAAAGATTTTCCTATGAAAAACTGATAAGCCCTGGGGCGGGGCCATTTTTGGTCCGGGGGTCATGATTTGAACATTCTTTGTAGAGGACCATTAGATGATGCAACATACCAAATATCAAAGGTCTAGGCCTTATGGTTTCAGAGAAGAAGATGTTTAAGTAAATTGTTGACGACGCACGACGCACATACGCACATACGCACGACGCACACCACAGGACGCCGGACACTTTGTGCCAGGTGAGCTAAAAACATCAAAGGTCTAGGCCTTACATTTTCAGAGAAGAAAATTTCTAAAGATTTTCCTATGAAAATCTGATAAGCCCCGGAGCAGGGACAATTTTGGTCTGGGGGTAATAATTTGAACAAAATTTGTAGAGGACCATTAGATCATGTTACATACAAAACATCAAAGGTCTAGGCCTTACAGTTTCAGAAGTAGATTTTTAAATATTTCCTATGAAAAACTGATAAACCCTTGGGCAGGGCCATTTTTGGTCTGGGTTGTCATAATATGAACAATCTATGTAGAAGACCATTAGATCATGCTACATACCACATATCAAAGATCTAGGCCATACAGTTTCAGAAGATTTTTAAAGATTTTCCTATGAAAAACTGATAAGCCTTAGAGCGGGGCAATTTTTGGTCCGGAAGATATAATGCAAACAATAGCTTGTTCCCCCTAGCAACTGATGCTTCTGACAAAATTGTATTAAATGGGGTTAGCGGTTTCAGAGGAGATGACGTTTGAAAATGTGGCCGGACGCCAGACGCTAACCGGATAGCAGTCACAATAGCTAAAAAAACAATCAGTTGCTGAGTAGAAAGCTCAGTTTTTTTTACATTTCTTATGTCATTAACCCCTTCCGTCATACAAATGACTTTTCATGCATTTGCAAATAAAAACGACCCAGATCAGACAACTCCTATAGAAGCGCTCTGATCAGGGTCTGCTCTGTCTGCTTATGGAACTTATCTGATTTTACAGTTCCTATCTTGATGAGAAAATCCCTTTCCATGATCCACTGTATAGATTCTGTCCATGAATATTCATGATGTGATATTATCTTGAATAAATGTTGAACTAAGAAAGGCTGAAACTTCATCGATTCATATTCATCTATTCATTATATGATTTCAAGTTAGGGGTTGCAATATTGAAGTTTCCTAATGCTTAACAGTTTCCCTCATATGAACGTGTTTTCACACATTTGCAAACAGAGTAGACCCAGATGAGAAGCTCCTAGAGGAGCCGTTTGATCAGGGTCTGCTCTGTTTGCTAATGGATTTGGATAGATCTGTTTCTATACATGTAGTTTCTAAAATGGCCACAATGTTACTTCTTCCATTTTTCATTATAGCTGTTTTGTCCATGAATATTCATTAGGTATTGAAATTTGTAATAAACATAGAACAGGGAAAAGGTTAAAGTAACACTCCATACTCACAATGAAACTGGGTCCAGTAGACACATCCTGACAGAGCTTTAACTCTTTCAAGCACAGCTCAGTTCCCATGTGATCGTCTGTAGCCTCGTCCCTGATACCCCACCTCATGTCGACCACTTGAAACTCATAGCCAAGTTCACGACAATGTCCCTTGATTTTCGGGTAGGTATGCTTCATTAGCATGTTCCTTTCATTCTTAGTGTCTGTCGAAACAATTAAGAACATTAGCCCATCATTATTTTTTACTGCTGTGTGTTTTTCTGACAACCCTGTTCAATATGTCCACAGACCATAGAGCAGTGGAAATAGTTTTAACTGTTTCAGCCCTAAGATGAACTGTTTCATGTTCCAAAAATCTTCATGCACGAAACGGGTGCACAGGATCATTATTATTATACCACATTTATATAGGGCTCTTTTCAAATGCTTTTTATTACAAATTATAAACATCAATTAGCTAATGTTTTAAACATTTTTAAACTATCACAGAAATCTGACCTATATCATCCCTTTACTCCTAAAATACATTTTTATTCGCCTGTTCAAACGGAGTAGACACAGATCTGAAGGCTCCTGTAGGAGCCATCTGATCAGGTTCTGCTCTGTTTACTTATGATATAATATAAATATGATTATACAGTTTCTGCCATGGCCTAAAATTCGTCTACCCATGTGTTATTATAACAATGACTGCAATAAATATTCATGACATCATTATTTCTTACATGAATATTCATGGCATAAAGTGTTATTTTATCGGCAAGCAGAGCAGACCCTGGTCAGATGGTTACTCCAGGAGTTTTCAAAGTTAAGGAGACACCTTCTCTAATAGCACCGACCAATCTAGATATATACAGTAAAACCTCTCATAATAGCAATTAAATTATTTATATCAAGCATTTTGTGTTTACAGGCAGGTGGCTGCTTAAAACAAGGTGAAAGTAAAACAGAACTAATTTACACGATTTAGTGGCCATTATAGAGTGGTTTTACTGTAGGTGCATACTGAAATACTAAACTCATGTTTCTCCATCAAACCATATGTTGTGTAACCATTCTTTAGAAGTGTCTCTTCGAAGCCTGGGTCCATGCTTAAAAAGCTTTTTAGTTGAGCCTGAGTTCTTTCTCAAGCTTTTGATTGGTCAGAATTGAGTTCTCAAGCAATAGGCTCAAATCTGACCAATCAAAAACTTGAGAATGAACTCAGACTCAACTAAAAACTTTTATAAGCATGGATACAGATTTTCAAATTTAGCATCAATACCATGGATGTTATTCTGGCTGTCAGTAGCTTAATGCAAGATGAAAGTCATGCAGAAAAGTCCTTTGGGAGCTTTCTACATGACCTTCACCCTTCATTAAGCAGTCACCTGCCTTAAAAAGATCTAATTTCTTTTTTTTTCTGAAAGTTCAGTTCAGAGAGGTTTTACTTAAACCTTCATATAAACACTTTTTTACACCTTTGCAAACAGAGTAGATCCAGGTCAGATGGCTCCAGCAGGAGCCTTCTGATCAGGGTTTTTCTCTGTTTGCTAATACAATATTATAGATCTGGTTCTTAAGTTTCTAACATTGCTACAATGTCCCACCTTCCATATTTCAATGTAATAATTTTGTCAATGACTATTCAACAGGTACCGAAATTTGAACAAACATAGAATAGGGAAAGGGTTAAAGTGTTCAGTTTAGAGGGGTTTATGGTACATACCTGTAAAAGTGCTGCTGGTGAAAATTCTGACAATATTGGTTGATGAAGGACATACCATGTCAACATCACCTGACACAGCTTGCATTAAAGTATTTTCTTGATCTTTTGCCAGCGGCTTGATACCCTTGACTGCCATCTTTAATAAAGCAGAAATCATTGTTGATCATTTTATAATATCAAAAATTTTGCAAACAAAATAGACCCTGATCAGATGGCTCCTGTATGAGTTGTCCCCTCTGCTCTGTTTGCTATAAATGATATAATATAGATATGAGACTACAGTTTCTGCCATGGCCAAACATTTGTAAGTTTAGGTGCTATCATAAAACTTTAATGTAATAAATATTCATGATATCATTAATTATTACATGAATATTCATGGAAAAAGGGTTAACAGGCTTGGACAGCATATTCTACCCTAAATGTTGTACATATATTAACCCATTTCTCCACCAAACCCTTCACTGTGACCACTTTTCAGAATTGTCTTGAAGTATAGGGTTTAAATTGGTGGAGAAATAATGGAGCTATTGATGAAGTGTTTAAATTACGCATCTTATCTGGATATCTGATACAACTTTCTGTGTGAACTGATTTATATGAAAGATGGGCAGAAATGACTTTAAAGGAAACTTACTGCTTGTGTTATTTTTGCCTCATTTTCGTCTGCTTTTTTCTTTAAATCATCTAGTTGTCTCATCTGATCTGTAATGAAGATAACACGTAATTCATAAAACCCTTTACTCCAAAGATAACAGGCAATTCATAAAACCCTTTACTGACCATAGGTAACAGGTAATTCATAAAACCCTTTACTCCATAGATAACAGGTAATTCATAAAACCCTTTACTGACCATAGATAACAGGTAACTCACAAAACCCTTTACTCTGTAGAAAACAGGTACAGTAATTCATAAAAACCCTTTACTGACCATAGATAACAGGTAATTCATAAAACCCTTTACTGACCACAGATAACAGGTAATTTATAAAACCTTTTACTGACCATAGATATCAGGTAATTCATAAAACCCTTTACTCCATAGATAACAGGTAATTCATAAAACCCTTTACTGACCATAGATAACAGGTAATTCATAAAACCCTTTACTCAATAGATAACAGGTAACTCATAAAACCATTATATCATAGATAACAGGTAATTCATAAAACCCTTTACTCCATAGAAATGCTGTTTAATGTCTTTGCAACCAGGTCTGATCAGGGTCATTATAGTGGTATATAAAACAAGCTTTTGACCTTGTTACAAAGTGTAGATCAGATCTATATAAAGCCATAGAGCACAAGAGAGCACAACCTGAACAGATGGCTCCTACATGAGTCATCTGATCTTGGTCCACATTCTAAGTCAAAATGCTGTAATTCCGTTAAAAATCAATGTAGCATAACAAAATTCAAACGCGATCTGTGACTCATTATTATAAAGCTACATACCAAATATCACAACAATATCTGCAAGGGTTGGGGAAAAAAATCCGGAAAACCTGAATTTCCAGAACATTTCTAAGTAAAATCACTGTATTTCTTTAACGGAATTACAGCATTTTGACTTAGAATTTTTTTAGGAAATTTCAGGTTTTCTGGATTTTTTTCTAAACTATAGCAGATATTATAGTGGTCTGTCCTACTTTGTGTAGATAATTTCATGATGAATCCCAACAGTTATGGCCTTTTACCAGTGGAGCTGTCAAATCTGTCCTACTTTGTGTTGATAATTTCATTTGAGTCCTGTCTGTTATGTCCTTCTCCTAATGGAGCTGTCAAATCTGTCCTACTTTGGGTAGATAATTTCATTTGAGTCCTGTTTGTTATGTCCTTATCCTAATGGAGCTGTCTAATCTGTCCTACATTGTGTAGATAATTTAATGAGTCCTGTCTGTTATGTCCTTATCCTTTTAGAGCTGTCTAATCTGGCCTACTTTGTGTTGATAGTTTCATGAGTCCTGTCTGTTATGTCTTTGTCCTACTTTGTTTCCTAAAAAGGCATAAGGTTAGCCCTTTACTTGATAAAAAATGTCTTTTCATGCCTTTGAAAAACAGAGTAGACCAAGATCAGATGACTCATGTAGGAGACATCTGTTCAGGTTGTGCTCTGTTTGCTTATGGCTTTATATAGATCTGATCTACACTTTGTAACAAGGTCAAAAGCTTGTTTTATATACCACTATAATGACCCTGATCAGACCTGGTTGCAAAGACATTAAACAGCATTTCTATGGAGTAAAGGGTTTTATGAATTACCTGTTATCTATGAAGTAATCTGTAACTCATTATGATAAAGCCACATACCAAATATCACTTCAATATCTGTAAAGGTTTAGAAAAAAAATCCGAAAAAATAATGAACAGCTCACGCATGCGTGGATGAATACCAATCAATCATAGATTTGGTGTCACGTGGAAGACCAAGGTTGAGCCCCTGCTGTGTTTAAATTTATGTTGCAAGTTTTCCCTGTGAGGTCACGGTCTCTAAATTTAAACCTTCTTTAAGAAAAAACATGTAATTTAACACGAATGCTTACGTTTGACAACTTTTCAAGACCAGTTCTTTCAAACAGATAGGCATTCTTTCAAAAGCACCAAAGTGTGATTTTCTCGATCTCAGGGTGTTTGGGGACCTTAACTTCTGACACCAGCATTAGCAAATAATTCTGACTTACCTTCTTTTAGTATTTTCTTTTGATCTCTGAAAAAGAAAAAAAAATATTAATAAGAGTTTTTCATTAAACTCAATAAATAACACTTTGAATTTGTTAGAAATAATGTGTACATGAATACAGTAAACCCTCTCTATAACGGCCACTAAATTGTGTTTATCGGTTGATATTTGGGGCAGGTTGCTGCTTAAAGCAAGGTGAAAGTAAAACAGAACGCTCCTATAGGAGCGTTCTGTTTTACTTTCACCTTGCTTTCAGCAGCCACCCACTTTTAACATAAAATACGTGGCCGTTATAGAGAGGTTTTAGTTTTACTGTATTACTTAATTGATTCCAAATGGCATAAATTATGAACATTGGAATATTTGACCATAATAAGAACTGTATAATCAGATATCATTCTATTAATTTCTTTGTAGGGTCCATCTGATCTAGGTCTACTATGTTTGCAAATAGAGCATTTCGAGGGCTTGGTGCAAAACTATTCTAACTCCTTCACAAAGTGAAGGAGTTAGAATAGTTTTGCACCAAGCCCTTGATTTGCTCCTATAGGAGCAACTGTTTTATTTATCACAATGGTTTCAAGAAGTGACTATTACAGAGGCGTAGAAATGCGTATTAAAACTATTTATGGAGGAAAGGGTTAAAAGTCGCCATTGATAGGAAGAGCGCAAATCTTTTTTTCACCTGCAAAATATTACCTATGAAGGGAGGAAATTAGAAAAAATATTAATACTACGTTTACATCGTGTGCGTCAAAAGGTTTAAAATAAACGTATTACATTTCCTTCTTTATATGGATCACTCTTATCGCTGAGCAGCACACTACCTTAAACCCTATCTTTGAGCAGTAAACTTAACCCTGTTCAATAAATATATAAGAAATTATGACGTCATGAATGTGTATTGGCTGAATTGTTATATTGTACATTTTTCAAGGGAATGTTTTGCTAAGCTGCCACCTGGTTCCAAGACCGATATTTATACTAAATTTAGTTTCATGTTAAGAGAGGTTTTACTGTAAACTGCAACAGATCAAAGTTTTAACAGACACCTTTTCAGCACTTTAACCCATTCCTCCATTGGCTATTTTTAGAACCAACCACTTTGAATAAATCTACACAAAAGGAGCATTAACTAGAGAAAAGGGATTTTTTTTAGAATTTTGTTGTTTGAAACCATTGTGATAAATAGAGCATTTGCAAATGCTCTATTTAGCACAGTGGTTTCATAAAGTGACTTTTACAGAGGCGTAGAAAGGCGTATTCATGAAGTAGTCAGCATATCCCTAAATCCACAGAAACACCTTCTGGTACCTTTGCAAACAGAGTAGACCTAAATAGGATGGTCCTATAGCAGTCCACTTATCAGGGTCTGCTCTTTTTGCTATACCAATCTATTTCAAAGGTTTTCATCAGCATACATTTTTTGCAGGAATCCCCTCAAATTAATAATGGATTTCGTTTCACATTTTCTCTATAAATAGCCTACACCTTTCTATGCCTTTTCAAGCAGAGCAGACCTAGATCAGACAGCTCCTATAGGAGCCATCTGAGCAGGGCCTGCTCAGTTTGCTTATGGAATAATATAAATGTGATTCTTTAATTTCTGATTTGGCAAAAAAATCATGTGTTAACTTAATAATATTATGTCATTTTGAAAATTTAACTTATTAATATTTGTCATGACGTCATTATTACTTACATAAATATTCAAGGAGTAAAGGGTCACCCTGATCGAGTTTACCGTATATATTAACCCTTTCCTATATATATATATACGCCTTTCTACGCCTCTGTTAAAGTCACAAGTTGATGAAACCATTGTGATAAATACAGCATTCGCTCCTATAGGAGCAAATGCTAGATATTTATCACAATAGTTTCAAATTACAAGATTCTAAAAATTTCCTTTTCTCTAACTAATGCTCCTTTTCGGTAGATTTACTAAAAGTGGTTGGATCTAAAAATAGCCTATGAGGGAAAGGCTTAAGGGAGTTATAGAGTCACACTTACTCTGTTTGTTCTTTTTCTTGCAAAGTACCAGCTGTTGTGGATGCTTTAGAAATTTCTGAGCTGTCTGTCGGAATCTGAGAATTGCTTGTCTTGGACTCTGAACTGTCTGTGTGAGCCTTGCCATTACTCGACCGGGTCTGACTCGGGTTTCTATTCCCTTGAATCTGTAGACTGTTGTCTGGAGCATTAGAAGTACTTTCTTGGACATGCTCATTGCTAATCTGATTCTGAACACCTCTTGTTTGAAACTTTGACATGCTTGTATCGGCTTGAGAACTGTTACATTGTATATGAAAAACACTTGTATGTGTCCGAGAACTGGATATGTGATAGTCCGCCTTTGTCACTTGGTAGTCCGCCATTGTCACTCTCGCTGGCCCATTGTTAGTAGAATAACTCAGTGCATCTGCCGAATATATAAAATGCAGTGTAAGGGCAGAACAAACACATATTCTAACCCCATCTCTGTTCTATATTCAGTTCAAATTTCAATACCAACTCAAAATTCATGGAAAAATAGTCATAATGAAATATGGTCGGTGGAACATATTAGCCATTTTGTAAACTAAAGAAACAGATCTATAAAATCTATTAGCAAACAGAACAGGAGCCGTCTGCTCTGTTTGCAAATGCGTGAAAAGACGTTTATATGAACAAAAGGGTTAATGTCACATGAACACAGGATATTTTGGTCATGGTAGAAACTGTAGAATCATATCAATATTATTTTATAAACAAACAGGTGCATATTTAAAAACATATACTAAAGTAATTATATTTCCAACAAGCCCTATGTTGTGATCACTTTTTAGAACTGTCTCAAAGGGAAATTTTTAAAACAGTACAATTTATTCTTCAAAATGTTTTAACCCTTAATTTCCCTCATATAAACCTGTTTTCACTCATTTGCAAACAGAGTAGACCCTGATTAGATGGCTCCTATAGGAGCTGTCTGATCAGGGTCTGCTCTGTTTGCTTATGAAATTTGATAGATATTTGTTTCTTTACTTTCTATAATGGCTACATTGTTCCACCTTCCATATTTAATTATTACTATTTAGTCCATGAGTATTGATATTTGTAACAAATATAGAACAGGGAAAGGGTTAATCTACGCATTTATCTACTCAGACAATGTGCAAATGCTAAGGAGACAGCTTCTACAGGGGCTGACAGTGTCTGATCTAGGTCTACACTGTTTGCAAGGAAATAACAGACAGGACGCATCATGAAATTATCTACGGGAGCTGTCTGATCTAGGTCTACACTGTTTGCAAGGGAATAACAGACAGGGATCATCATGAAATTATCTACCATAAGATTCTAATGAGTATCAGAGATTATAAGGTTTGGTGAAGAAATGTCAAAAATACCTTACTTGGATGTCTTAACCCTTTACTCCATGACTTTCATGTATAAATAATGATGTCATGAATATTAATTAGGTTCATTCTTATAATGGCATATGAATGGAAATTTTGACCGTTATAGAAACTCTCGAGTCATATTTATATTATTTCATAAGCAGACAAAGTGGACCCTGATCAGACTGCTCCTAGAGGAGCTGTCTGATCTTGGTCTACTCTGTTTGCAGAAGCGTATTTATGGAGTATAGGTTTAATTATTGCCTTATTAACTGCTCTGTTGACACCAGCATCAGGAAATAAGTTTGACTTACGTTCTTTTAGTATTTTCTTTTTTATCTGTTCTCTGAAAAAAAGAAGTTATAAGAGTTTTTAATTAAACTCACTTTTCCTGATAAAAATTCATTAAGAAATAATGTGTACATGAATATTACTTAATTAATTCCAAATGGCATATAAACATAGGAATATTGGGCCATGATAATTGAACTTTACAATGAGGTATGATCTGTATCATTTTAAAATATTAATTTCTTTGTAGGATCCATTAGTTCACATCTGTGTACTCTAAATTGTGATATCGAGCTACTTTCAGTTTTAACGATATCACGGCAGATACGGCAACTGTCACAAAATTAGCATGCTGTCTTACACAGGCGTTGGGCTCATGAAATATGTCTAAAATAAGTTAAAATGTCCCTAAATTGACGTTTTGTAACATTTGGGGCCGAAAAAATAAAGTCTGGGGCGTTTTGAGACAAAGCTGAAATTTTGTATATTCTATATAAGAGAAAGGCAAATAACTCTCGGGCCATCCGATACACGGGTGCTCCGCTTCAACTGCAATTATTTTCGACTGGAGGGGAATTTTCCCACAAAACAAAGATTACATAGAAAGAAAAATGTTTTATCTACACGCTGGTACCAAATACCCCATACTTTGTCTCCGTTTTAGCGAGTACGAGGGGCAAATGCCTTCAGAAAACCGTGTTTTTTATTTACTCGGAAACGATATAGTTGGCGACAAAGTGCTTGATTTCACTAAAATCCTTATTCGGGAGCGAAACATTTTAGACATGAAACATGAGCCCAACGCCTGTGCTGTCTTACAGGTCATTAATAAGACTACCCCCCCCCCCCCCCCCACCCAATGATCTAGGGGCATAATAAAAATAGAAAAATCAGTTATAAAAGTATAAAAAAAAGTGATGAAGAACTATAATTAAGCTATATTTCGAAATACAGAAGTTTTATATTGTATATACTCACCCCGGTTGGGTACTCTTGTTTGCAAATTTGTGAAAACACGTTTGTAAATTATATATGAAGGAAATGGTTTAATAGCGATAGATCTATTTCAGTGGATTATTACATGTGAAGTACAAAAGTACAATGTACACACATATTGTATCATACATAGATCTATTACACATCTATGGATTCCCTGAATCTCTGTGTCTGCATGATATCAAAGTGATATCGAACTTCGCTTTGAACAATGGCGATATTGCAGCGATAACCATTACAAAGACTGAAAGCTAACATGTCTTTCTCACTGCTCATATCTGTGAGGAGACTGTTCTATGAAATAGTAGACTAACACGGAACTATTATTTCCTGTTAAATGGCAAGATAATTCCGATAAATAACACTGTAACGATGTAAATAAAAGATGATTTTGAAAAGCCAGCTGACAGTTCGCGCGATATCCAGCATTCTCAACAAGGGAGGTAATGATAATGTGCTAAAATAACTATATCTGTGACCAATGACATGATGTGCTGTTGCTCTTTCATTGCCACGTAGAGTCGTCTGCAAAGCCTGCCTTCTGTTTCAAATTTCAGTTTGTGTAATTTTTTGTTTCAAAACCATGATCACAGTATCAACTACATGTAGTATGGATCCTGATGAGATGACGAGTTACCCAGAGGAGCTTTCTGCGTAACGTTCATCCTGAATTAAGTAGCCATCTGCCTAAAAGGATCTAAATTGTTCTTCAGAAATAGGCCTACTAAATTTCGGTTTTATTCCATCAGGACGCTAATCAGACAGTTCCTATACGAGCACTCGTGTGTGGGTAGGCCTATACTCTGTATGCAAATGGTGAAAATGAGTACATATGAAGAAACAAGTTTTTAAACTTAAAAGAATACAACTGCATGAAAGTGGTCGTTTTCCGATACGGAAGCTCGTCCAATAAAGCTCGATATTAGATACAGTTGAACTTCAATATCTCGAACTCGTATAAGACGTATACATATATCTGACATCCTCTAGACCTAAATAAATAGGCTATCTGACATCCTCTAGATGTAGATATATCTCGCATCCTCTAGACATAGATATATCTCACATCCTCTAGACCTAGATATATCTGACATCCTCTAGATCTAGATAGATCTCACATCCTCTAGACCTAGATATATCTGACATCCTCTAGACCTAGATATATCTGACATCCTCTAGACCTAGATATATCTCACACCCTCTAGACCTAGATATATTTCAACAGCATAAAACCCTTTACTCGACACAGTCACATATCAAATGAATGTTTTGATTTTTCACTCTTCCATTTCTCAACCCCTTGTTGCCAGAAGAGGTTTGAGTTTGAGTTATTTGTACTGTATATCCATTTATTTTCGAAAGTCGCGAATATATAGTCGTGTATGTAAAGAATCAGACCCGTTTCAAAGTTAATTACATTTTGCATCATTATTACGTTTTGCTTTAACGGTTTTTGCAGCATAATGTAATAAAACAACGAATCTTGTAATAATTACATGTATTACATTTTGTGTCGTTATAACACAGATCTCACCCTATACAGTTTCTGTCTTGGCAAAATTTGTCCCTATGAAAATTATCTACATGTATGTAACATTCATAAAGTGATTATTTTCTTGATATGAATATTCATTAGGTAAAGAGTTACCGTGCACAGACTTTGCGCCAAGACAGAAGGTATCCGAACTGTTATGGTACAATAAAACTTCTCTAAACCAGGCGTTAAATGTAGTATAAATATCGGTCTTGGAGACAGGTGGCAGCTTAATGCAGGATGAAAGCAATACAGAAAGCTCTCATGTGAGCTTTCTGCGTTACTTTCACCCTGCATTAAGCAGCCACCTGCCTAAAATATAGAATTCTGGTTGTGCGGGGTTCTACTGTAAATTTCTTACTCTGTATGTGACGGTTTTGCTTGCGCGCCAGCAGCTCCAACTGGTGATTTAACAGCATCAGAACCGCCAATCTGTTGTTTGTCCTTTCCGTGTGTTCCTGATTCGATGTCAGCTGTTTTGCTTGTTACGGCTGCATAAGAGAAAGCGAAACAAGAACTAATTGCAGAACAGGAGATGTCTGGTCTTGGGTCTATTCTGTTAGCAAATGAAGTGTCTCCATCAAGTACAATTTTGACCCTTATCCCGCTATTCGCGACCTGGCGTGCCATTGCCAACATCATGAATCCAGATCAGGTATAATCTGTCTTAATCAGTCAATCATTTATTGAACATAGGAGTCTTATGGAGCATGTGGTTGCTTAAGGCAGGGATGGCAAAAGCAATGCAGTAAGCTCCTATACAGGATAACAGTAATGCAGAAAGTTCCTATAGGAGCGTTCTGTATTACTGTTGACCTGCATTAATTTACCACCTGCATTTCATAACCCATATTAAGATCTCTTTTTGATGGCCGCTTAAGACAGATCCAACTGTAAATCAGCATTCAATTTCTACTATTTTCTCGTAGCAGCATTGACACCAGTAGTTTGGAGGGTGAACGTGTCATAACGTTTGCACATTGGTTAGACCAAGATGAGCAGTCATATCTCACCAGGATCTATCCCTTTACCCCATAAATACGCCTTTCTATGCCTTTGTAAAAAGGGTAGACCCATTTCATACGGTTCCTATAGGAGCCGTCATATATCACCAGGATCTATACCCATTACTCCATAATTACGCCTTTCGATGCCTTTGTAAAAAGATAAGACCTATATCAGACAGCCCCAATAGGAGCCGTCTGATCAGGATCTGCTCTGTTTGCATATGAAATATAGATATGAGTATGCTGGTTCTACCATAGCCAACCTTTCCTTTGCTCATTTGCCACAGTAAAACATCGATGTAATATTCACGATGCCATTATTTCTGAGATGAATATTCATAGAGTAAAGGGTAAAATATGTAGAGCAGCCATATTTTATGATAAATTAGTTTGTGTTTCTCTACATATATCCACTTTAATGCCTTACAGACACAGCAGACCCATATCAGACCAATATCAGACCGGTGTAATGCTACATTAGTTTGTGCTTCTCTACATATATCCACTTTAATGCCTTACAAACACAGCAGACACATATCAGACCAATATCAGACCGGTGCAATGATACATTAGTTTGTGCTTCTCTACATATATCCACTTTAATGCCTTACAAACACAGCAGACACATATCAGACCGGTGCAATGATACATTAGTTTGTGCTTCTCTACATATATCCACTTTAATGCCTTACAAACACAGCAGACCCATATCAGACCAAGATCAGACCGGTGCAATGATACACTAGTTTGTGCTTCTCTACATATATCCACTTTAATGCCTTATAAACACAGCAGACCCATATCAGACCAAGATCAGACCGGTGCAATGATACACTAGTTTGTGCTTCTCTACATATATCCACTTTAACGCCTTATAAACACAGCAGACCCATATCAGACCAAGATCAGACCGGTGCAATGATACACTAGTTTGTGCTTCTCTACATATATCCACTTTAACGCCTTATAAACACAGCAGACCCATATCAGACCAAGATCAGACCGGTGCAATGATACATTAGTTTGTGCTTCTCTACATATATCCACTTTAATGCCTTACAAACACAGCAGACACATATCAGACCGGTGCAATGATACATTAGTTTGTGCTTCTCTACATATATCCACTTTAATGCCTTACAAACACAGCAGACCCATATCAGACCAAGATCAGACCGGTGCAATGATACACTAGTTTGTGCTTCTCTACATATATCCACTTTAATGCCTTATAAACACAGCAGACCCATATCAGACCAAGATCAGACCGGTGCAATGATACACTAGTTTGTGCTTCTCTACATATATCCACTTTAATGCCTTACAAACACAGCAGACCCATATCAGACCAAGATCAGACCGGTGCAATGATACACTAGTTTGTGCTTCTCTACATATATCCACTTTAACGCCTTATAAACACAGCAGACCCATATCAGACCAAGATCAGACCGGTGCAATGATACACTAGTTTGTGCTTCTCTACATATATCCACTTTAACGCTTTACAAACACAGCAGACCCATATCAGACGGGCAGCCGATAGGAATAGGATCTGTTCCGTTTCATAAAGATCGAGTGTTTCGTGCTTTAACCCTTACTGTGCGGGACACAAAACTAATGCTCCTATCAAACAGTGTAGACCCAGATGAGAGGGCTCCTAGAGCACTGTTTGCCATGTTATACGTTTCTCTAGACAAATCCCCAAATATTCACAATAAGCTTGACAGGTTTGAAAAGTCAGCGTTGTACATAACGGTTAATCATGGCTTTAACCCTTTCCCTGTTCTATGTTTATTTCAAATTTCAATACCTACTGAATATTCATGCTGAAAATAGTTACAATGAAATAAGGAAGGAGGAGCATTGTAGCCATTTTGGAAACTAAAAAAACAGAATTATCAAATTCCATTAGCAAACAGAGCAGACCTTGATCAGACGGCTCCTCTAGGAGCCGTCTGATCTGGGCCTACTCTGTTTGCAAATGCGTGAAAACACGTTTATATGAGGGAAATGGTTAAAATAAACAGGAAGGACATGTAAAACAATCACAATTCAAAATGATTATAAATTTTCGGTTGACAGCATGAGAGTAAAAATATTCGGGGACATTTTGTCTTACAGCCAATATTGCCACATTGGCCAGACATAGCATAGCAGACTTCATTTTCAGCAATTGTACCCGATATAGATAAGTGTCATCGTGACAAGTCAACCGCTCAGCCCAACGCAGCGTTGTAGTCTCGCGAGAAAGATCGAATGACACTCGTCTGCTATGTTTGACTTGACTGACATTTTGCAAACAGACTTGACCCAGATGAGACGTCGAGTATATGGACGTCTTATGGGGATCCAAGCTGTTAGACATTCGGTCAATAGTTTCTCAAAAGCTTGAAGGAATTGGAGGTAAGTGGAAAATGTCCCAGATCAGTGTTAGGTAGTCATATTGTTTTCATCAGGCTTGGAGTTAACCCTTCGCTTGCTATTCACGTCAATATACCTACCTGTAAATAGTGAAGACCCAGATGAGACAGCTCCTGCAGGAGCTGTCTCATCAGAGTCTGCACTATTTACAAGTTGAATGTGCAACCAGTGCACTCCACAGCAGTGATTGCACAGCGAAATACTTGTACACAGTGAAGATATATATAATTATACAACAGGACATGGGTAAAGAAGGAGAAATGTATTTTAAAATTCAGCAAGCGAAGGGTTAAACTCTTTTCAACACCGTTTTATTTCTAACATGTGATCACTGTGCAAATGGATTGGGCCCGGATGAGATGACGAGTAACTCGTTGTATCACCGGATGTCAAACTACAGTAGAACCCCTCTAAACCGGAATTCTAGTAGAGAAGATTTGAGATACTTTTAGGCAGGTGGCTGCTTCATGCAGGGTGAAAGTCATGCAGAAAGCTCCTAGGAGCTTTCTGCATGACTTTCACCCTGCATGAAGCTGCCACCTGTCTCCAAGACCGATATTTATACCAAATTTAACGTCCGGTTTAGAGGGATGTCAAACTACATCATACAAATATACTATATTTTCAGAAATGAAAGAGAAATTTGTTTTTAGAATTGAAGCAGACGACAATATGTGCGGACGACATTTGCTTGAAATGCAGACGGTTTTATTGCTTTAATTATAATGACTTTTGCAGGCAGTTAGGACTAAAATGAGATGCAAACTATCCTCACCAGAATCAAGACATTGTGACATTCTAATACTGATTTTGAAATGAACAGGAAAAACATATACAAATGTACTTGGAAAAGTAAAGAAATTACAGCAGATGTCATGTTTGCTGAACTAAGTCAAAGGATTAAACATAAACATTCAAAACCACCAGTAAATTTGTAATTAGTTTTGCGCACATTTTAGATTCAGATGAGACGCCGAGTAACTCGAGTAATTCGGCGTCAGTGGTTGACACTGATATTGAAAGTTGATGAAAATGAAAGAAAATGATCTTTTAGAATTAAAGCAGACGACAATATGTGCAAACGACAATTTATTCAAAGTACAAGATGGTTAACCCTTTACTCCATAATTACGCTTTTCTGAGCCTTAGTTGCAAACACAGCATACCCAGATCAGACGGTTCCTATAGGAGCCGTCTGATCAGGACCTGCTGTGTCTGCTTATGAAATGATATATATCTGATTCTTCACTTTCTGCTTGGCTAAATATTCATGTGTTCATATGTTATTTTAAAAATACAGTTAATTAATATTCATGACGTCATTAGTTTTTACATGCCTATTCATTTAGTATTTAATATTAAAGGTCTTACCTTGGGCTGAATTTGTATCTTCTTTAGGTTTCTCCGGTATCTTGTCAGAAGGTTTAAGTGTTTCTCCATCCTTGAGTGGATATATCATTTGTATTTGTCTATTTGTGTCTTCTCCATTTGATCCGTTCTTATCTTCATTGTTAGCTTGCTGTGTGCGTTGTTCTGTCTCTCGGCTTTGGGAAGTCCCATTCTTCTGAACAGGTTTTTGGACCTCAATTGTCTGATGAGCATTCGACTGACCACTCCCCATCATGCATTACACGCCATCCCTTACCGTTCCACTCAGACCATGTTTACTTTAACCAATTCCATGTGTGTCCTCTTTTTATTGTTTACTTAAGTTTACGGGTGGTTGCGAGGGGCAGATAAGCGACAATTACTCGATGTTAAAATTAAACAAAATTACTGACCTTCACGTATGAATTGTTTAACGAATACTATTCCAATATCGATCTTTCTGATTCAATACACCCGACCTGCATATACAGTGACATGTACAAAAAAGAAGATCTGTTTACATTTACTTTTTTAATAATCTATATTTGTTCGTGGACTGCTAACATAGTCACACCGGTCGGACGGCGGTGTACGAACTTCCTGTGCTGCGATTAGCGAATCGAAAGTTAAGGGAAAACTGGATCCAGCAGTATCCGTATGCAATGGTAAACCACATTCTCATCGTGACAAGTTGTCATACATACGTACAGTGCATGACTCCATTAACGTTGTATACATTGATTTGGTTCGCATGTCGATTGGTATAGTTCGATTTCGAGCACTGAGCCATGACTGCTCTTTTCTATCTACAGAAGTTGCAACCATTCTAATTTATGGGTAAGTCAGGGTTGAATTAAGTTGATCTTTAAAAGAAGAAGTAGAAATCTATATGCCACCGTGTGCGAGACAGTAGCGAAGTGTTTGACTGAAGACATGAATACATAGTTTGCGACGCGTTTTACCTCGACGGGTGGACTCGTCCTAACGGTCACGACTCACGGGTCATACTCGAACTATATTGGTGTAGGCTACTAGCAACTAGGAGTAACCTGTTGTTTTCATTTGTAGATTTTTTCAGACTATTCCATCCTATACAATAAGGTTTTGATGAAATTGACGATTATCCTTTAATAATAATAACGCAGCGAATTTCTCGTGAAGCTCGTGCAGCTGGTTAGACTAGAAGTCCGATGCTAAAACGCTACGTCACGAGGTGACTTTAATTGCCTACAGTGATTAAATTAAATAGTAACTGTTGAAATAGTTACAATGCTGAGCTCACCTAATACAATAGTGATATATATTCCCATGCTACGGATCATCTATATATGACCAAAGCTCTGAAACCGTTGAAAGACTTGTGGAAAAGTAGCCCCGCCCCTGGCAGTCATGTTTTTTGAGATGTCAGCATCGTTTTAGATTTTTTGGCAGAGGTTTATCAGAGGACTATTTCTGTCAAGTGTCATTCAAATCAGACCTCTGGGGTTTGAGGAGATTTCTTAAGATTTTTTTCTATAGCAACCAGAATTCTTCATGGATCCAGATTCTTTAAGCAATTCTGATAGAGCTTAATACCAGTATCATTTATCTGAAGTTTGACTACATTCTACTACATGTATATAATATGCTATTTCAGAAGAGATGCCATTTAAAGCAATTGCCGACGTACGGGTGGACAGACAGACGGATGGACGAACTGACCCCCTTGGAAACATGGGTGATAATTGAGATGATAATAATATAATAAAAATGCATGTTTCTATTCAACTGTAAATTACAACACCAGCATGACAACTGCAACATATTTCATGCCAACATTTGCCATAAAATTGCACAGAAAAAGAAATATGCAATATAAACACAAAGGTTAAGTACTGGTCCTTACAATAGAACCTGTCTTAAGCGACCATTAATTTATTGATCATAGGTGGTTGCGTAATGCAGGGCAAAAGTAATGCATAAAGCCCCTATATGAGCTTTTTGCATTACTTTTATCTGCATTAAGCTACTACCTGCCTTATAGGTCCATATAATATGCTCATTTTCTCCTCCCGTTTTGGTAATGGTCTTTAAATATTTAAGTTTACTTTTCCTGCCCTGAATATATAGGGATGCGTCGGGTCGCTTTCATAATGACAGGAGTTAGATTTCAAGGGGCACTATTTTTTAACCGCTTAACTCCTCATCAGCATTGACCTAGAATCGCAGGCACATCGCTTTACTGGGGCGGATCTGCAGCACTGGTTCCATGGGTTCAAACAGTAGTTAAGTGGTATTTTGCTGTATTGAAAATATGCGATTAGACATAATTTATGGATCCGCCTATGGTGCATTAATACACAGAAATGTTAAATCGGATGTGGCACTGGAACGATAGCTGAAAACGACATATCAGATCTAAAGGCCTATAATTGTCCTTTGATCACTTGTTTACATGCTTCACGTGGGATTTTGTCCACAGTTTTAATCAAATACTTTCGAACTTGATTATGCTCAGCGACAATAAGTTGATGTTATATAAACATTGATGATATCTCTTTACTGCCTGTATGGAATTTCCATGCAGATGTTTGTTGATTTAAAAAAAATGAGATGGTTTTAAAAGTCCTTGGTGTACGGTTTGTAGAAAAGTCGCGAGCCAGATGTGTACGGTATGTAGCGATCGGACTGTACGAGTGTCACCCAGTGTAGCGTAGCCTAATAAATTATGTATTATCCTACCAATTTGACCTGAGACTCATGCATATTCCGTGTATTATCGTCGGTAATCTTCGAATAAATTGCCGAAGGTATAAGAATGCGCTACAAAAATACAGTAAACCCTTCTAATGCGACCAGCAAAAAAGGGGCATAATGCACAGTGGCAAAGGCAGGTGGTGGCTTAATACAGGACGAAAGTTATGCAGAAAGCTCCTACAGGAGCTTTCTGCATAACTTTCGTCCTGCATTAAGCAACCACCTGCTTATATAGACAGTCATGTTTATTCATTAAGTGGTCGCATTAGAGGGGTTTTACTGTACAATCCTCGTGGAACACGATTATTACCGGCTTTTGGTTTGCTGTTTTTGTCACACAGTATTACGAACAATCCCGATAAATACGCCGAAATTTAATCGAGTCTCAGGTCAAATTGGGAGGATAAATAGAGAATAATAGGTTAGTGCCGTAGATGGGACGCTTTATCCGACGAGGGGAGAAAACGTTGAGGCGAGGCTTGCCGAGCCTCAACTGTTTTCTCTCCGAGTCGGATAAAGGCGTCCCATCTACGGCACTAACCTATTATTCGATTTATCCAGTCAATATATTTAAATGTCTTTTTATAGACTCATAACACTCTTGAAATAATTTACATTGAAAATGCAGTTTTTCGATCAACGGATCCCTCCCTTTTCACTTCCATTTAGACGTAAATAGATCTAATGAGCTACCGCAGAGGAATATAGTTTCGATGCTTGTATTACTAGAAGGGAAACGTGGTTGAAATTGAAAAATAAGATGATTTGAATCGAGGGTCGATAAGTTATTTCAAACAGACATGATCTATATTCTTTGGTCAAATTCGAGTTACGTAGTCTAGGTTTCTATTTTTAGATTCTACCTAACGTCACTCAGAAATCGATAGAACTGAACAGGCTATATTTAGGTTTATGACTATCACCGCCCCTGTAAGAGTTTATCAATCAAATAATCATGAGAGTGAAAAGAAAACATATTTGCTTCCAGGTTTGATTTTTTATCCAGTCACCAGGCTTCTCTAGTGACATAATAAAGGGGGTGCAAATAAACTTAGGTTTATTAGGTTACTTCCGGTAGTGGAAGGTTTATTAGGTTAGTAGATAGGCGTAATGATTCTATAACCATGGAACTATTTTAGTTTTTTGTAAATATTCTTAAACATGTTGATGGAATAGATCTAACAGATCTATTTGGTCACCAGAAGAATTATTCAAATGAGAAAAAATAAAAATAATTGGCTACAGCTAGATTCGAACCCGCGCCTGATCCTACAAAAACTAATTCTAATCTCTCTAGAGACGTCGCCCTTACCGATTACGCCACTGAGGCCACATACAAAATGACGTTGATTTATCACTTTTATTAATTTAATCCACCGCTGGCAAAACCCGTTAAAATCAAACCTGGAAGCAAAGATTGACAGATAAATAGTAAATGTTTTCTTTTCACTCTCATGATTATTTAATTGATAAACTCTTACAGGGGCGGTGATAGTCGTAAACCTAAATATAGCCTGTTCAGTTCCATCGATTTCTGAGTGACGTTAGGTAGAATCTAAAAATAGAAACCGATAAGTACTACGTAACTCGAATTTGACCAAAGAATATAGATCATGTCTGTTTGAAATAACTTATCGACCCTCGATTCAAATCTTCTTATTTTTCAAATTCAACCACGTTTCCCTTCTAGTAATACAAGTATCGAAACTATATTCCTCTGCGGTAGCTCATTAGATCTATTTACGTCTAAATGGAAGTGAAAAGGGAGGGATCCGTTGATCGAAAAACTGCATTTTTAATGTAAATTATTTCAAGAGTGTTATGAGTCTATAAAAAAGACATTTAACTATATTGACTGGATAAATCGAATAATAGGTTAGTGCCGTAGATGGGACGCCTTTATCCGACTCGGAGAGAAAACAGTTGCGGCTCGGCAAGCCTCGCCTCAACGTTTTCTCCCCTCGTCGGATAAAGCGTCCCATCTACGGCACTAACCTATTATTCTCTATATCAAAAACGGGTTTTGCCAGCGGTGGATTAAACTAATAAAATTGATAAATCAACGTAATTTTGTATGTGGCCTCAGTGGCGTAATCGGTAAAGGCGACGTCTCTAGAGAGATTAGAATTAGTTTTTGTAGGATCAGGCGCGGGTTCGAATCCAGCTGTAGCCAATTATTTTTTATTTTTTCTCATTTGAATAATTCTTCTGGTGACCAAATAGATCTGTTAGATCCATTCCATCAACATGTTTATGAATATTTACAGAAAACTAAAATAGTTCCATGGTTATAGAATCATTACGCCTATCTACTAACCTAATAAACCTTCCACTACCGGAAGTAACCTAATAAACCTAAGTTTATTTGCACCCCCTTTATTATGTCACTAGAGAAGCCTGGTGACTGGATAATACCCCATTCTTGTGCGTTTGTTGATGTTTGAAATGTTTATCTCCTGAACGTGTGCCTGTGTTGATGTTTTAGGAGTTCATCCTGTGTGTGTGCTTGTGTGTGTGTGTGTGTGTGTGTGTGTGTGTGTGTGTGCGCGCGCGTGCGTGCGTGTGTGTGTCACACGGATCACTATCAGTTGGATATTTGATTACTGTTGGGGGATCTGTTTGGAC
The DNA here is from genome assembly GCA_963576725.1 of Azorinus chamasolen. Lineage (NCBI taxonomy): Eukaryota > Metazoa > Mollusca > Bivalvia > Cardiida > Solecurtidae > Azorinus > Azorinus chamasolen. The sequence continues at coordinate 2,678,488 of OY755240.1, forward strand.
GGAGGCATAATTGTGCTGTTCGTTTGTGATGACAAATCTGCCACACAGTCGCTAAAGGGGTCATTTCACCGAGAAATCTTCCCGGAAGACTGAGCTGCGATCTCAGAGCGTGGCTTGGTCGCCGCAGGTCGCACGTAGTCGACAGTTGACCGAGGGTTGGTCGTGCCTTGGTCTCCCGTGGTCGCACATGGTCGGGGATTGGTCTCCCGGAAAAACAGATCGTAGCTCGGTTTTTTGACATGTCAAAAAACCAAAGTCGCACGGAGAGCGTCGAAAGAGCGAGGGAGATCGAGGAAAGAACGCATTGGTCGTGAGACGATCGAAACTAGAGCGGGGACGAGCGAGGCTCAGTCTTCTCGAGCGAGAACTGGTCGCGCGAATGGTCGTGCTGCTCGACCCCTGCTCGGTCCTCGCTCGATTCGTGCGATCTAGCTTCGCTCTTTTGCGATTAAGTCTCGCTCCGTGCGACCTGTCCCAGACCTTCCCTAGATCCGTACGTTCCATATTATTTCCATTGGCGACCTCTGTGCGCTTAAGCTTCAACCAAATAAGATCGACCCTCGCTTAACTTGCGGTTCTATAGATCTTCTACAGTTAGTGTCCATATTTGCAATTCTAGGCCCCACCCTGGCCAAAAGTTCGTCAAACATCTCCGGGGGCATACGGAGATAGGTCCGGTAGATAGCTTCATCTCCCAGTTCCGTCATGAGGGAGATGTACTGACAATAATGTCCCTTTCAGCATGGTTAGCATAACCAGAGAGTCTTGCTGCAATTTCATGGCATGGTTCTGTAATACAATAGCATGATGCAGAGCGATTGGGTCCATGTTATCCCTTTGGAGACTGGTAAAAAACTGATGGTCGGCCAACGATCGTCGGGCATTGTATAACGATCGCAGTGGGTCGCGCGCAAATCCGTGCAACCAAAACCAATGTGCGCGTAGCTCGGGCGAGACTCTGTCGAGAAAATATCGAGAATTGGTCGTCTGAGCGAGGCTAGAACGTTCGAGATCGCATCTAAATCGTATTGATCGAGGGTACATTGCAACTCGTACGTAGCTAGATCGGCCGGGAACGAGTCTTGGTCGGCCGAGGTCGCACACTTGCGAGGATAGATCGCCGAGAGATCGAGGAAATGTCGCAGATTGGTCGAACAGAACGAACCTTGGTCGTGTCAAGATCGCTTCAGATCGAGTGGATAGACGTAGGTAGAGCGTATACAGAGCGTGTGTAGAGCGTATAGGACGTATATAGAGCGTACACATCGAAGGTCAAACGAGCTAACATCGAACATAGAGCGTGCACAGAAAATAATGGGGTAGGTCGCACGGTTTTTGCCCGCGACTATGGGAAAATCGAGCTGCGATTAAGGTCGCGCGTGGTCGCGTGCGACTTTCCCAGGTCGTACTCGGTGAAATGACCCCATAAAATCCATGTAGCCTGTTTCAGTCCAGCAGGTATTGACGACAACAGAAACAGATCGTCGTTTCTTTGGTGTTGACGAATGCAATTGAAACATCATATATTTAAAAGAGGTATAATTCTGGGTGGTAGAAGCAGGTGGTAGCTTAATGCAGGACGAAGGTAATGTAGAAAGCTCCTAGAGGAGCTTTCTGCATTACGTTTGTCCTGCATGAAGCAACCACCTGCTTATAAAGACACACACTGTACTAGATACAACTGTACTAGATACAGCTGAACATCGATATCTCGAAAGTCAAAGGGACAGGCAAATTACTTCGAGATAACAGACGTTCGAGCTACCCGATTTCCTATCTGTACACTTTCTCAAGGTAACAGCTTTAATGCAGATCTAAAGAAATGCTGAAAGGAACATTCAGCATTACTTTATTCATACAAGAAATGATGTTATCATGAATATTTATTAACTGAATATCGAACTTTGAAAGGATTAAACCATACATCCCCTTGATATAGTCATAGACAGATAGTGTAGACCCATATCAATGGGGCCCAGTGGGATCTTCACTGTTTGCTGTACGAATCAATGTCAAAGGCTTTCACAAACATATATGAGTTTTTATAAGAAACCCTCACGTAACTAATGATGGGTCCCATTTTAAAGTTTAACGAGTTAACCCTTTCCCTCATACGAACGTGTTTTCACGCATTTGCAAACATAGTGGACCCAGATCAGACGGCTCCTAGAGGAGCCGTCTGGTCAGGGTCTACTCTGTTTGCAATTAGAATTTTATAGATCTGTTTCTTTACTTTCTAAAATGTCTACAATGTTCCACCTTCAAGAATTCTTTATAACTATTTTGTTAATGAATATTCAGTAGGTAGCCTACTGAAACTTGACCTAAATATAGAACAGGGAAAGGGTTAACTGTGTATACAATATGTGGGTAAAATTGTTATTTCCCAACTGCAAAATTTGACGTCTACTACAAGTCCGTGTATTTGACACACGCGCACACAAGGAACCTGATCATACGCAACGGAACTCGGTGTCCCATCTGGGTCCAAACTGTTGGCATAGTAGTCATGTATTCGCAATAAGCAGTCACAGACGTATCGCCCATTGTGATATAAATGTAACGAGTTTTCTCATCATGGACAATACAAATAAACAAGGGAATTTCGGCAAGAAACAATATAATTTGCAAACATAGCATATCTCGATCAGACGGATCCTAAGGTGTTTTTTTTTTCAGATATAAGATGAAGAATCGTTATAATGACATTCGATATACAGTAAAACTTCTCTATAACGGCCACTAAATTGCGTTAATTGGTTGGTATTTAGGACAGGTGGCTGCTTAAAGCGATGAGAAAGTTAAACTGTTTTACATTCAACTTGCTTTAAGCAGTCACCTGCCAATGACACAAACTACCCGGTACTTGATGTAATTTAGTGCCCATTATAGGCAGGTTTAACTGAAATATTTATTATACTGACAAGAATTTACATATACAGTCAAAAAACCTCCAAACTAAAATTTTGGTAGTTAGAAGTTTGATCTTTTTAGGCAGGTGGCTGCTTAATGCAGGATGAAAGTCATGCAGTCTGTGCGTTATTACCCTGCATTCAGCTGCCATATGTCTTTCAGACCGCTATTGAGACTAATTTCAACGTTCAGTACAGATGAGTGGTACTTTTTCAGGGTCAGTACTAACATAATTATACATATGTAAATCCAACCCTTTTCAAGAATAGCTCCTTTATTTCTCCACCAAACCCTATTCTATGACCACTACTTAGATCGTCTCAAAAAGACAATTCTATAGAGTGGTCGCAACATGGGATTTGGTGGAGAAATAACAATTTTAGTGTTTGGATACACACTTTTCATGTATGACTGTATATATTGTTAATAAGAGTAAACATAAATTAATCAGGTACAACAGGGGTTTAGTTTCATTTTCAACATTCTCAATATTTTCTTCATTTTCTTTCTTTCCAGTTGTTTGTTCCACAGGTGCCCTTCGCATGCTATGTCACAACAACAACAACAACAACAACTCCATCACAAATACATTATTTTTTTAATCACATGTCATAAGTATCTAAAACATTTTTTTCGCGATCACCCCTGCTCTATATAATAAGTAATACACATTTTACTTATTATATAGAGCAGTGTTGTTGGCGATTTTTTTTTATTCCAGAGACAGTCCCTTAACCCTTTCACAGAGACAGTCTCTTAACCCTTTCCCAGAGACAGTCTCTTAACCCTATTCCAGATACATTATCTTAACCCTATCCCAGATAAATTCTCTTAACCCTTTCCCAGAGACAGTCTCTTAACCCTATCCCAGAGACATTCTCTTAACCCTATCCCAGAGTCATGCTCTTAACCCTTTCCCAGAGACATTCTCTTAACCCTTTCACAGAGACAGTCTCTCTTTACCCTTTCCCAGAGACAGTCCCTTAACCATATCCCAGAGAAAGTCTCTTAACCCTTTCCCAGAGACAGTCTCTTTACCCTTTCCCAGAGACAGTTCCTTAACCATATCCCAGAGACATTCTCTTAACCCTTTCCCACAGACAGTCTCTTAACCCTATCCCAGAGAAGTCTCTGAACCCTTTCCCAGAGACAGCCCCTTTACCATTTCCCAGAGACAGTTCCTTAACCCTATCACAGAGACAGTCTCTTAACCCTATCCCAGAGACAGTCTCTTAACCCTATCCCAGAGACAGTCCCTTAACCATATCCCAGAGACAGTCACTTAAACCTATCCCAGAGACAGTCCCTTAACCATATCCCAGAGACAATCTCTTAACCCTTTCCCAGAGACAGTCTCTTAACCCTTTCCCAGAGACAGTCCCTTTACCATTCCCCAGAGACAGTCCCTTAACACTTTCCCAGAGACATTCTCTTAACCATTTCCCTCATACAAACGCTTTGGTACACCTTTGCAGAATAGACCCAGATCAGAATGCCCCTGTAAGGTTTACTCTGTTTGCAAAGATGCCACAAAAAAGAGAAACGTGGCCTATGGAGTAGGATTCTTTATAAAACAAATATGACGATGTTTAAAAACAATATGTAAAAAAATATGGCATACTTTCCAAATTGAACAATTTAGACAGGCCACTGTATATTTTATTTCTCGATTCAAATCACCTTGATGACTTATAATAAACGGTTACAGTAACTACAATCTAAACTGAAATTTTAATAAAGAAGAATTTAGATCTTTAGGCAGGTGGCTGCTAAATGCAGGATGAATGTCATGCAGAAAGCATTCCGGAAGCTTTCTGCATGGCTTTCACCCTGCATCAAACAGCCACATGTCTTTCATGTATATATACCGCCATTAATAATATTTTGAACATCCAATTTAGAGGCGTTTTACTGTACTAGTCACTGATATAATTTCCTAACATTGGCCAAACATTATTTGAACTCTCATGGGTGATACTTGTGGCTGATCATAACTAATGGACAGAACAATAGCGCTTATATGACGTTTGTCTTATATGAGTAGCACAAATTGTATTCCCTTAACACTTTATGCGGTGAATATCCATGTAAGAAATAATGACATCATAAATATTAATTAGATTAGTTCTTATAATAGTGCAAGTACACAGGAAGTTGTGGCCATGGAAGAAACTGTAGAATCAAATCTATATTACTTCATAAGCAATAACAGCAGACCCTGATCAGACAGCTCCTAGAGGAGCCGTCTGACCTGGGTCTACTCTGTAAGTAAAGGCGTAGAAAGGTGTATTTATGGAGTAAATGGTTAACTATCTCCCTCATACAAACACCTTTTCAAGTTTTTGCAAACAGAGAAGACTCAGATCAGATGGCTCCTATAGGAGCCACTTGATCTGGGTCTGCTCTGTTTGTTCATGTAATTCTATATTTTCCCTTGAACCAAAAGATCATGTGATCATATGCCATTATAGAAATAAATGTTCTTGATATTAATGATGTCATTAGTTCTTACATGAATACCCAACAGATAATCCAAGAGTTGACCTTGACCCCATACATATTTATGTGACAAATAACAGCACCATGCATATTAAATAGATGAATCCTTATAATAGCATATGTGAGCACAGAAATGTTAATTCTCGACAGAATGTCTAGAATAGGATTTAGGGAAAATGGAAATGTATTGCAGTTTATCCCTTACTGTGCAGGACACGAGTCACTAATATCATTTGCAAACAGTGTAGACCCAGATGAGAGGGCCCCTAGAGGAGCCCTCTCATCAGGGTCTGCACTGTTTGTCATGTTACACTTCCTTTAGAAAAATCCCTAAATATTTACCACAAGCTTGATCTGTTTGAAATTTGGAATAATAGTCCATTTGAAAATTCAGCCCCGTAAGGGTTAAAAACACAAGTGATAGCATTATAGCATTATGAATAATGTTTATAATGGGATACATGTATAAACAAAAACGGTTTTGTATGTGACAGAAACTGCAAAATAATATTAACATCTTTCAATATGCAAACAGATCAGACCCTGGCCAGACAGCTACTCCATGAGCTGTGTTAGGGTCTAAGCTGTGTTGCAAAGGCGTTAAATATGGAGTCAAGACTTGAAAGAGAGATTGCTACCAAATGTATGATCTTAGACGGTAAGAAACCCTGCCAAATGGATTAACCCCTTTCTTTAAAATAAACACATTTCCATCTCACAGAGAAGACCTAGATGAGACAGCTCCTATAAGAGCCATCTGATCAGGGTCTGCTCTATTTGCTTTTGACACAATATAGATCAGATTGTACAGGTTTTGTCAAAGCAAAACATTCTCTTGACAAGTTCACATAATAAAAAATTCGACTCATTAATATTCATTATGTCTTTTTTTCTTGACCATTGAACAGAAAAAGGGTTATTAAAATTAATCAATATATTGTCGTAAGTTCACTGACCTTAATATTCCCATCTTATTCAAGTATTAGTTGAGTCATTCTCCCGGGGAAAGGGCTCACATTGCATTGAAAACAGTGAAGGCTTAGATCAGACATCATGAAATGTGGTGTCTGATTAAGTTTTAGGAAATATAAAAATATGAAAAACAAATTACAACAGATGTCCAGAAAAAATGCACAAATTAAACTATTTTCAAGAGTAACTTCTGAACTTCTCTACCAAACCCTATGCTGTGACCACTCTTTAGAATCGACTCTTCAAGACCATTCTAAAGAGTGGTCACATCCTGATTTTAGTATTTGGATACGCACCTTTATCTGTTGCTCTATTAACATTTAGCCTGCTGAGAAAACTATTTTTACAGATATTTTCACCTACTACACTTTCAAACTTCAAGCTATAATCAATTTTTCTACAAAAATGCAATCAGGGTGTCAAACAGTTGGGATCCCGATGAGACGCCGAGTTATTCGGCGTCTCATCAGGATCCAAACTGTTTGCATAGGTATTCACTCATCGGCCCATAGCAGGCTAAAGGTTAATTACTACATGTACATTCTGATGGGTGACAGAGAGTGCAGAGATGCAGAGGCTGTGCTGGATCTACGCTGCTTGAGGTACATTTAGATCATTTTCCCATGACAGTGTATCGATCATGTTATACACTATGTAAATGTTGGTACAAGGTATGAAAGCAAGAATGGTTTGCCGAATCAAAACTAATATCAAAACAAGAACAATGCTTTTAACATGTATAGCCATTCAGTACTAAGTGTATTAGAAAAGGATTTAATAATATAAATACAGAATGTAAATATAATACATGTAATAACAAGAGGGCCAAGATGGCCCTTAATCGCTCACCTGATTACCATAGATTTAAGATTTTTGCAAGGTAGCCCATGGGTAGGGTCAATATTGAACTTAGGGACAATATATGAACAATGTTGATAGTGGATCATGAGCAGTGGATTATGAGCAGTGGTTCTGCGGAACAAGATTTTCAAAGATTTAGTATATTGATTTTATCAAGACAATGATTCTGACCAATGAAGATTGGGCTAAAAATGTGCTCTCTAAAGTATTTTTTCTAAGATTTAACCTAGTGACCTACTTTCTATTCCCACCCTACCCATGATCACACTCAACCTTGATATCACCAAGACAAACAGTCTGATCAAGTTTGAGGAAGACTGGGCTAAAAATGTAGCCACTGGAGTGTTAACTAGATATGACCCAGTGACCTACTTTTTGACCTCACATAACCCACTTTCAAACTTGTCCAAGCTTATATAAGGACAATCATTCTGACCAATTTTCATGAAGATTTGGCTATAAATGTGACCTCTAGGGTGTTGACAAGGTTTTCCTACTATTTGACCTAGTGACCTAGTTTTTAACCCCACATAACCCACTTTCAAACTCTTTTGAGATTTTATCCAGACAATCATTATGACTAAGTTTCATGAAGATTGGACTAAAATTGTGACCACTAGAGTGTTCACAAGGTTTTTCTACTGTTTGACCTAGTGACCTAGTTTTTAACCCCACTTGACCCAATTTCAAACTAGTCCGAGATTTTATCAAGACATTCGTTCTGACCAAGTTTCAAGAAAATTAGACTAAAATTGTGACCACTAGAGTGTTCACAAGGTTTTTCTACTGTTTGACCTAGTGACCTAGTTTTTAACTCTACTTGACCCAATTTCGAACTCGTCCGAGACTTTATCAAGACATTCATTCTGACCAAGTTTCATGAAGATTGGACTAAAATTGTGACCACTAGAGTGTTCACAAGGTTTTTCTACTGTTTGACCTAGTGACCTAGTTTTTTACCCCACTTGACCCACTTTCGAACTCGTCCGAGACTTTATCAAGACATTCATTCTGACCAAGTTTCATGAAGATTGGACTAAAATTGTGACTACTAGAGTGTTCACAAGGTTTTTCTACTGTTTGACCTAGTGACCTAGTTTTTTACCCTACATAACCCACTTTTCAAACTCCTCCGAGATTTTATCAAGACAATCATTCTGACCAAGTTTCATGAAAATTGGGCTAAAAATGTGACCTGTAGAGGGTTCACAAGGTTTTCCTACTATTTGACCTAGTGACCTAGTTTTTAACCCAACTTGACCCACTTTCGAACTCGTCCGAGATTTTATCAAGACATTCATTCTGACCAAGTTTCATGAAGATTAGACTACAATTGTGACCACTAGAGTGTTCACAAGCAAATTGTTGACGACGCACGACGCACGACGCACAACGCACGACGCACGACGCACACCGCACGACGGACGACGGACATTCAAGTCTCCCAAAAGCTCACCCTGAGCTTTGCTCAGGTGAGCTAAAAACAATGATAAGACTCTCTACAATACATCATTTTTAGTATACCATATTTAAAGCTAGAACTTTTATCACAAATATTTGTCAACAGATCACAGATGTCAGATAATACAAAGCATGACACATGTGGTCATTCATATTTTTTCAGAAAGAATCATAGCATAATGAAAACAAGAACAATCATTGAATATGAATAGCCCCCACCTATCCCCTCCCGCAAAATGCTTGTCCGAGTATGTATTTTTGTCAATGAAAACCCTCAACACTATACCACATGCTTTGGGATCTTTCTGCATGACTTTCAACCAGCAGTAAGCTGCCATCTGTCTGAATACCACAAGTAATAATAATTCTAACATTCAGTTGTTGTTGTGTGTGTGTGGGGGGGGGGGGGGGGGGGTACTGTGCATATGAAATTATGGATTTTAGTCACTGAATCTTAAATTGTTCAGAGAGGCATAAACAATGTAGTTGTTTCACCACCATTTCTATGATACACAAATCTTTTGCACTAAGTCCCCAAACAGTCGAATCTGCGACCATAAAAAGAAGTCTCATTATGGCAGCTTGCTGCATTAGTTTTTCCCTGTTTTAAGCAACCACCTGCTTTTTAAGGTTCATGTGTCCAACTAATATAAGGTCACTTAAGACAGGTTCTACTGTATGCTGTCATCAGGACAATTCTGGTCTTGAACATTCGCTAGTCTAAACTGCTTTATCCCAGTAATATTGTTAGCAATATCCTACTTATGCCAATACACACTGAATATCTCCTTTATTACTCTACCAAACCCAAAGCCATGACCACTGTCTATAGATCGTCTGAGGAGACACTTCTATAGAGTGGTCGCAGTATGGGGTTTGGTGCAGAAATGACAATTTTTGTGTTAGTTTTTATACATGACTGCAGATATTGTTAATAATATTGTTAAACATAAATCAATAAAGTACAACGGGAGCTTTAGTTTCATTTTCAATATTCTCAACATTTTCTTCATTTTCTTTCTTTCCAGTTGTTTCTTCATGGTCAGAATCAAGGTCAACTTCTTCGAACTGGTCCTTCTTTTCAATTACTTCAACAATAATGGGTGAAAAGTCCACTGAAAATAAATAAATTGCATATAAGAAGGGATGTACCTTTTGAAAACAATTCAAGGTGCAGAAGATATTATTAAAGATATTATTTATTTATTTAATGTGAGAAATGCACTATGGCTAATGGTCAGTATTTGAAAATAGAGTTGAACTTCAATATCTCGAACTCAACGGAACCACACAAATAACAGAAGTTCCAATTATCTGATTTCTAATCTGAAAACTTTCTCAAGTTTTCAGCTTAATGCAGGTCTAAAGTAATGCTAAAAGCTCCTGTAGGAACTGTCAGTATTACTTTAGATCTACATTAGGTTGTCACTTGTGTTTTTAGATATGCGTGGTGAAATCTTTAGAACAATTCTGTATTGTAAAGTTTGTAAGCACCAAACTTTTACTTTGAGTTATATCAAAATTCGTGTTATCCGAGTTCGAGATATCGAAGTTCAACTGTATTTAACATTTTACCTGTTGAATGCATATGTAATAAATGAAAAGTGACTTTTAGAGGGATGTAAAAAGGCATCAATATGTGAGGAATGGGTTAAATGACTTTACAGTACAGTGAAATGTGCCTACGTGTGGTAGAGAACGTCTCTGGATAGTCCTCTTCATTCACAGTCATATGGTCAAAGCCATGGTGCACCTTCCACATAGCCAGATCAGGGGGATTCAAGTTTTTGTTGGAGATAAAAAACTTCCCATCCTGGCTCCATGCCACATGGTTCACCTGTATAAGTACAATAAGACAGTATATGCATCTGCGTTCAATCCTTCCAATGTTGGATTGTCGGAGTGCAAAAGTTTAACGATAGAGTCCATTCAGTATTAAAGTTTTAATAAGTTAAGGAGTCCTCTTATCTGGAACAACAGTTTGCAGTGAAACTACACCCAATACCCACTTTCAAAGGGTTACGATACATGCATTAACCCATTCCCTAATAGGCTATATTTAGACACAACTTCTTTCAATAAATCTACTGAAAATAAGCCTTTACTAGAAAAAGGAAAATTTTAGAATTGTGTTGTTTAAAAACCATTTTGATAAATAGAGCATTTGCTCCTATACGGCAAATGCTCTATTTATCACAATGGTTTCCATAAGTGACTTCTACAGGCGTCAAAATTAGGGAATGTGTTAATAAAGGGAAAACAGTAAATCCCCTCTAAACTTAAATTAGTATCAATGCCTGTCGTTAAGACATAATTATGACAACTCAATTCTGGTTGAAATCGATGCACAACACTCTCAAAGCAGCTCTATGCATGACTTTTATCCTGCATTAAGCAGTCACCTGCCTAAACGGATGTAAACTATTCTTTACTGAAAATACTGTCTTGAGGGGACTGTTACTTTACCCTCATTATATAAAGTAATCAGACAGACAAACTTAGATAAAAAGTGCAGACCCAGATCAAACTGTTCCTGCGCTAGTTGCTTCTCCCCCAATATACTCCGGGGGATATATATTGTTTTTGTTGGTAGCATCCGTTTATCGGTCTGTCGATTTTAATTCGTCTGCGCGGTTTCTCCAAATTAAGCATTTGGTCGGATTTTCATGAAACTTCATATGATTGATTAGCACCTTATTTCTGTTTCGGTTCGATGATTTTCTGCAGAGTTATGGGACTTTGAAATATTTACACAATTTGAAGTTATAAGAATGGTGGCATCGACTTATTCAGCTTTACAAATCCATGGACAGGGGAGATTGGGTGTGGCATCGAATTATACAACTTTACAAATCCATGGACAGGGTAGATTGGGAGTGTCATCGACTTATTCAACTTTACAAATCCATGGACAGGGTAGATTGGGAGTGTCATCGACTTATTCAACTTTGCAAACCCATGGGCAGGAGATATTGGGAGTGGCATCGACTTATCTAGCTTTACAAATCCATGGACAGGGGAGATTGGGAGTGGCATCGACTTATCTAGCTTTACAAATCCATGGACAGGGGAGATTGGGAGTGGCATCAACTTATCTAGCTTTACAAATCCATGGACAGGGGAGATTGGGAGTGGCATCGACTTATCTAGCTTTACAAATCCATGGACAGGGGAGATTGGGAGTGGCATCAACTTATCTAGCTTTACAAACCCATGGACAGGAGATATTGGGAGTGGCATCGACTTATCTAGCTTTACAAACCCATGGACAGGAGAGATTGGGAGTGGCCGCGATGATTAACTTATTCAACTTTACAAACCCATGGACAGGGGAGACTGGGAATGGCTGCGATGATCCACTTATTCAACTTTACAAACCCATGGACAGGGAAGATTGGGAGTGGCTGCGATGATCCACTTATTCAACTTTACAAACCCATGGACAGGGAAGATTGGGAGTGGCCGCGATGATCCACTTATTCAACTTTACAAACCCATGGACAGGGAAGATTGGGAGTGGCTGCGATGATTCACTTATTCAACTTTACAAACCCATGGACAGGGGAGATTGGGAGTGGCTGCGATGATCCACTTATTCAACTTTACAAACCCATGGACAGGGGAGATTGGGAGTGGCTGCGATGATTCACTTATTCAACTTTACAAACCCATGGACAGGGGAGACTGGGAGTCTGAATACTAAGGGTGAGAAAAGCAAATAATGACTTGCATATTAATCAGATACACTTTTTTAATTACATATGAACACAGAAAGTTTACGCCCCCAACTTTGACCCTTGACCTAACCAATTGACCTTGACACTGGCCAGACTTATTATAACTAACCTCCATACAATATATGAGGACTCTAATATATTGACTTTAATTGGTTATTGATCTGGAACTATTGCATGGATAATCCGACTGATATGTTCAGAACAATATACAACCCCCTCTAATTTTATAAAAGGTGGGAAGGGGCATAAAGGAACTATGCCTATCTAGCTATTTTGGTTAAATGGTTACCTGCATAATACAAGTCAACATATTAACATATTAACCCTTTCGCTGCCAATGCCGGATCTGTGATTACCTATGCAAACAGTTTGGATCCAGATGAGACGCCAAGTAACTCGGCTTCTCATCTGGATCCAAACTGTTTGTTACTGTTACTATGTTTTTGAAACAGAAATAAAGAAAATCAAGAAAATTAAAATTTGTAGCAGATGACAAAGTTAGCAGACGACAGAGTCTGGCAGCGAAAGGGTTAAAATATTACCTGATAGAGACCCCACTGGACGCCTAATTTGCAAACACACCCAGACCAGATAGCTCCATTAGGAGTGAAGGTCATCAAGACGGAGCTAAAGGAGCTTTCTGCAAGACTTTCATCCTGCATTAATCAGCTACCTGTCTAAAAGGATACAATTTTCTTTAATATAAATTCAGCATATAGAGTATATTTACCGTTTCATCCAGAGAAAATGAGGCCTCCAACTTGTATGTTTTGCGGTCCCAAAGTTTAAGACAATCCTCCTCCAAGTCACTACCATAACTCAGAATGTACGGACAGTCAGGTGAAAGAATTATCTTCACACATGTTTTATGGCCATGGAATCGATGTAAAAGAGTGCCTGGAATCACAATACAAATTGAGTTCATACATAACATATAACATCATAATTTTCAACTAGAGTCGCATACAGCGCCAACGCTCATCTGATTTGGTGTTTGTTCACTGCATGCATACACTTCTCCTCAAAGATATCTACCAACCTATGAAATTTCACATTGATGCCCCATACCTTTTGATTAATCATGCAGCTACATTAAAGTTTTGGCACGCCAGCACCGACAACGACACCAATGCCTACGACCCAGTGATTACACTAGTTCGACTTTTCTTTCGAAAACTGACAAGCTAAAAATGATGTTGTAGTCGGAAACAAAGCTAAAACTATGTGTGTACCTGAAAGATATAGTGTACCTGAATACTAAAATCGTCATTTCTCCACCAAACCCTATACTTTGACCACTCTTTAGAATTGTCCCGAAGAGACAATTTTAAAGAGTGCTCACAGTATAGAGTGCGGTGTAGAAATAAAAGAGCTATTCTGAAAAATGTTTAATTTTACTTAACTCTTTCCTCCATAAATACGCCTTTCTAAGGCCTTTGTAAAACTCACCTATTGAAACCATTGTGATAAATACAGCATTTGCAAAAATCTTAAATTTTCCTTTTCTCTAGTTAATGCTCCTTTTCGGTACATTTATTCAAAGAGGTTGGATCTAAAAATAGCCTATGAGGGAATGGGTTAACTTATCTGGACCTCTCGCATGAGATGGCCATTCATACTAGCTCTTTTACTGTCAATGGCAAATGTGTGATTACCTAGATACAAACAGTATGGCTGCAGTTGAGATAATGAGTAAAGCAGCTCCTCACCAGGATCCAAACTGCTTGCTACTGTTGTACATAACATGCACCATCGGCAATCCCTGGCGGTCACCCATCCAGACAGAAGCCGCACAGACTGTTGCTTAACTTTGCAACATTTCCAAGCACTTAAACCACTTCGCCAAAGAGCTAGCTCCCCGGCGAGGAGAGTTTATAGTGTTTATATATACCTAACCGTATCTCTGTTACACTGTAATTGTGATTGAAGCAAAAATGAAGAAAATTGAAATTATTTCGTTTTGCCTATGTTGACATACACAGCAATACAAGTAACTCTAAAGAAACCAGATTGATTGGCTCTGTGATATTGTTTGTAGAATGAAAAGCGAGAGAACATTAAACAAGGAAAGGTACAGCAGACAAAACTAGAACTGTCACTAAAGGTGATGGAATAACCCCGCTTAGCTGCCTTGATTGCAAATCAAACTAAAACTATCATTAAAGGTGATGGAATACCCCCGCTCAACTGCCTTGATCGCAAATCAAACCAGGTTGTGCCATAGACAGACATTGTGCCACGCAAAGACGGACAGACCAACTGTGCCACGAACAGACATTGTGCCACAGACAGACAGACAGACCAACCAATACACTGACTCCTATACACCCCTCTCAATCTTCGTTTGCGGGGGTATAACCAGGTATATTGTGCCATTGGCATCCAGACTGACAGACCAAACGACCGACCAACACACTGATTCCTATAAACCCCCTCTCAAACTGTGTTTGTAAGGGTATAATGACTATAATGCGACAGGGAAATAGCTTCACCATGTGAAAAAATGTCTAAGATTTTGTCACAGTCAAGGACTAAAAAAAGTTTCATTCAAAAGGTTTGCAATGAAACAAACACCGTGAGTGCCATTTTAATTCAAGAGGTTTGCACTCAGGCACTAGACCCTTCTAACAGCATGAGAATAGGACAATACACACATCCATTCAATGTTTTTGCTGTATTATATTTTGTATAAAATGCTTCTGTTTGAGGGCCTCAAGATAGATTAGTCATTATGACTAATTGAGCTACCCTCTTTAAATAAAGTCTGTCATTAATTCATAGGAAGTTGCTTAATGCATAATGAAAGCAAAGCAGAAATCACCTTTCCACATTGCTTTCAGTCTGCATTAATATGTAACCTATAATTCTATATTTAATTATCATACAGGATTTCAATTGGTCCATACACCCTTCATCCCCATCCCACCCACCCCACCCCACCCCACCCCAGTAGTAATGGGACATTTATGACAATACAGTAGTTTATATTCTTCATCAAACACTATGTTGTTTCCACTCATTAGATTCTAAAGAGCAGTTAACCCTTTCCCTGTTCTATATTTATTTCAAATTTCAATACCTACTGAATATTCATGGACAAACTAGTTATAACGAACTATGGAAGGTGGAACATTGTTGCCATTTTAGAAAGTAAAGAAACAGATTTTTCAAATTCTATTATCAAACAGAGCAGACCCTGATCAGACTGCTCCTATAGGAGCCATCTGATCTGGGTCTACTCTGTTTGCAAATGCAGGAAAACACGTTTATATGAGGGAAAGGGTTAATCCATTTTCCTCATATTGACACCTTTTGATGTCTCTGTAAAAGTCAGTTTTTGAAACCATTGTGATAAAAAGAGCATCAAACGCACTATTTATCACAATTGTTTCAAAACTACAAAAATCTAAACAAATTGTAGTAAATCCTTCTTTTCAGTAGATTTAAATATTCAAAGTAGTTGGGCCTAAAAATAGCCTACGAGGGAATTGGTTATCACATTAGAGTTTGGTGGGAAAATGATGGTATTATGCCCCTTATTAACAGCTGTGAATCTTGCAGGTCAAATGTGAATTACTCACCACTCTCAGTGTTCCACACCCTCATGATGTTGTCATAATGACCCGTGATGACTTTGTCATTGTCTAACTCTAAGACCTCTCCCATCAAATTACTGACACAAGGTGACTTATACTGCCTACGCTTCCTCTCCATCTCCTGGTCGAACATCCTACGAAGCTCTTTCCCTTTAATCAACGAAATGTTTGTTTGTATAGGGGATGAATGGGTTGCATTAACCCTTTACTCCATAAATATGCCTTTTATGCCTTGGCAAACAGAGAAGACCCAGACCAGACAGCTCCTGTAGGAACTGTCTGATCGATCTGCTCTGTTTGCTTATTATATAATATAAATATGGGTCCATGCTTATAAAACTTTTAGTTGAGTCTGAGTTCGTTCTCAAGTTTTTTGATTGGTCAGATTTGAGCCTTTGACTCAAATCTGACCAATCAAAAGCTTGACAACTCAAATCTGACCAATCAACAGCTATTACCAACATTTCCTGTTTTCATATGCCATTACCAAAAGATGATATAATAAATATTCATGATGTCATTATTTCTTATATAAATATTCATGGAGTAAAGGGTTAACACTATTTCAGTCATATCAAAATTTTCAGCTAATTGCAATTGGAGGAAGACCCTACATGTTGTTATTACTGTGCAAATTGCACCGTTTTGTGCACAGAAAAAATACCCATGAATAACCACCAAACTACCGCAACCCAAAATGCAGATATAAAAATGCAGATATGAAAATGCAGATATGAAAATGCAGATATGAAAATGCAGATGGGTGAGTAGGACGGCTCATGCGTCTGTCATATTTTTAACTACTTACTTAACACTTTCCCTCCTAGTGACGCATTTTTTCGCCTCTGTAAAAGACACTTTATGAAACCATTGTGATAAATAGAGCATTTGCTCCATAGAAGCAAATTCTCTATTTATCACAATGGTTTAAAAACTACACAATTCTAAAATTCTCATTTTCTATACTTAATGCTCCTTTTCAGCAATTTATTTAAAGATGTTGGGTCCACAAATAGTCTAGGATGGAGTTAATGGATACTCATACAAGACCCTGCCCGTTATGAATGTTAATAATCATCCTACTGGAGCCGCCTGATCGGAAGCTTCTCAGTTTGCAAAGGAGTTAACAAGAGCTCCGTATGTCGGAGCATTATACGCCCACAGTATGTGCTGTTGTAAAATGCACAATGTTGATATGGGAGGGGGCTTTCGACCTTCAGAGATAGACGTTTAAGGCAAATTTAAGGCCTGCTGATTGAATTTAAGGCATCTTCAAGGTCCTTTAAGGTCCTGTAATGATAGATTTAAGGACTTTATAAGGCCCATTATTGTACTTAAGGGCCCTGTAAGGCTGTGCGAACCATGTTATCAAGTGGACAGTGTTTTTTTTAGTTAAAGGTCACTGTGCCCTTGACCTTTGACTGGTTGACCTCAGAATCAATAGGGGTCATCTACTTGCCATGACCAACTCCCTATTAAGTATGAAGATAGCACACCCAATAGTTATCAAGGTATTGGGTGGACAATATTTTTGAGTTGAAAGTAACTGTGACCTTGACCTTTGACCGACTGACCTCAAAATCAATAGGGGTCATCTTCTGGCCATCCAACCTTCCTACTAAGTATGAAGACAGCACACCTAATATTTATCATGTTATTGAGCGGACATATTTTTTTGAGTGAAGGTCACTGTAACCTTGACCTTTAACTGACTGACCTCAAAATCAATAGGGGTCGTCTACTGACCATGACTAACCTCCCTCCTAAGTATGAAGACAGCACAATTGATAGTTATCAATTTATTGAGTAGACAATATGTTTGAGTTAAGGTCACTGTGACACTGCGACTAGCTATGACCTACATACCTATTATGTATGAGGACTGTATACCTAATATTTGTCAAGTTATTGAGCAGACAAAGATGTGGCGAACGGACGGACGGATGTTCTAACAGATTGATCCTTGTGGGACTTTTCTTTTGTTTAAAGATTTATAACACACAAGTCAAAGAATAGACCCACAAGTAAAATAAGAACAAAAGATCTTTCATTCTCTGTATCACTCATGAGACTCAGCAGACAGACAGATGGACCGACGGTCTAGTGCCATACACTTTTATGACCGAAATTACCTTCTGGCGTAAAAAAAGGGGTCTCCATCAGATAAAGGGTTCAGCAATATGCAATATCAGAAAAACTAATTGTGCATTTCGAGGGCTTGGTGGAAAACTATTCTAACTCCTTCACTTTAGTGAAGGAGTTAGAATAGTTTTGCACCAAGCCCTCGATTTATGGAGTTTGAATAAACCAACTGATTATACCGTTTATGATATCCCATAACACAAGATGGCCAATATCCAGAAATGGGTCACTTGATATTTTGCCATCTGAGTAAAACAAAAGCCTGGTTCCAGCTCGGTTGATGTACTTGTACGCAGCAAAGTTCTCCCCATACTCTCCTGAAAAGGAAAAAATGTAGACCAGCTATAAGATAAACTAGAACTATCAGTAAAGGTGATGAATACTCCCGCACGGCAGCTTTGATTGCAAATCCAAGTTTGTGACACCAACTACCCATGTAACAGGACCAATAGTCCAAAACACTAAAATACTCAAAGTTCAAGGGGAGATAATTATGTAATGCCTGCAACTAAGTATATGAAAATTGCGTCTTGCACATCTGCTATTTGTGGTTATTATGTTTGGCAGGTATCATTTCAATAACTTTAAAATTGAAGGAGGAGTTTGTGACACCAACTTCATGCCAAAATAACAAAACGTTCAAGGGAGATAATTCTGTGATGCCCAAAGCTAAACACATGGAAGTTGCGTCATGCACATCTACTATTCATGTTTATTATGTATACCACAGATACAGTTAGTAACATTCAAACTGAAAGGAGAGTTTTTGACACCAACTCCCCATGTTTAATGCTAAAATGACAAAATGTAGGAGCCGTCTGTTCAGGGCATGCTATGTTTGCCTATGAAATGATATAGATATGCTTCTACAGTTTCTACTATGGTCAACAATCCCTGTGTCTGTGTGCGATTATAAAAATACTCTATTAATATTCATGATATCCTTATTTTTTACATATCTATTCGTGGAGTAATTGGTTAATTCACACATCTTAGCTATTGGTCTTATGAAGAATCAAAACCTCTTTGTTGTGGTCATAATACAGTTACTGCTGACAAAAGAACAACTCAAGCTTCATAAATATATATGACAGACTTTTAACATTTTCAAAGAGAAATGATCAATCATTGTTCACAGTCCATTCAATCATACAAAACTGAAGTTTGCTAGATTTTAAACCTTCGCCTGCCTCATATTTTTATCACTCTGCCCTCTTTGAATATTAATTAAGCAAATCTTCACAACAATATACAGGATATGTTGAAATGATTTTCCAAGGCAAAAGCATAGAGCATGCAGTCATGAATTTTCCTTGGCAAACAGAGAGTTCCGAGAGAGTTCCTATAGGAACTCTCTTATCTGGATCTGCACTGTTTGCAAATGCAACTATACTTGTGACTGGCGGGCTGTGGGTTAATGATAAACAGTGCAGACACTGATTTGAGGGCAGGGGTGGGGTAATTGAATTATGTGTAGTTTGTGTCCTTGAATCATTACCTTGTTCTATGCTGTACGTATGAGTCCTTTTGGTCAGATCGTAAAGCATAAGAGGTCCCTTGACAGTGACAAAACAACCTGTGCTCCCTGTCACATTTACCTGTGATTAAAAGAGCATTATCCTGACTATGCCAAAATTTTAATTCTGCAGTGCAATCAGAATGTGAATCTTTTTAACTTGCTGAATTCTGGAAGCAAGTGCATTGGCATTTAAAAACAGTATAGATCCAGATTAGACGGATCTCAGATAGTGTTTGTACTCTGGTTTGCCATCCAAACTCCTTTTGCAAATGATACCCTTTCATGATGAATGGGGTTTATAGATAATCACTCGAATGGACTATACTGCAGTCAAAGGCTTAACCCTTTTATTCCAAATTTCAATACCTACTGAATATTCATGGACATAATTGTTATAATGAAAATGTGTTTAACCCTTTCCCTCATACAAACGTGTTTTCACGCATCTGCAAACAGAGTAGACCCATATCAGACAGCTCCTAGAGGAGCCGTCTGATCAGGGTCTGCTCTGTTTGCTAATAGAATTTTATAGATCTGTTTCTTTGCTTTCTAAACTGCCTACAATGTTCCACCATCCATATTTCTTTATAACTATTTGGTTAATGAATATTCAGTAGGTATTGAAATTTGGTCTAAATACAGAACAGGGAAAGGGTTAATATCTGTTTGCAAATGTGTGAAAACACATTTATGTGAACGGAAGGGTTAACCCCTTCAGTATCATGAAGACAGATATGTGATATCATATGCAAACAGACTGGATCCCGACAGTGAGTAACTCTGCATCTCATCAGGGTCCAAGCTTATAAAACTTCTCAGTCTGAGTCTGAGATCATTCTCAAGTATCTGATTGGTCAGATTCTGAGCAAGCTCAGAATCTGACCAATCTCTCAGATGCTTGAGAATGATCTCAGACTCAAGCAAATAGTTTTATAACCTTGGGGCCAGGCTCCAAGCTGTTTGCTACTCTAGTTATATTATTATTTAAATTGAACAAACACTGACCCAGTCTAAAACTTGAAGCAGACGACAATGTGCACAGCAGACAATGCAGGCACTGAAATTGTAAATCTACATACATTTGAAAACAGCTTCTTGCCAAACCTGCTTCCTATTGGAGAAAAAAATTGAGCAAGTTTCATAAAATATAAGTTTCTGACAAGAAAGTCAAACTCAGCTAATTTGTACACTATCTTGTTCAAATCTTTATGGCTGTCCTAATGAATATTCATTAGTTTAATATGTGAAAGTTAAAAATCAAAAGGTAATTGTTGGCTTTTTTATGAAATCTATAGGATAAGATCTATTTACAGTCAAACACTGCTAATGCGACCACCAAAAATGGGCATAGTTCTGGGTGGCAAAGGCAGGTGGTAGATTAATGCAGGGCGAAAGTTATGCAGAAACTGCTTAAGGAGCCGTCTGATCAGGGTCTGCTCTGTTTGCTCATAGAATTCGATAGATCTATTGCTTTGCTTTCTTAATGGCTACAATGTTCCACCTTCCATTTTTCTCTATGACTATTTTGTAAATGAATATTTTGTAGGTAATGAAATTTGGAATAAACATAGAACAGGGAAAGGGTTATGCAACCACCTGCTTATAAAGGCAGAAATGTTTATTCATTAATGGTCACATTAGAGGGGTTCTACTGTAATTATATAAGCCAATAGAGCAGACCCTGATCTGATAGATCCTACTGGAGCTGTATGATCTGGGTCTTCTCTGATTGCAAATGTGTGATACGTCCTTTATATGAGAGAAAGGGTTAATACTTACAGTGACATCTGTTATTTTCTGGTTCTGATCGGCTTCTATAACTGCTGATACATTCCCGCTCTCGTTATAAACCTTGACATGGTCGCCTGTCTGGGTGGTGCAAAACAGCTCTAGGGAAGAGAGTTTCACGAGATATAAATATTCTGAAAATGGGTGATCCTTCGAAAGCAAAAGTAGAAATGCAAAAAGAGAAAATTGCAGACTCGGTTTTATTGAGTCTGTTCATGAGTAGTAATTAAAAGTGCAACACTACTCACGCCCCCCTAGCACTGGCTTAAGCAGTATTCAATTTTCGAAACTAAATAATACAGATATGATTCTACAGTTTCTAAACCAAAGTTTCCAGTGTCCATGTGCCATTGTAAAACTTAATTTAATTAACATTGATGGTGTCATTATTTCTTACATGAATATTCATGGAGTAAAGGGTTAAACACAGCTAGAGTGCATACAGACACCGGTCACTGCTTCTACTGACATGATCTTTCTTTTTACAACTGTTGATGATGAAGCACTGAAGTGATAATTGGTAACAAACAGTGAATACAATCTGACCATAAGCTGTCAAATCAAAGAGAAAGCTAGATTAAATAAAATCTTTGCGCAAAGAACTTAACCCTTTCCCTTATATAAATGTATTTTCACGCATCTGCAAACATAGTAGACCCAGGTCAGACAGCTCCTGGAGGAGCCTTCTGATCAGGGTCTGCTCTGTTTGCTAATGGAATTTGATATACATGTATCTGTTTCTTTAATTTCCAAAATGGCTATAATGTTCCACCTTCCATATTTCATTATTACTATTTCATTATTACCATACCTTGTGTGTCCTCTGCAAGAGCGAAGCTGGTTGTAAAGCCTTCGTATTCATGTATCAGAGTCATTGTACTTATATCAATCTTCACAAGCTGGCATTTCTCAATAGAGAGAATCACATGATTTGGATTCGAAGTTCTCAAGGCTTCAACGTTTAGATCTCCAAGTTCAGGCTTTGAACAAATAGTAATAATTGCAAAGGAATATATAAAATGAGTAAATTAACCCTTTACTCTATGAATATTCAGGCAAGAAATAATGATATCATCAATAATAATTCACAGTATTTTAACCCTTTCCCTCACATTGACGACTTTTGACGAATCTGTAAAATTTAAGTCACATGTTGAAACCATTGTGATAAATAGAGAGCAAATGCTCTATTTATCACAATGGTTTCAGAACCACAAACTTCTAAAAAAATCCTTTTCTCTAGTTAATGCTCCTTTTTGGTAGATTTATTTAAAGAGGTTGGATCTAAAAATAGCCTATGAGGGAATGGGTTAACGATGTTACTATGAGCATAGTAATTTTTATCCTAACAGAAAATGTAAAATCAGATCTATATTACATCAAGAACAAACTGAGCAGACCCTATAGGAGCCATGTGATCTGGATCTACTCTGTTTTCAAGGCATACAAAGCATATCGTATGTAGTAAAAGGTTAAAATATTTTAAGAACAGCTATACTGCTCTGTTTGATCAAGGAATTTGATAGATCTGTTGCTTTAGTTTCTAAAATGGCTACAATGTTACACCTTCCATATTTCATTATAACTATTTTGCCATGAATATTCAATAGTAGAAAATTAGAGTAAGCATAGAATAACAAAATAAATAGACTAAAAAAGGGAAAAGTAGAAAAGGGAATGGATTAACACAACACAGTAAAGCCTCTCTATAACGGCCACTAAATTGTGTTAATTAATTGGTATTTAGGGCAGGTGGCTGCTTAAAGCAAGGTGAAAGTAAAACAGAACGCTCATGCAGGAGCGTTCTGTTTTACTTTCACCTTGCTTTAAGCATCCACATGCCTTTAACACAAAATACTTGATGTAATTTATTGGCCGTTATACAGAGATTTTACATCTAACTCTTTACTTCATTTTATAATAAAGATTGGTCACAACATAGGGTTAGATGATAGAGAAATGACAATTTTAGTATTTGAGTATGCACCAACATTTATCTGTTGCTCTGTCCAGAAGGCTTATTTTTTAAGTAAAATGATCCATCATTGTTTAATGATAGAGTTCATTCTGTTGGGAGGGGTTAAATCTGATTTTGTTAAATGAGTGTAGACCACAATCATCGGGTATTGAAAAGAATGACAAGAGATTCCAAATTAATTGTTGAAGAAAAATCAAAAGATAAATATGATTACCATTTCGCACCTCCTGACAACCTTCTCAGTGAAAACATCATAGATCTCAAGTCTTAATGTCCTGCTGTCTTTGGAAACATTACCTCCAATGAGTACATAACGTGGATTGTTTAAATTGAGCGTAAACCTGGAACAAGCAAATCAGAAGTACAGTCAAATGAAAGGAACAAAACAGAATTGTTACAAATAACTAAACCTGCAACTGGCAAATCGTTGCAATGAAACTGTAACAAGTCATTAACCATTTCCTCCTTTTAGCCCATTCCCTCATATTGACGACTTTTGACGACTCTGTAAAAGTCACTTTGTGAAACCATTGTGATAAATAGAGCATTTGCTCCTATAGGAACAAATGCTCTATTTATCACAATAGTTTCAAACTACAAATTCTAAAATTTTCCTTTTCTCTAGTTAATACTCCTTTTCGGTAGATTTATTCAAATACATGTAGGTTGTATCTAAAAATAGCCTATGAGGTATTGGGTTAATGCTTTGCAGACTAGAGCAAGATCAGACAGTTCCTGAAGCGGCTATCTGATCTGGGTCTGCTCTGTTTTCTAACATGTGACATATCTGATTTTCTATACCATATTTTGTTTTTGCAATATAATTCATTCTGTTATATGTTTACAGTTTAGTAACAGTAATTAACCATTTCCTTCATATAGAGGATATTTCCTGCCTTTGCAAAGAGTAGATCCAGATTAGACGGCTTCTGTAGGTACCGTCTGATCAGGATCTGCTGTTTGCATATGACATAATAGAGATCTGAATATTCAGTTTTTGTTAAGGCAAAAAGTGGTCACAGTAGGGTTTGGTGGAGAAATAAAGGAGCTATATTCTTGAAAATGTTTAAATTTATACATCTTATCTGGACTTCTGTTCACCCCTCAGCTAATGCTAATACACAAAGAGCATCATACACTTGTTTATTGCCTTTATCAATGGTATTTTTTCTTGTCTATAGAGCCGAATTTGCAAGTCATGTTATAATTAGAAATGAAAACATTATACGATAAACCAGATCTACAGATGAAGGTGCGTACCCAAATACTAAAATCGTCATTTCTTCACGAAACCCTAAGAGACGATTCTAAAGATTGGTCACAGTATAGGGTTTCATGGAAAAATAAAGGAGCTATTCTTGAAAATGTTTAAATTTACGCATCTTATCTGGACCTCTGATATAAACCATATAGAATAATCAGTGGAAAAAAGGGCTCATACAGAATAATCAGTGGAAAAAAGGGCTCATACAGAATAATCAGTGGAAAAAAGGGCTCATACAGAATAATCAGTGGAAAAAAGGGCTCATACAGAATAATCAGTGGAAAAAAGGGCTCATACAGAATAATTAGAGGAAAAAGAGCTCATACAGAATAATCAGTGGAAAAAAGGGCTCATACAGAATAATTAGAGGAAAAAGAGCTCATACAGAATAATCAGTGGAAAAAGAGCTCATACAGAATAATCAGTGGAAAAAAGGGCTCATACAGAATAATCAGTGGAAAAAAGGGCTCATACAGAATAATCAGTGGAAAAAGAGCTCATACAGAATAATCAGTGGAAAAAAGGGCTCATACAGAATAATCAGTGGAAAAAGAGCTCATACAGAATAATCAGTGGAAAAAAGGGCTCATACAGAATAATTAGAGGAAAAAGAGCTCATACAGAATAATCAGTGGAAAAAAGGGCTCATACAGAATAATTAGAGGAAAAAGAGCTCATACAGAATAATCAGTGGAAAAAAGGGCTCATACAGAATAATTAGAGGAAAAAGAGCTCATACAGAATAATCAGTGGAAAAAGAGCTCATACAGAATAATCAGTGGAAAAAGAGCTCATACAGAATAATTAGAGGAAAAAGAGCTCATACAGAATAATCAGTGGAAAAAGAGCTCATACAGAATAATTAGAGGAAAAAGAGCTCATACAGAATAATCAGTGGAAAAAGAGCTCATACAGAATAATTAGAGGAAAAAGAGCTCATACAGAATAATTAGAGGAAAAAGAGCTCATACAGAATAATCAGTGGAAAAAGAGCTCATACAGAATAATTAGAGGAAAAAGAGCTCATACAGAATAATCAGTGGAAAAAGAGCTCATACAGAATAATCAGTGGAAAAAGAGCTCATACAGAATAATTAGAGGAAAAAGAGCTCATACAGAATAATCAGTGGAAAAAGAGCTCATACAGAATAATCAGTGGAAAAAGAGCTCATACAGAATAATTAGTGGCAAAAGAGCTCATACAGAATAATTAGAGGAAAAAGAGCTCATACAGAATAATTAGAGGAAAAAGAGCTCATACAGAATAATTAGTGGAAAAAGAGCTCATACAGAATAATTAGAGGAAAAAGGGCTCATACAGAATAATTAGAGGAAAAAGGGCTCATAAAGAATATATGCACTGTTAACTATTCCAAGATCATTTTGGAAATTTCAGCCCATTTATACTGGATGGGAATTGCTATTACAACAAACAGCTATTTTGATCATTTTGAGGAGTTAACCCTTTCGTTGCCAATGTCGGATCTGTGATTACCTTTGCAAACAGTCTGGATCCAGATGAGACGCCGAGTAACTCGGCGTCTCATCAGGATCCAAACTGTTTGTAACTGTTACTATGTTTTTGAAATAAAAATGAAGAAAATAAAAAAATGAAATTTTGTAGCAGACGACAAAGTTAGCCGACGACAGGGTTAATAACAAGAATGATTTACTAACTTAAAGCTGTACAATGTGGTGAAATTAAACTCTTCATTCTTTTCCTCCTCTCTAGATCTGTCGAATATTCGGAGATTGCCATCTTCGGATACCGTCAGTACCATATTCATATCATTGCTTCTCACTCCATTGATACTCTTGTACTGTTTCATACAGTCCACTTCCTGTATAGAAAAAATCCCCCAGCTTTTGACTGATACAACAATGTACAGATGAACTTCGATATCTCAAGTTTCAAGGGACTATACAAAGTTCGAGATGATAGAAGTTCGAGTTATATGCTTTCTATCTAAACAATTTTTCGAGTTCACAGCTTAATACAGGTCTAAAGTAATGCTGAAAGTAAGGCTCCTCTGATTTGGTGCTTATCCAGATAAATTAAAAAAATGGAAAAAAATAAGAGGCCATTACCCCAAAGTTTTGAAATCAAGAGTTATGGTTCTTATGAAGAGGCCTTCCCTTCAGTGAGATCTACTATCCTATGAAGTTTCATGTTGATACTTATACTTTTCGAGTAATGAACTACATTAAAGTTTTTTGCACGCCGCCGCCGACAACAACAACGACAACCACAACGCCTACGACCCAGTGGTCACAATAGCTCGACTTGTCTTCGAGAAACAGACAAGCTAATAATAATTTTGCTGGGGAAGGAGTAGACACTATTCAGAAGAGTACTGTTTTTTGTTTGTTTTTTTTTGTTTGGGGGGGGGGGGGGTGTTATTTTTGCATTGTTTAAATAAAGCGATATAAATTTGATGGTTTAAAAAATTCAACTCATTAGAACATGGCATTGAATAGTCCTTCATCTCAACCCTTTTTCCTGTTCTATGGTAATTACAAATATACAAATAGTAATACCTACTCAATATTCATGGACAAAATAGTTACAATAAAATAAGGAAGTTGGAAAATTGTAGCCAATTTAGAAAGTAAAGACACAGATCTTTCAAATTCTATTAGCAAACAGAGCAGACCCTGATCAGACGGCTCCTCTAGGAGCCGTCTGATCTTGGTCTACTCTGTTTGCAAATGCGTGAAAACACGTTTACATGAGGGAAAGGGTTAAATCCTTTGAATGCTGAATGTTCTAAGAGGACCATCCCATCTGTGTTAATATCTATAGCTTGCTGAGCAAAAGTTTGTTTGTAGAAAATGTCATCGATTTCAGTTGTCACTGTTCATTTATCTTACATTTCTTTGCAACAGCACGGTCAGAGTATGGATCCTGATTACAAGACGAGTTACTCAGCATCTCATCTGGATCCCAACTGTTTGCAAAGGTAATATCTAATCTGCCAGCAGCAGGCTAAAGGTTAAAACAATCTACTTATATGTGCAGTGAAATTTGAATAACAAACAGTGCAGACCCTGATTAGAGGGCTCCTATACTTTTTTGTTTGTCCATTTGTTTCCCGCATTCGAAAGATTAAAACCAGTTTCCTTAATACCAAGTCGATGAAGATAACTCTTTTCTCCATGAATATTCATGTAAAATTTAACGACACCATGAATACACATTGGACTCACATTTATACGTCTTTCTACAACTCTGTAAAATCCATATCTTGAAACCATTGAGATAATGCAAATGCTCTATTTATCACAATGGTTTCAAAACTACACAAATCTAACATTTTCCTTTTCTTTAGTAAATGCTCCTTTTCGGTAAATTTATTCAAAGAGGTTAGGTTGGGTCTAACATAGTCTATGAGGAAATGAGTTAAAAGAGACAATTCTAAAGAGTGGTCATAACATAAGGTTTGGTGGAGAAATCAAGAAGTTATTCTTGAAAATATTTTAAATTACGCATTTTATCTGGACCTCTGCTATATAACAAGTAAATGCATTGCTATGCAAAAATAGTATGAAAAAGCACCAACTGGAGAAAAAGAGTTAACCCATTACCTGATTAAAATGCCTTTGTAAACAAGGTAGACTCCTGTAGAAGCAATCAGGTTTCGAGGTTATACAACTTTTTGCTTGAGTCTGAGATCATTTTAAAACATCTGATTGATCAGAATCTGACAAATCAGATACTTGAGAATGATCTCAGACTCACACTCGGAAGTGTTATAACCCCGGGGCCTGATCAGGGTATGCTCTGTTGCTTATGAAAATATATACGGTAGATCTGATTCTATACTTTCTGTCAAAGCCAAAACATTACGTGTTTAAGAACAATTATAAAAAAACCTCTAATACATGTAATATTTATTCATAATGTCGTTATTTCTTACATGAGTATTTCACCCTGTCCCTGTTCTATGTATCTTCCAAGTTTCAATACCAACTGAAAATATTCATGGGCAAAATAGTTATAATGAAGTATGGACAGCATTTTAGAAAGTAAAGAAACAGATCTATCAAATTCCATTAGCAACCAGAGCAGACCCTAATCAGGCAGCTCCGATCTGAGTCTTCTCTGTTTGCAAATGCGTGAAACACATTTATATTAAGGAAAGGGTTAACAGGTAAGGGGTAACTCTAATTAGGCTCTGCACTGTTTGTTTGTTATTCAAAGTATCAATCTTACGTGTAAGGTTTGTGTATTGTAGATGAACAGCTCATTGCCACTATGGAGGTACATGAACTCCCCACTTGGTATGAAGCTAACACTTCTGAAGTTCCTGTCTGTGTCACCTATTAAATAAAACAAGAAATTAGTCGGAAATTATGTAAAACGTTCCAAAATTGAAACATTTAACCCACTTTCTCACATTGAAGCATTTTGACTTCTCTGTAAGTCATGTTTTGAAATCATTGTGATAAATAGAGCATTTGCTCATATGGAGCAAATGCTTTATTTATAGCCATATGGTTTAAAAGCTACACAATTCTAAGATTTTCCTTTTTTCTTGTAAATGCTCCTTTTCATTAGATTTAATAAGAGATTAAAATTAGCATATGAGGGAATTGGTTAAGAATGCATGTAATAGTGTACTCCATGAATATCCATATACCAAATAATGACATCATGAATATTAATGAACTGATTTGTTATACTGGCATAAGAACACACAGACTGTCTTGCCCAGTGCAGAAGTAGTGTCAGATCCATATTTTTTCAAAAGCAAACACAGCTGATCATGATCACATGACTCCTACAGTAGCTGTCTGATCTGGATATACTGTATTCTATTTACAAAGGCTAATAGTCAGGATTGTGGGGTAATTTTAAGGGTTAAACAAAGATGTTACATTACATTTTAAGGGTCATTCAATTAACCCATTCCCTGATATAAACATCTTTTCACGCATTTGCAAACAGAGAAGATTCAGAACTGACCGATCCTATAGGAGTATAATATAGATCTGATTCTACACTTTCTCTCCTATAGGAGCCATGATATACACCTGATTCTGCAGTTTTTGTTAACCCATTACCTCATAGGCTTTTTTTTAGATCTAACGACTAAATCTACTGAAAAGGAGCATTAACTAGAGAAAAGGAAAAAGTTTAGAATTTTGTAGTTTGAAACCATTGTGATAAATAGAGCATTTGCTCCCATAGGATGGTGTCAACATAAAAATACTCTGAAAAGTTTACATTATAAATTCAATCTGAAGATATCCATGATGTCATTATTTCTTACATGAATACTGAACAGGGAAAGGGCAAATAAGTGTTACACGAATACTGAACAGGGAAAGGGTTAATAAGTGTTACATAAATACTGAACAGAGAAAGGGTTAATAAGAATACTGAACAGAGAAAGGGTTAAAAAGTGTTACATAAATACTGAACAGAGAAAGGGTTAATAAGTGTTACATAAATACTGAACAGAGAAAGGGTTAATAAGTGTTACATAAATACTGAACAGAGAAAGGGTTAATAAGTGTTACATAAATACTGAACAGAGAAAGGGTTAATAAGTGTTACATAAATACTGAACAGAGAAAGGGTTAATAAGTGTTACACAAATACTGAACAGGGAAAGGGTTAATAAGTGTTACATAAATACTGAACAGAGAAAGGGTTAATAATAATACTGAACAGAGAAAGGGTTAAAATGTGTTACATAAATACTGAACAGAGAAAGGGTTAATATGTGTTACATAAATACTGAACAGAGAAAGGGTTAATAAGTGTTACATAAATACTGAACAGAGAAAGGGTTAATAAGTGTTACATAAATACTGAGCAGGGAAAGGGTTAATAAGTGTTACATAAATACTGAACAGAGAAAGGGTTAATAAGTGTTACATAAATACTGAACAGGGAAAGGGTTAATAAGTGTTACATAAATACTGAACAGAGAAATGGTTAATAAGTGTTACATAAATACTGAACAGAGAAAGGGTTAATAAGTGTTACATAAATACTGAACAGAGAAAGGGTTAATAAGTGTTACATGAATACTGAAAAGGAAAATTATTAGAATTTTGATAGTTTGAAACCATTGTGATAAATAGAGCATTTGCTCCCATAGGATGGTTTCAACATAAAAAATACTTTGAAAAGTTTACATTATAAATTCAATCTGAAGAAATCCATGATGTCATTATTTCCTACATGAATACTGAACAGAGAAAGGGTAAATAAGTGTTACATAAATACTGGACAGTGAAAGGGTTAATAAGTGTGACATGAATACTGAACAGGGAAAGGGCAAATTAGTGTTACATGAATACTGGACAGTGAAAGGGTTAATAAGTGTTACATGAATACTGAACAGGGAAATCACAAATAAGTGTTACACGAATACTGAACAGGGAATGGGTAAATAAGTGTTACATGAATACTGAACAGGGAAAGGGTAAATATTAAATAAGTGTAAGCTTTCAACAATCTTATTCTCATGTTCATCCTGTTATCAAGTGTAGCTGCTAACCTGCCTAGCACCGGATGCAGGTTACAGCTGATACAAACAAGAGAAATGAAAAGGAGACATTTTATTTTTAAACTGGCGGACAATGGTTTAGTTTAGATTCCTGTATACTGCCCAATGAGAGTATGAACGTTCTGGTGAGCCAGATTGACGTATTGTCATAGAGATACAAGACTGACACCTGAATAGGACAAGGGAAATAAATCATGCTAGCGGGATACCCAGAACAAGAACACAAAATACAGAAATAAACGTGCGTACAACTCCATTATTAACCACTTTACCCTTTAAATATTGGAAATGAGTGTACTGGCTTTTGCCATACAGTGTAAACCTAGATCAGAGGTCTCATGGAGAAGCCCTATAATCAGGGTCTACACTGTCTGTCATTCAAAATCCCCTCATGAAATTTCTGCCTTTTATATTGAATATATATACCCTGGTTTAACCCATTCCCTCATATTGACGACTTTTGAGGACTGTAAAAGTCACTTTGTGAAACCATTGTGATAAATAGAGTATTTGCTCCTGTAGGAGCAAATGCTCTATTTATCAGAATGGCTTCACACTACACAATTCTAAAATGTTCCTTTTCTCTAGTTCATGCTCCTTTTCGGTAGATTTATTGAAAGAGATTATATCTAAAAATAGCCTATGAGGTAATGGGTTAACACAGATGGAGAATCAGCAGTTAAACATTTAACAATTTCCTTCATATAACGCATTTTCATGCATTGCAAACAGAGTAGATCCAGATCAGATGGATTCTATTGGAGCCGTCTGATCAAGGTCTGTCTGTTTGCCTTTTACCTGATAAATTTCCTTGAACATTTTACATTATGAAACTTCAGCTAATAAATATTCATGATGTCATAATTTTTTACATGAATATTGAACAGGGAAAGGGTTAAATATACTGCATTCTCCATAATAAATGACCCACTGTAATAAATGCCAGCTGACTTCTGTAAGAAAACTATCAAACAATAAAATGAAACTAAAACTCTATATATAACAATTCAATAAATTAAGAAATATAGATTTTTTTTAATACAGGTGATAGCTTTAAAACTCCGAGAAAATGCAATGTAGAAATCTCCCTTAGGAACTTTCTGCATTGCTTTCTTTCTGCATTAAGCAACCCTCTGCATACATACATGCAAGAAGATCCTTTAAAAATAACTTTTTAGAGATTATACTGTAAGTAACAAATTCGCCACATGATACTATGTTGAAAACAAAGGCTGAAGTTTCTTACCAGATATGCTCTTGAGACGGTTTCCGTCAAAGTCTGCAAACACGACTTCACTAGCGAATGAAGAGGTGTACACCAAGTGGGTCTCATCTGGAAAAATGGCCAGGGCTTCTACCTTATGGTCTTCTAATTCACCTAGATCATCCCCCACAGACTCTTTCACAAACCCTCGGAACTTAGGTTTGTATTCGCAGCTAGCCAGGTCAAAGACAGTGATGAAATACTGGTCATTAGAGCACACCGCAATATAGTTCTCCGATCCTAGAAAACATTGTTGCTGATTAACCATTTACTCCATAATTATTTCTTTCTATGCCTTTGAAAACACAGTAGAACCAGATCATGTGGCTCCTCTAGAAGGTCAGGGTATGGTCTGTTTGCTTAAAGTATAATATAGAGCTATTTCCACAGTTGCTGCATGAACTGTCCTGTGTTCATATGCTATGATAGAAAATAACATAATTAATATGCATGGTGTCATAATTTCTTACACGAAATTTCATGTAGTAAAGGATTAAAACAATCTCTATTTTCCAGCCTTTACTACGTGTCATATGATCATAAAATGTTAAATTGATTTTCATTAATTTATACAAATATTCTTCTTGATCAGTATAATCTTTTTTTAATGTAATTATTTATCTTTGCTGAAATTGATATGATAAAACATTAAAAAAAGATTTGATTTTGATCTTATCTGGATCAAAACAGTTTTCAAAGATCAGTATGCATTTGCACACATCAAAGTATAGCTACAGTTGTTTTGAATTAAGCATTGATGGACAGTCAATTCAATTCTTGAGCAATGCAAAGACAGTTTATCATCAGATCCGAGAAAAACCTGTACATGTAGACTCAGATCAATAATTGACGGAAATGTGTCTGTACATGTATTGTTCAATCCTCACCAGTATCTGCATTGTAAACATGGAACCATTTCCTCCATAAATATGCATTTCTACACTGTTGCAAACAGAGTAGACCCAGATCAGACGGCTCCCTATATAGGAGCTGTCTGATCAGGGTCTGCTCTGTTTGCTAATAGAATTTGATAGATCTGTTTCTTTAGTTTCTTAAATGGTTACAACGTTACACCTTTCATATTTCATTATAACGAGTTTGTCCATGAATATTCAGTAGGTACTAAAATTTGAATAAATTTAGAACAGGGAAAGGGTTAATGCTTAAGATACACCTTTTACATCTTTGTACACAGAGCTGGTCCTGCCAAGATGGCTCATTAAATTTTAAGAGCTGCCTAATCAGGGTTTGCTGTGTTTGTAATGTAGATCTGAATCTTACAAGAATAAACAAGATGTGTTTATGAAACATATATAGGAGCAAATGCTCTATTTATCACAATGGTTTCAAGAACTGGTTATTACAGAGGCGTAGAACGGTGTACTTATGGAGGAAAGGGATAATAAGATCTGTATAATTCCATTAACAAATAGATCAGACCCTGATCAAGTGGATCCCACAAAAGTCATTTGATCAGGGTCTACTGTGTTTGCAAAGACCAGAAAATAGGAATATATCTATGGAGTAAAGACTTAACCTTTAACTCGCAATATTATATACGATAATCCCATATAAATAGAAACGTTGAAACCATTCATTGCTCATGTGAGGTTATCTTGTAAATTAAAACAGTTGTATTTAATTAGTATAGCATACAAAGCAGACTTCTGGAGCCATCTGATCTGGGTCTAACACTATCAGACCATGTTCCATATAATGGATATGAGGAGCTTTAGTATATAATGGATTAATTGATTTCTAACCTGCTGGTATGCTCATAGATCCAAACTCAATTTTCTCTGGATGTTGAAATGGTCTGAACTTCTCGCTTGGCGGTTGTACTGCTAGAAGATCTGTCAAGCAACAGAGCTGCTTCAGAAACTGCATAATGTACCTCTTGCCTTTGGCACATGTACAGAATGTTGCAGACGATGGATCACCGGCTGAGGCAAGAACCTTTATGTTGTTACCTGCAAGAGCATCTTGACATAAATATAAACAAGAAGGCTGCTTCAAATATATCTTTTCAGTACTCTATGGAATAATATGACTATTGATGCAAAAGACATCATGAATATTAGTAAGATGAATTTCTAAAATGGAATATTAACAAAGGAAAGTCCTACCTTGGAAGAAACTGTAGAATCATATCTATATTAATTTCATAAACAAATAGAGCAGACCCTGATCAGACAGCTCCTTCATTTTTTTGCCTACACTTTTTCTTCCGTTTTCTTATAAGAACATAAACACAGTATTAACCCGTTACTCCATAAATACACCTTTCTACGCATTTGCAAATAGGAGCAGTCTGATCAAGGTCTGCTCTGTTTGCTAATGAAATTTCATATATGTTTCTTTAGTTTCTAAAATGGCTACAATATCCAATCTTCCATATTTCATCATAACTATTTTGAACATGAACATTGATTCGGTAGGTATTGTAATTAATGAAGAACAGGGAAGGGGATAACTTATATACATGTTGTCAATATTTCTAACATGATTATGCATCAGATAAAGAGTTCAGAATATACCTATATCCACATCTTGCACGATGATTCTCTTCTCAGCCTCAAAGGCTATCCATTTGTCGTTGTTACAGAACACAGCCTTCGTGCATTGTCCAATCACCTTTGCAACGCGTTTTTCCATGGCATCTTCAACATCCCAGATTTTCACCATCTTCTCTGACTGAGACACTGAAAATATGACAGAATCAGAGCTACAGATAAAGGTGCGTACCCAAATACTACAGATAAAGGTGCATACCCAAATACAACAGATAAACGTGCATACCCAAATACAACAGATAAAGGTGCGTACCCAAATACTACAGATAAAGGTGCATACCCAAATACTACAGATAAAGGTGTGTACCCAAATACTACAGATAAAGGTGCGTACCCAAATACTACAGATAAAGGTGCATACCCAAATACTACAGATAAAGGTGCGTACCCAAATACAACAGATAAACCTGCATTCCCAAATACAACAGATAAAGGTGCGTACCCAAATACAACAGATAAAGGTGCATACCCAAATACTACAGATAAAGGTGCGTACCCAAATACAACAGATAAAGGTGCATACCCAAATACAACAGATAAAGGTGCATACCCAAATACAACAGATAAAAGTGCATACCCAAATACAACAGATAAAGGTGCATACCCAAATACAACAGATAAAGGTGCATACCCAAATACAACAGATAAAGGTGCATACCCAAATACTACAGATAAAGGTGCGTACCCAAATACAACAGATAAAGGTGCATACCCAAATACAACAGATAAAAGTGCATACCCAAATACAACAGATAAAGGTGCGTACCCAAATACTACAGATAAAGGTGCATACCCAAATACTACATATAAGGATGCGTACCCAAATACTACAGATAAAGGTGCGTACCCAAATATTACAGATAAATGAGCATACCCAATACTATAGATAAAGGTGCGTACCCTGATTCTAAAATCGTCATTTCTCCAACAAACCCTATACTCTGACAACTCTTTAGAATCGTCTTGAAGAGATGATTCTAAAGAGCAGTCAAGGTATAGGATTTGCTGTTCTTGGAATTTGATAGATCTCTTTCTTTAGCTTCTAAAATGGCTACATTGTTCCATCTTCCATATTACATAATAACTGTTTTGTCCATGAATATCTATTATTTTATTATACTACATTTATATAGCGCTCTTTTCACACATTATGTGCGTTCAAAAGCTAGAGTAGGTAGATAATATTCAGTAGGTATTCAAATTACGAATACATATAGAACAATGAAAGGGTTAATAAATACCTGTAATAGCTAGTTTTCCATCAGCTGTCAAATCAATCCAGTCAATGTCCGACCCATGAGCAGATATGTTGTTCACCAGCTGACCCCCGGGCTGCTCAAGAAGATGCTTTGTTGGCAACATGTATGTATGGGGATAATCATGCCATCTTTGTAACAGCGCCTTGGTATACTGTTAAACAGAGCAATAACATTTAGCATTAGTAACACATGAGCAGAGACCATCTGATATGGGTCCACTCTGCATATTAACGGCGCGCCCTTGGACTCGAGAATTTAACCTTTTTCCTCATATAAACACTTTTTCATGCCTTGCAAACACTCTACATGACTTGTTTGCTATTAGTCAACTCAGTTTGCAAAGGGATCTACAGGTTTATTTCCAGTCATAAATTCTGGGAATGCGATTGGATGAAACCCCAAACATGAACGGGGTATAAGAAACCGTGCACCCCGTTTGATCCAAGGTGTACGGGAATCAAGTTTGTCACATGACTGATCGGTTTTGTTTTATCATCGAATGACGTAATCAACCTCAATTTCTGTGTTATAAGGCATTTTTCCCTATGAAGTGAACGGAATGCATTCATAAAAACTGTCTAGCATCTACACACATTGATAAAAACAACTTATGTATCAATTACATGTTTGTATCTTGCTTCTTTTGTTTTTCCCATATACCCCAAAACTTGTTTACTTGCAGTGCGTGCAAATCAGCGTTAGAGTTTGAGTGACGTCAAACGTCATTTTTGAGTCAGGGTTTAATTGACAGCTGTGCCAAATCGCATAAGTAACACGTTTTTGAGGGATTCAATCTAAAGAATTTCGTTAGGTTATGCATGTATTCTTTCTTGTGATGAACCCAGACTGGAAATAAATTCGTTACACGGTGTTTCAGCAGGGTGTATGGGTTCAGGGAACACGGAATCCAAAACCGCCATACAAACCTGTACATGGTGTTGAAACACCGTGTAACGAATAATCTGCATCAGGTAAATGCTAAGGATGTCCCCACTGCATTACTCAATAAATGTTCATACAACTGAGTTCAATTAAAATAATTCAACTTTCAACAGCTCTGCTATTATTTTTCTAATACATGTACAGTAAAACCCCGCTAATGTGACCACCAAAAAGGGGGATAATTCTGGGTGGCAGAGGCAGGTGGTAGCTTAATGCAGGACAAAAGTTATGCAGAAAGCTCCTATAGGAGCTTTCTGCATAACTTTCATCCTGCATTAAGCAACCACCTGCTTTAGACGACATCAGTGGCTGTTTATTAAGTGGTCGCATTAGCGGGGTTTCACTGTATGTCCTTATCAACATTGGAATATTACCTCTGTTTCCTTCAATCGTTGAAGAAGCTGAGGAATTAGCTGGTAGATATCTGTGGAGAGGCCTTTCTGAGAAAGACTGAACACCTGGAAAATCTGTCCAATAAACATGTCTTCGGGAAAAGCATTTTTTGCCTTTATGATATCAGCATACACAGAGCTACAAAAGATAAATTATGCTGTAGTCACTTATTCCTGAGCTACACAACAAGTAAAATGTAACATAGAGTTCAGAGGTCCAGATAAGATGCATAAATTAACCCTTCGCTTGCTAATCACGTCAATATACCTACCTGTAAATAGTGAAGACCCAGATGAGACAGCTCCTGCAGGAGCTGTCTCATCTGGGTCTGCACTATTTACAAGTTGATTGTGCAACCAGTGCACTCCACAGCAGTGATTACACAGCGAAATACTTGTACACAGTGAAGATATATGTAATTATACAACAGGGCATGGGTAAAGAAGGAGAAATGTATTTTAAAATTCAGCAAGCGAAGAGTTAAAGCATTTTCAAGAATAACACCAAACCCTATGTATGGTGTGACCATTCTTTAGAATCGTCTCAGAACAGTGATCACATCACAGGGTTTGGCGGAGAAATGATGATTTTAGTATTTCAGAGTATACGCACCTGTTATTTGTATATAGCTAGGTTCTGCAAGGCAATCCCTCAGACAACAGCAAAAGCATTCATACGACACAGACCAATACTCTGCACACAAATGCATTGCATCTAGTTAGCACGAGTTATTGACTGAACTTTTTCCTTAATATAAACGTGTTTTAATACATTTGCAAACAGAGTAGACCCAGACCGTACCAGAGATCAGTGTCTGCTCTGTTTGCTAGTGAAATTTGAAAGACGTTTCTTTACTTTCTAAAATGGCTACAATTTCCACCTTCCATATTTCATTATAACTAGTTTGGTTAACCCTTACCCTGTTCTATACCTACTGAATATTCGTGGACAAAATAGTCATAATGAAACATGGAAGGTGTACCATTGTAGCCATATAGAAATTAAAGACACAGATCTATCAAATGTATTCAGCAAACAAAGCAGACCCTGATCAGAAAGCTCCTACAACAAACCTCTGATCTGGATCTATTATGTTTGCAAATGAGTGAAAATTAAGGCATTTACATGAATGAAAAGGGTTAATATAAAACAACAAAATCATATACATTGTACAAGTCATACATACTGTATTTGCTACCAGACAAAATATTATTGTCTGTATGGCATTCCAAATAGAACATATAAAAAAGATGTGCTAAGGTATCACTCAAAACAATTACAGCAACATTGTTATACACACATTGTTAAATGTATAACCAGTCATTCTGGAGACAATTTCAAATGCATATTCAATCCTTTACCTGATATTAAAGCCTAGTCACGTCTTTGCAAACAGAGAAGACTAAGATCAGATGCGTCATGTAGAAGCTGTGTGATCAGGATTTGCTCTCTGTGAGTTTACTCTTAGAATTATATATAACTGGTTCTAAGGTTTCTCTATTATCTATGAGCCAAACACCATATACAGTGAAACCCCCCTAATGCGACCACTTAATAAACAGCCACTGATGTCGTCTAAAGCAGGTGGTTGCTTAATGCAGGACGAAAGTTATGCAGAAAGCTCCTATAGGAGCTTTCTACATAACTTTTATCCTGCATTATGCTACCACCTGCCTCTGCCACCCAGAATTATGCCCCTTTTTGGTGGTCGCATTGGCGGGGTTTTACTGTATTCATATATCATTAGCATATTCCCCCATAGGCTATTTTTAGACCCAATCTCTTTGAATAAATCTATTGAAACGGAACATACACTAGCAAAAATGGAAATTTTAGAATTGGGTAGTCTTGAAGCCATTTTGATAAATAGAGCATTTCCTCCATTGGTTTCACGGTGGTTTCAAAAAGTGAGGCGCCAGTATGAGGGAATTGGTTAAAACACTCAGTTAATAAATGGTCATGGTGTCATAATTTCTTGCAGGTATAGGCCTACTAAAGGGGTAAAGGTTTTAACCCCTTTCCCTATTCTATATTTATTCCAAATTTCAATACCTACTGAATATTCATGAAAACAAAATAGTTATAAGGAAATATGGAAGGTGGAATACTAGCCATTTCAGAAACTAAAGAAACAGATCTATCAAATTCCCATAAGCAAACAGAGCAGACCCTGATCAGGGTCTACTCTTTTTGCAGATGCATGAAAACACGTTTATAAATATGAAGGAAATGAATATTTATAAATATCTCTTAGTGCATAGACACTCTATTAAAGATGAATCAAATAAAAATAGATTTATTCCTTGTATAGTTGTGTTGTTGTTTTTTTTATTTACATCTATGCATTTGAATGATGATATATTCTTGCTTGATTTGAGTATGACCTAAACAGTCGCCAGATATTTCCA
Source organism: Azorinus chamasolen (assembly GCA_963576725.1). Taxonomy (NCBI): domain Eukaryota; kingdom Metazoa; phylum Mollusca; class Bivalvia; order Cardiida; family Solecurtidae; genus Azorinus; species Azorinus chamasolen. The sequence continues at coordinate 2,718,578 of OY755240.1, forward strand.
ATGTACAAGTAAGAATAAAACTAACTTGAATTGAGCCACAGCCATTTTTGTAAACAGGAATTCAGGATTTGCCAGGCATTGGTCTATCAGAAGATCGACCTGTCCAGCTTTGATTCTGTGATATGGTAGGTTGTTCAGAGTCCTCATGTTGAACTTCTTCTCTCCAAACTTTAGGGGTTGCATGGACACATGCCGGTCTTCCTCTCCTTTCTCGCCCTTTGGAGAAGTGTAAGGTTTCTTTTTCCCTTTGAATAGAACATGATTTTGCTATCTAAAATCTGAATGTGACCTTTGCCTTCTACTTTTACACCTCATACCTTCATTCTTTAAATCTTATATGTTATGTTTGACATACATGTACATATTGTGTGATTAAAATTCTGTAACTGAATTAACTCTTTATTACCTGTTCAATCATGACATCATGCATATTAATTAGCTTAAATTTTATATCGGCATATGTACACAGCACCTTTTAGCTCAGGCAGCAACTGTTAAATTAGATCTATACCCGGTATTATATCATAAGCAAACACAGTAGACTCTGATCAGACGGCTCCTACTGGGACCATCTGATCTAGGTCTACTCTGTTGGTAAATGTGTGAAAATGTGTTTATATGAAAGAAAGGGTTAAGCAGAAAGGAGAAGCGTTTATATGATATCTTTAATTTCTGAAACTGAAGATTAACATGATGAAATTAAAACAACAAGAGTTTGTAACATTGACTGCTTTTTGCTCAATAATCATTTTCGAACACAATACTAAGCAAAATTAATACATGCTCCTATTGTCTTACTGTAATGGTGTCATGTAAATATGGAGATTGGCAGCAGGTTAAGGGTACACAGCATTTGAAGAGGAAATGACCATTTAAAGTGTATCGACTGATATACAAGCTAAAGGTCGATTATACAATTTGGTTAACATTTTCTGGTTCACTAACTGTATAAAGAGAGAGCTAAATTCTAGCTGAGGGGAGACTGGCTGGGGAGGACTGGCTACAAAATGAGTCTGGGTTTAGAAGTCGGGGAGAATGCAACCAGTTTCTCATATCCCTAGGTTTGAGACATAAAGATCAATACCGAAGTTATGGTGTCGTTATAATCCAACCGCTTTACCACATTACACATTATTTGTTCAAAATCGTCCTTAACTCTTCACTCCAAGGAAATATCTGATGACTTTGCAAATAAGAGTTGTCCTACATCAGACAGCTCCAGTTGGATAATGGGGTCTGCTCAGTTTTCTTACAGAATATCAAAGACCCTAGTATCTAACCCCAGTTTGCCTGACATATTAGAAAAGATCATCAATAATTCAGAACATACATTTTATCTTTCATTGCGTGGTCACTCCATGGTTATCTATGTATGGGATAATGATACAGCGAAGCCTCGTTATACCGGCATTTGTTACAATGGCACCCTCATTATACCGGCATTTATTACAATGGCACCCTCATTATACCGACATTTGTTACAATGGCACACACGTTATACCGGCATTTGTTACAATGGCATACATGTTATACCGATATATGTTATCAGTATGCCTTGAAACATTACTATTAAGGCTTCGAAACTTCCACTGACTTACAGGTATAATATCATTATTTTTAAGACAGGCAGTCACTTATTAATACAGAACAAAGGCAGTGCAAAAAACTCCCTTGTGGAGCTTTCTGCACTTCTTGTGTTCTGCATTAAGCAGTTACATGTACCTGTTATAACTAGTTTAAAGTTGGCCATGTAGTTTCTTTAATATTTAAACTTGTTATAACAGCAACCTCGTTATACCAGCAAAATGTCTGGAAACAAACACCTTGAGGGCTCACTGTACCATGATTTTCTTCCATGATGAAACATAGAAAGTTTTGGTCATGGCAGAAACTGTATAATCAGATCTATATCAGTGTATGAACAATCACGGCAAAACCTGATTAGATGGCATTTACATGAGCCATCTGATCTGGATCTACTGGTTTCAAAGTTATTAATTAAATCAAAGTACTGACAGTACTGAAGGTTTCGGACATAATATATATTTATTATATTGATTGTTTGCTGTGGATTTTTCTGAAAAACATGTCAGTAGTTTGGAAGACATTTCAAGAATTGTTTTATGAACATGTCACACACAGTGCGATTCCAATAGCTCAACTTGCCACTTTGTGCCAATAGAGCCAAAATTGATGTTTAATGTAGTATAGAGCCATCACTGCATTATTTGAAAGTAAGGGTCATACTTCTGCTACTATCTGGTGGACCATAACAGTAATTAGCAAGCATCATTCACTTATCCATATATACACTTCCACCAATTTTAGACATATTCCTTATGATTCTAAATACCCTAAACAATAATTGCCAAATATACTGTGGGGTGATATTAACAATATGACAAATTATAAAGTAACAAATATATTTCAACTTAGCATGGCAGGATACAACAGGGAAAATAAAATTAACTAGAAAATTGTTTCTGATGCACCACTCCCCCTAACAATAGTGTCTCTATATCAAGCACTTTTGACTATGTGTTATACAGTGAAGAAAATTTCAGAGTCCCATAACTCTGGTAAAATGGTCAGAGCAATAATTACATTCTTTAAGAAAATCTTCACATTAAGGTTGACAGCTTATCATGGGTGAAAATTTGAAGTAAAACCTCCCATTGGTATATGGGTTGTTAGACACATAATATTGTTTCACTTTATATTATATAGTGAAGACGATTTCAGGGTTCCATATCGGGTACAATTTGTCTGAGCAAAATAAGCCTTTCTGTGCTTTTGCAAACAGAAAAGACCCTTAATAGTTTATCCATGCCTATACCTTGTCTTTTTGTGTGATTGTGTTGTATTTTCTTACTTCTTCCTGAGGAGACTGCGAGTGTGAGTCTGTTCAGGGTCAATTTGTGAGTCTGTGCTGCAAACAATACATACCCCGATCAGTTACCACAACTGGCCAGGGTCTTTGCTATTTGCAGCATCATACATGTAACGAGTATATCAATAAATGATATAATTAAAAATAAATTATAGTCATACATGCAAATTACAGTTAGTGCTGTAGTAAACACTACAGACCCTGATCAGTAACCGGCGTCATAGAAATAAATGATATGAATTAGAAATAAATTACATACATTACTATAAGATACTATAAGACACTATAAGATACTATAAGCCTGACACGTAAATCAATAAATGATGAAATGTATATAAATTAAAAGATAAGAAAGTGCTTTGTCTCATTTTGTTTGCCTTTCTCCTTTTTTTCATTTTAATGATTTTTCAATAATATAAAGGATACAAAAACCCTTGTTTCCTTTTAATAGTAATTGTTAATACTACCATCCAAGCTACTTAAACAATAAAGGCTGGCAAAGTGGGACACCCTGTTTGGATTCAGATCTAATACCAAGTAACTGTCTGACCAAAATCTAAACTGTTTACAACTTGTGACAATTTTGCCTTAGGTCAAAATGCCTAAAACTGATCTTTTAGAAATTCAAATGATGACAAACCTGAAGCAGACGATATTACAGATTTCTACAGCTTGCTTAATCCTTATAATGCTGAGTGATGTTTCGTTTGCAACAATTGACGTCTGCTTCAATTCTTCAATAAACTTTCTTTCATTTTATGCAAAAATATGATCAAGATGACAAACAGTTTGGATCCTGATGAGACGCAGAATTATGTGGCCTCTCATCTGGATCCAAACTGTTTGCATAGGTAATCACAGTTTCGCCGCTAGCGTGCAAAGAGTTAAGCGTATGACCTCTAGAGATTTTAGCATGATGTAACAGTTGCCCTGCACTACTGACCACCAGTGCGCTGTAACCTTTATACTGTAAAGGACGTAAAGACACAACAGAAGAAGTCTATTTAACCCTTAATTTCCCCATATAAACTTGTTTTCATGCATCTGCAAATAGATTCGACCCAGATCAGACAGCTCGCTCCCATAGATTCAGGGTCTGCTCTGTTTGCTAATGGATCCACCTTCCATATTTCATTATAAATATTTTGTAAGATTCCGGAACCGGATTGTAAGCCAAGCACTGTACATGCGCGTATTCTCTTAGGGGGATTCCCGATAGGTAGCGCTCGTGCAATAGGGTTTTCCGCCATAGTTTGAGTCGCAATCCATTTCATAAGGATTTCGGCAAAAGCCGAAACCCTAAAAACATGTCAATGGAATGGATTAACCGTTTACTTCATAAATCCTTCTTTCTATGCCTTTGCAAACAGAGTAGACCCAGGTCAGATGGCTCCTATAGGAGCCGTCTGATCAGGGTCTGCTCTGTTTGCCTATGATATAATATAGATATGATTCCACAGTTTCTACCATGGACAAAAATGCCCATGTCCATGTGCTGTTATAACACATTCATCTAATTAATATTTATGGATTCATTATTTCTTACATAAATTTTCATGAAGGAAAGGGTTAAATAGATATTTACCACCAGCCCAAGTGCCACTGAAGAAGTCGGCTAGACCCTCATGGATGCGCCTTACTGTTTCTTTGTTACGGTAGTACCGTACAAATGCAGCCTCAGTGAAACATTGGTGATACCAGTAGAGAACTTGAACCCCGTCCGCTCCTCTCTCAACTGTTCAGACAATCAAATGGGTAATTGCGAGCACAGACATTGTGCAGATGTTTTATTTAAAATAGGTTAAATGAATCATTATGTTGCAAATGGTATTAATAGTAATACTATTAAGTATAATTATCATAATTATAATAGTATTAGTAATGCATGTAACTGTAATACTATAAACAATAATTCAATAATAACAATAACATTATTATTATCATTGTTGTTATTATTATTATTATCATTACAGTAATAATTATAATAACAGCAATAATATAATTATAATAGATTTCATCATAAGTAATAATAACAACAAGAACACCAATAATAATAATAATAATAATAATAATAATAATAATAATAATAATAATAATAAATAAATAATAATAATAATAATAATTTGTGATATTGATGAGCATGGCTTTCAGTCAACTTGTCTGTATCAAGTTTGTTAATACAGTTTATGCTATTTCTTGAGGATAGTGATTTTATATCTATTGTATATCTTTTGCTTATCTTTCACTGACCGGGTGGAAAATCATGTAGTTCCTTCCGGCTAGCGATTTCATATATATTGTACATCTTTCATTGTCTGGATAGATAATCATGCGGATGGTTCCGGTTAGTGATTTTATCCATGTGAAGCGCTTTTGAACGCACATATCCAGTGTGAAAAGAGCGCTATATAAATGTGGTATAATAATAATAATAATAATAATAATAATAATAATAATAACAATAATAATAATAATAATAATAATAATAATAATACTGATAATAATAATACTGATAATAATAATGATAATAATAATAATAATAATGATAATAATTATCATCGTTATGTTATATGTAAAGAAACTACTTTGCCTCTACTAATAAAAAAGGACAGACCTTAAATGCAATTACGCAAATACATGTAGTGATAATCCATGTAATATTTATGTGAAGTAAAAGCATTTCAAATGTATACATTTCTGCATTGCCTCGTCTTTGTTTTGAAATGGTTGATACTAAAGTGTAACATAAGGGGAAACAGTACACCCCTTTTAAATCAGATGTTCAAATAATCATCAACACCAATCTGTTAGACAGATAACGGCTTAATGCAGGATGAAAGTCTTGCAGAAAGCTCCAAAAGGGGTTTTCTGCATGACTTTCACTCTACATTCAACAACCACTTACCAAAAATGATCTAAATTCTTCTTTACTATACTTATGAAGATGTTTACTGTATTTGATAAAGAAGACAAAAGAAGTGTATCCTTACCCAAATACTGGCTGATATCTGTCCTGATTCTAACCAGAAGAAGGGGAGGTAACCTGCGGATAGGTGGTGTCCAATACATGTACACATCATTAAGCACATCATCGTCACATGACAGAATGTCCTCTAGCTCTGCCTCAGAGGCACCATTCCTCGCTAAAACGAAACCATTGCAATTTTCTATTAACGTGTTCTTAACCTGTTTACTCAATCAATCCCATGAATGGGATATTAGCACACAATGTAGACCCAGATTAGAGGATTCCTGAAGGAGCCCTTAAATTAGAGTCCACACTGTTTCCTGAACCAGCTACATGTATTTTAGTGGAATGAGCCAATAAACATTTTGTTCCCTGTGTCCCTCAATATGGAAAGAGATAGGCTCCAAAAGTCATTTTGAAAGAGTTTATTGTAAGTTATATGTTTAACCCTTTACTTCATATTTCAACGCATTTTCACGCATTTACAAAAAGAGTAGATCCAGATCAGATGGCTCCTATAGTCTGTTCTCTTTGCTTCTGACATACTACAGATCTGGTTCTACAGTTATTGTCAAAGCAAAAAATTCATTGAAAATTTTATAATATATAAATACAGATAAATATTCATGATGTCATAACGTCTTGCTGAACACCAGGGAAAGGGTTAATCTCAATACAGGAACATATATTGTTTGCTTATTTGATGGTATACAGTAAAACCTCTCAATAACGACCACTAAATTGTGTTAATTAGCTGGTATTTTGGGCAGGTGGCTGCTTAAAGCAGGTGAAAGTAAAACAGAACGCTCCTATACTTTCACCTTGCTTTAAGCAACCACCTGCCTTTAACACAAAATGTAATTTTGGTGGTTGTAATAGAGAGGTTTTACTGTATATCTAATTCTTTCAGTTTCTGCCTAGGCAATACAATCTCTTGTCAATATGCCATTACAAATGTCCATCCAATCGATATTAATTATTATTATGTACATGAATATTCATGATGTAAAAAGGTTTTTGTATTGTTGAATTTTCATTGAACCCTTTCCTTCATATAAACGCCTTTTCACACATTTTCAAACAGAGAATACCCAGATCAAATGGCTCCTATAGGAGCCATCTGATGTGAGAGTACACTGTTTGCAAATGCGCAATCAGGGTCTGCTCTGTTTGCTGATTTTGGTAGATCTGTTTCTTTAGTTGCTAAAATGACTACATGCTCAATGTTCCACCTTCTATATTTCACTATACCCTTTTTTGTTCATGAATATTTGGAATAATTATAGAACAGGGAAAAGGTTAGTTATGTACCCATGGTCATGTAACTGAGGGCCCTGGACACTAGCATCTCTCCATGTGCCCTTTCCAGCCTCTGGAACAGGAAGTCTATACTAGCTTCTACAGTATCCTTCAGAACTGTCATCTCCAGAGGGGAAAATGATGTCCATCTTGAGGCTTCCTCAAATGACAGCTAGGGATAAATATAATTACCATATCATATCACACTTGGATATATGATACATGTACAGTAAAACACCTGTAAACTGAAATTCTAGGAGAGAAGAATTCAGATTTTTTTCATGTGGCTGCTTAATGCAGGGTGAAAGTTTAAGCTCCTAGAGGAAATTTCTGCATGACTTTCATCCTGCATTAAGCTGCCACCTGTCTCCAAGACAGATATGTATATATAAATACTAAATTTAAAAGGGTTTACTGTACCCCTGTAAGTTGTGTATTTTAAACCTATATACACTCTTTCTTTCCTTCATACAAGCACTTTTTTCATGGCTTTGCAACCCATATCAGATGGCCCCTGTAGTGGATGTCTCATCAGGGTCTCGGTAGAGTAGCTAGACTTATATCAGATGGCCCCTGTAGGAGTTGTCTCATCAGGGTCTCTGTAGAGTAGACTTATATCAGATGGCCCTTGTAGGAGTTGTCTCATCAGGGTCTCGGTAGAGTAGACTTATATCAGATGGCCCTTGTAGGAGTTGTCTCATCAGGGTCTCGGTAGAGTAGACTTATATCAGATGGCCCTTGTAGGAGTTGTCTCATCAGGGTCTCGGTAGAGTAGACTTATATCAGATGGCCCTTGTAGGAGTTGTCTCATCAGGGTCTCGGTAGAGTAGAACCGTATCAGATGACTCCTGTAGGGGTTGTCTCATCAGGGTCTGTTAATTCTGTTTGTTTATGAACTCACTATAGATAGTTTCTACTAATACCCAAACTTCATCATGTACATGTGCCACTAGAGAAAAAAATAAGATAATGAACATTCATGATGCTATTATCGCTTACATGAATATTTAAAAGGAAATAGTTAACTGTATGAAGTTTATCTTATTAACCCTTTCCCTCATATAAACGTGTCTCTATGCATTTGCAAACAGAGTAGACCCAGATCAGAAGGTTTCAAAAACTTCCTTTATGAGCCATCTGATCAGGGTCTGCTCTGTTTGCTAGTGGAACTTGGAAGGTGTATTTCTTTATTTTTTTTAAAATAAACAGAGAATAGGAAAAGGTTTAAGTAGAGCTGTTATGTGGAAGTTGTGGTTTTGATTTTGTGCATTCAAATTGCTTGTTGTGTTTTTCTCTCGCTAACCAGGACCTTATACTTGCAAACATCTTTGATCCTGATGAGATGCTGTGTAACCAAGCTGTTTGATATATAACCAGTAGTATATCCAGAGCTTGTTCTTAACCGTTTCCTTGTTCTGTATTTATTCCATATTTCAATACCTACTGAATATTCATGGACAAAATAGTTATAATGAAAAATGGAAGGTGGAACATTGTAGCCATTTTTGTAACTAAAGAAACAGATCTATCAATTTGCCTTGAATCAAGCACAAGGGACCGTCCCAATGAAGTATGAACCTGGACAGAAAAAATGTTACTATTTTTATTTTTATGTATGAACACTAGATATATAGGGACCGTCCAAATGAAGTATGAACCTGGACAGAAAAAAATGTATGAACACTAGATATAATTATAGTCTATATATCTCGTGATCATACATTTTTTTCTGTCCAGGCTCATACTTCATTGTGGCGGTCCCCTGTGGAATCAAGCGGACATATTGTTGACTTTTTGTTATGATTCTTCGAAGTATATTGTGTTGCTGATGGATATCAAGAGAGTATTTGCTCATATAAACCTGATGCACAGATGTTATATGTCAGTGATATGTCAGCCTTGATAAAGGTTACAGATCTATTTCTTTAGATAAACATATGCTTCGTTTTAAATTAAAAAAAATAGAGTAGCCTAAATCTACGGACCGTTACAGTAATTAAATAAACAAACATAAATAGGCGGCATTTCATTAAACAAACATTATTAGGCAGTATTTCATTAATTTACTACGGACCGTTTGTTACCAGGTAAAAGGTAGGTAATAATTACGACATCAATGCCAATTACGTCATAAACAAATAGAACTGTTTGCGGCATAAGAAATGGATGAAAGTGCACAATGCCTAGCACGACTTATCAATATTACATGGCTCAGTGGCTAGCTGCGAGAGGTAAGTATGCCAAGACCGACTGGCCCATAATCCTGACCCCAGGCATTTAATCCCTTGACACGTTTATGATAGGGCACTTACGAATTACATTAGATTTAGCTGAATCTAATTAGATACGTGTAGTCTGCTTGAAATTTTGGGACCGATTTTTTTTTCAAATTCTGTCGTACAAACCGGTCTGAGAAGTCAAAATTCGGTCCAGACCGGCGATTTTCCGGATTTCTAGACCCCTGCTCATAATTATGTACTTCTATCTCTGGCCGAGTGGTTTTGGTGTTTGATTGACAATTGCTCAGCACCTCATTGCTGTGGGTTCGAATCCCTGTCTGGGCATTGGGATTTTTCACGCTGGCTTGAATTAGGGCGGCAATTCTACTTGGATGTTCTTTTGTGCACGAAACAATGCAATTTGTTCTGTACACAGAATGGCCTCTTGGGTCTTCCTCCACCTGCCATAGCTGGACGTCATGATATGACCGAAATACTATTAAAAAAATATAAAATCCGATAATTGTTTTTTATCTACAAATGTTATGTACAGTATTTCTATGATACCTTCAGGAACATTGGTGTAGGACATTTGGTAAACGCATTTAGGACAATATCCATCTGCTGGTCTGTAAGACAGCGGTTCTTCGAGGCAAGCCAACCTTCAAGAATGGTTTTGACATCATAGTTCTGGAGAGCAGGTACGTCAATAAAATTGGACACAGTCTTTATTTGTGCCTGCAGCAGAAATGTCTTTTACTTCAGTGCTATTCAACTTCAAGTGGTAATTGTACCTATTTGAGATTTATAAACATCATGGAAGTATACAACTTAATAAATCTTCAGGACTTATGAGCATTAACCCATTCTCTCATATTGACGCCTTTATAAAAGTCACTTCTTGAAACCATTGTGATAAATAGAGCATTTGCTCCTATAGCAGCAAATGCTCTATTTATCACAATGGTTTAAAATCTACACAATTCTAAAATGTTGCTTTTCTCTCTAAATGCTCTTTTTCGGTATATTTATTCAAAGATGTTGGGTCTAAAAATAGCCTTTGAGGGAATGGGTTAATTTTCATTATCTGATCAAAGCAATACAAACTTTAAATGAAAAAGTAGTAAAGTCAAGCAGGCAAACCCTTTACCTCACTGAAACACATTTTCATACCTTTACAAACAGAGTCAACCCAAATCAGATGGCTTCTGTAGGAGCTGTCTGATCAGAGTCTGCTCTGTTTGCTTATTGAATAATATATATCAGGGTCCATGCTTATAAAACTTTTAGTTGAGTCTGAGTTCGTTCTCAAGTTTTTGATTGGTCAGATTTGAGCCTTTGGCTCAAATCTGACCAATCAAAAGCTTGAGAACTCAAATCTGACCAATCAAAAGATTGAGAACGAAACTCAGACTCAACCAAAAGCTTTATAAGCATGGAACCTGATTCTACAGTTTCTGATAAAGCCAACAAATCCATTGTTCATACATTGTTCGTACCATTATAATGTTCAGCTGTATACTCAGTCATGATGTCGTTACTTCTTATATAAATAGGTTATTCATGAAAGAAAGGGTCCGGCAACAGAAGAAGAGCTAGACTACTATAAGTAAGTATTTATAATGTGTAATTAGGTACCTGGAGAGCAGGGAAACATTCAAACATTGGTTCAGGAAGAGTGGACACTATTATCTTGGTTCCTGGCACAAGCTGTTTTACCAACCATGTCAACTTGCGGGCATTGTAAGCTGGGTCCAACTGGTCTAATGCGTCAAGCATTACAATTAAAGGTTTCTCTTGGCTACCCTTGGACAAGACAGCTCTCAGTCGTGTTATATTTGCATGCATTGTCTGAAATAAAGAAACATCAATCGATTGAACATTTTACTCCATGCATATTCATTTAAGATCTAATTGTAACGGAGTCCTTTACAGAATATCCCCTAAATCAAATAGACAACATGTATTGATTAGCAAAATATATAAATATTCACAAATCACATGCCATCACCAGGTTACCATGGCAACAAACACCATGGTAACATCATTTACCCCTTTGCATGAAGAATATAATAGTAAGAATAATTACAGCCTAGCAAATAAATGAAATAGCTGAAGTTCTATAATGGAATATGAAAGCAAATTTTGTTTCGGTATTAATTTGGCAGAAAACTGTAGAATCAGATCTATATCATTTCAAATGTAAATAGAGCAGACCCTGATCAGATGGCTCCTGCAGGAGCCATCTGATCTGAGTCAACTCTGTATGCAAAGGCGTGAAAAGCATTTGTATGAGGAAAATATTAAAAAGTTATCAGTGAAATAAACATCATTAAACATCAAATCATTCCATTAGAAATTTTGGGCAAGACAGAAAATGTAGAATCAAATATATATTATTACATTAGCAAACAGAGCAGACCCTGATCTACTTTGTTTGTAAAAGCATTAAAATTTCTATCTAGAACACTGTTCCAATGTTTAATGTTAGAAAAAGGAGTAATTAATACCAAGACATTCAGCATTGATTCCGTCAGTTAATGAATAGTAAATTTTCTGCTTGTGACAACTCTGTTTGCAACGGCATGAAAAAGCGTTTGCATGAGGTAATGATTAAAACGTTATCGGTGAAACGAACATTATTATCATGATTCATGAACCCTTTATCCACCAATCCATTAATTAAGAAATAATGACACCATGAATATTAAATAGATTAATAGTTATAATAGCACATGGACAAAGAAATTGTTGGTCATGACATAAACGGTAGAATCATACCTATATCATAGCATAAGCAAATAGAGTCATCTAATTTGGGTCTACTCTGTTTACAAAGGTGCAGAAAGGCGTATTTATGGAGCGGTTAACATCTAATCATTCCTTTAGAATTTTAGCATATTCAGAAACTAATATGGAAATACTAGAATGCAATTGCACATGGTGAAAGGGTCCAGGCAAACATGCACATGTAGAATAAATAGGTACTAGATATATTCTACTTTAGATCATATTTGAGATTTGATAAACCGAACAGTGGTTGTAATTTGTTTCTCAGGTGACAATAAAACAGTTAAAATGTGGACAAATATGAATACATGTTTGTGTCTATGAAACACTAGAACATGGGTAGATGGAATTTGTATATTAAAATCGGTTTTACCAAATTGTACTCAGTGTTCCTAAATTGATCATCAGCAAAAAACATGGATCCATATAGGAGGGTTCTTAACCCATTCTTCCATAGGCTATTTTTAGACCCAACCTCTTTGAATGAATCTACCCAAAAGGAGCATTTACTAGAGAAAAGCAAAATTTTAGAATTTTGTAGTTTGAAACCATTGTGATAAATAGAGCATTTGCTCCTAGTGGAGCAACTGCTCTATTTATCACAATGGTTTCAAGACGTGGTTATTACAGAGGCGTAGAAAGGCGTATTATGGAGGAAAGGGTTAAAGCAACCCTCTGATAAGATTCAGCACTGTTAGCTTTATAAATTATTTTCGAAAAGTCAACTAAGTAAATTTACAGCTCTAAATGGTAAAAACACCATGTCAACATTTATCTGTTTGTTAACATTTGCATTTAACCCTTCCCTCATATTAACATGTTTTCACTTATTTGCAAACAGAGTAGACCTAGATCAGATGCCAACTGATCAGGGTCTGCTCTGTTTGCTAATAGAATTTGATCTGTTTCTTTGCTCTCTTAAATGTCTACAATGTTCCACCTTCCACATTTCTTTATAACTAGTTTGTTAATAAATATTCAGTAGGTATTGAAAGTTGGCCTAAATACAGGGAAGGGATTAAGACATAATGACATTACGAATATTCATTAGCTCGATTTCATAATATTGACCTTTCAAGAAAAGTTTTTGTTTTGACATGAACTGCAGAATCAGAAAGACAACAGAGCAAACCCTGATAAGACAGCTCTTATAGGAGTTGTCTGTTCTGGGTCTTTACTTTTTGCAGATGTGTGAAATGTAATTATATACTTATAAAACTATTTTTAGCAAAACTTAGGTCAAACGTTTCTGCACTAACCTGAACCGGAGGACTAATATTTATTTGATAGTACAAGCAGATCTGGTATGTGATGCTTTCAATCAAGCGTATAATGGAAGAGCTGTCCGGAGAAATCCCAATAAATCTGAAAGAAACATAGTTTAGAAACACCATTTCCATGGCACACCACTAGTTTGATAATTAATATATATTATTAATGATACTGCGTAAAGTAGAACCTGTCAGTAGAACCTGTCTTAAGCGACCATCAAAAAGAGGTATAACGGTGGGCCTGTGAGACAGGTGGTAGCTTAATGTAGGTCAAAAGTAATGTAGAAAGCTCCAGTAGCAGCATTCTGCATTTCATTTTGCGCTGCATTAAGCAGCACCTCCTTTTTAACCCTTCGCTTGCTAATCACGTCAATATACCTACCTGTAAATAGTGAAGACCCAGATGAGACAGCTCCTGCAGGAGCTGTC